>OY755202.1:56602670-57202670 GCA_963576765.1 Draba incana | reverse complement strand
TTGGCCTTATTGTTAAGTTACACTGCACATAATAACATATTTTCCTTGTTCTCTACATTGAATGACAGATTCATCTACAGGAAATCAAAATTCAAGTGCTAGGCTCCCAGAAAGGTTAGCTTTATTGCTTTGGTTAAACTCTATGTCTACAACAATCTGGAAAAGAACACTTGATTTCCTTATAATTGTGGAATCTCATGGTAAAAGACCGATTAATCTGAATTATGATTTTAGTGAAGATTGATGGCAACTGTGGCCTTTTTAGGGATATGTATCTATCTAGGTAATAATGTGTATACAGTGGTAGTTCTAAGCCAAGGAATACAAGTGAAAGCCTCTGTTTATGATGAAGGGATCGTAACCATAGATTAAAACTTGTGCTGGTTATAGGGCTTTTATGTTTCTCTAGAAAAAATTGTCCGAACAACTTGAAGGAGTAGATGATTTTCTCACATTTACCCATCCTCTTATGCTCTCTACCACTGGTCAATAACAATATATTCTTGCATCTCCAGGGTTAAGATTTATGATCTTAGTGAAGACTGATGGCGACTGACCAGTCTTAGGATATATAACTAGATAATGTGGCATACATGTATACATATGGTAGTTCTTAGCCAATAAATACAACTGAAAGCCTTTTTTTTAGATGAAGGGATCATAACCATAGACATAATTATGTTGGTGATAGGTATAATATGTCTTTGTTAAGGTTAATCCGAAAGTCTTGGAAGGAGCAGATGACTTTCTCACACTTACCTAGTTCCTCATGCTTCCACTTAATAACTATGTTTTCTTGCATTTGAAGGGTTAAGTTTATAATTGAGGAGATTGAAAGAGAAGAATCAGCTCTTCGAGAAGACCTCTACTCGGCTGACAGAAAGTTTGCAGAATATTACAACGTAAGTGAAAAGGCAAATCATAATGTATTATGCAAAACGAAAACCTCATTACCTGGTTGCTGCCTATGAGTTTTCCTTGTATCCCCTAGTATTAGTAAGTTCTGATGACTGTTCATTTGTATCCTGAACTAGGTCCTGGAACAAATACTCGGGGTGCTTATAAAGCTTGTGAAGGATCTGAAGTTAGAACACCAACACAAATATGTAAGCGGTTTTCAGTATTTCTCAATTGATTCAGTTATTGCCTTTGTTCACATTTTCCCAACTCTAAATACTGTTACAGGATGACATGCAGAAGACTTGGTTGTGTAAAAGGTGTGAGACCATGAACGCGAAATTAAGGTATCATCTCATCCTTCACTGTTTTTAGGATCTCGATGTTTAACGCCATTGCATTAGTTAACATGACTTATTATTTCTCTGTTTAAAGGGTTTTAGAAAATGTTCTCCTCCTTGAGACATACACTCATGAATCCATATCAGCCTTACACAGCATCAGGTGCCGAAAATCGACTTTTCCCTAAGTATATATTTCCATGATTCCGTCTCACCTCCAAGCCGTAATGTATTTCTTTTTCCCAGGAATTATCTAGTCGAGGCTACCGAGGAAGCTTCAGCTGCATACAACAAAGCGGTTTGTGTCTTTATCCTCTCTTTCACCGTTGAGCTTAAAACCTTCTTCTTCTTGATATAAAATTAACCGAGCCTGCGGAATAATCAGGTTACACGGCTCAGAGAATATCAAGGAGTGGATCCACATTTTGATACAATTGCAAGACAGTACCATGACATTGTTAAGGTATAATTTTTTTTATTATTACAAACATGAACAAACCATAAACTATGTCACTTTCACCTTTTGCATTAACACAACACTGATAATAATGAGAACTTTTTTTTTTTTTTTGCAGAAACTGGAGAATATGCAATGGACTATTCAACAAGTAGAAATGGACCTTAAGCCTGATCACTAGATTCTCTTACTTTTTTGTAATCTATTACTATGGTCATGTATTTCAAAACCAACATAACAAATGAGATTTTACTGGTTTATTAAACTGTAACAAAAACAAAACCTTGCAAAATGAAACCATTCCACAAAAAGGTCTCTCTGAATTTGCCTGAACAACAAATAATACAACAACTCTTTGTCTCTTTGGATTAGATACAATCATACAAACATGGAAAACAAATGAAAATATGTTAGAACAGTCTTGGTTGTTGTGGATTCCCACTTTTCATCATAGCACAAAACTCTTCATAGTTGATTCTACCATCCTGTAACAAGAGCCAAAATTTTGAGATTAGAGAAAGTAAACAATTTATAAAACTTTTTTCTATTCTCTGTTTTGTGCTTTTACATTATCAGCGTCGACATCAGACAAAATCTCTTTGATTGTAGCATCATCTCCCATTCCATATTCCTTCAACGCAGCCTCTAGCTCGTCTATCGTAATGTATCTATCAAAACACATTTCAAGCAAAGATTCATTATCAAAACAAACAAAGATCACACTTACCCACTACCATCTTTGTCAAAATGTTTGAAAGCTTTCTCAAGGTTTTCATTACTTTCAAGCCTATGTCTATGCATTGTAGCGGTAATAAACTCGATGTAATCTATCGACCCGTTTCCATCAACATCAGCCTGAATCACAAAAACCCATATTTAAAAAACTTTTCAAGTAAACGAAAGATGTTGTAATTTTGATAGAAACTTACTGCATCCATGAGCTGTTTCACTTCGGTTTCAGTGAGTTTTGATCCCAATTTAGCTAATCCTTCTTTCAATTCTTCATATGTGATTGTACCACTATTGTCTGTATCTATATTAGCAAACATCGCCTTTAAGCCTTGTATTTCCTCCGTATTAATATTCTCCGCAATCACCTATTCGATAGTTTGCTAGTAAAAAAAAAACGCGAAAAAGCACTGTCGAATTTAGCAACAAGCCATAAAATTCTAACCTTTAAAGCAAGTTTCTTTAGCTTATTCATAGCTCTAAACTGCCTCATCCTTGAGAGAACCGCACTATCGATAGGTTTATCCGATGCTTCTCCTCCTTCTCTTAACCATGGATGCTCTACAGAAAGTTACTAGCAAAAAAAACCAACCAAATTGTTGAAATTCAAGCAAGAATGCAAGCAGAAAGTTACGAACAAAAAAAACCAACCAAATTGTTGAAATTCAAGCAAGAATGCAAGATATTTGTAAACCAACAACCGTAAAAAGCTCGTTTACTTACGAAGAGCTTCAGCAGCAGAAATCCGTCTTTTCGGATCTTGAGTCAACATTCTACGTACCAAATCCTTAGCACTATTCGAAATCGAAGGCCACGGTTGAGTTACAAAGTCAATTTCACCATCCAATACAGCATCAAAAATCCCTTTCTCGGTTTCTACATTCCCAAAACACCCAACAAAACCATACTCATCATATACTACATTCTTCACAAATATGAATCGAAAAAACGATAACAACATCGCCTTACCAGCCCAAAACGGAGGTACACCACTAAGTAGAATGTACAATATAGCTCCAACACTCCATATATCGATTTCGTTACCGTATCTTCGCCTCAAAAGCTCAGGAGCAACATAATACGCACTCCCAACTATATCCTTATACACTTTCCCTGCATTAAACAAAACCAATCATGAAACCATTCAAACACAACGAAACACACCTTTTCATCAAATTTTTGATACCTTCTTCGATGAAAACCGATAAACCGAAATCGGTAGCTTTAATAAGGGCTTTATCATCTTTACTAGATAACAAGAAATTCTCAGGCTTTAAATCTCTATGCATCACACCCATAAAATGACAAATGTTAACAACATTCACAATCTGTCTACAAACAGAAGCAGCTGCTCTTTCACTATAATGTCCTTTAGCAATAATCCTATCAAACAATTCACCACCAGCACAAAGCTCCATAACCAAATTCACAGATTTCTCATCTTCATAAGCTCCTTTAAACTCAACAATGTTGGCTTGTCCACTTAAATGTTGCATTATCTCAATCTCTCTTTTCATGTCTTCTTTATATGATTTCGTTACCAGTTTCTTCTTCGATATCGATTTACAAGCGAATCTTTTTCCTGTTGATTTCTCTGTGCAAAGATACGTCACTCCGAATTGACCTCGACCTAGTTCTTTGCTTAGTGTGTAGAATCGTTTCACATCTTCGTAAGGCTTCTCGAGTATAGTAGTTGCCCGAGACGGAGACGGATTCCTCCACGGTGGTGGTTGATTTGTTCCTCTGTTCTCGATTTCTACTGATCTTTCTCCTTCATTTTTCTGAGATTTCATCACTAACCCATGTTTCTTAGCTAAGCAATTTCCCATAACGAAACTAAATCAGCTCAAAATCTGAAAACCCAGAGACAAAAATCGAATCTTTAAGTGAAAGATGCAAATGGAGAAAAAAAAAGGTTTGATTTTTATAGTAAAAGCATCAATTTTTCAGAAAGAACCAGAAATGATTTAAGAGATTAGAGTAAATGGTTGGTTTTTTTTATAGAGGAAAGATGAGAATCATGAAAAAGTTGGGGAGAAGAAGAAGAAGAAACACATAAAGGTTGGCTTTTGAGCTGTGAAGTTAGTTGGGGTGGAGAGAAATTAAAGTTGAAATTTTTATAAACAAGTCAACTCTATCTCCTTTGACTCTATTGGATTTTCTGTTTTTTGCAATGGTTGTTGTATGTGTGAAACACAACATTGGCTAGATGATAATGGATTGAAATGATCATTTGCTTTGATCCCCAAATTAGTTGGAATCATGAGAAATTAAATAAAAAAATAGTGTAAAACAATTAAGAGAATTCTTATTTTTCTAATTTATTGAATGATTCTACAAAATTGAGTTACTAATTGTGAAAACAGCTCACAAATCACAATAACTTTATTTAAAAGACTTGATGATGTCATCTACCAAAGGTTGTGGTGAAAACCAACTATTCACAACTACCAAGACTACTCTCATAAAATCACAATTGTCACATAAACAATTGTGTAACCCAATAGGGTTACCTTTTCTCACAAGGTTTAACCAAAAAACATTAATAAAGCCACCAAAAGTCTTAGTAATCAAGTACACAAGTTAGAGATACACATTTAAGTTAGAAAAGATGAACAAGTTTTTATCCCAATGACAGTGAACAAGTTTGCAACATAATATCAAGTTAAGTAGAATTTAATTTACTAAGGAACAACTTTTTCTTGACTTGAGCATGCAATTCCAAAAGGTACCAACATAATATTTTCATGGAGAAGGCACTAAGATTTGAAACTTTACCTATGGTAATGATGATCATGGCTTAGGGTTGATGTTGAAGACCCTTGTATCCTTTGGAAGGTAACGAACCCTAGCATGAAATGGTATCGGCTGGCTGTGCGGAGAAGCATCCTTGGCTTCGAGTGTGATGGAGAAAATGTTCCCTCCGCCAAGACTCCAATTAGCCTTAACAGCTCTCACTAATTCAAAAGTAGTATTCTGGACATATAGATAAAGAAGAAAGTTTAGAAGGTAATTAAGTAGACATGTTTAGAGGTCAAGAAACAAACCTTGTCATCATTGTATTTCTTAAAAGCGATCTTGCATAACTTTTCCATCAATTCTCCATCTGTTTCCGGTTCTGTTGCATACTCGCTAACCTCGAAGTTGACAGGATAATAAATCACAATTCGTCCTACTTTTGATGCGTCGAAATCGTAATCCTTTTTCAAAACAAACAAGAACAAAATCAAGAATCGAAGTGAAAGAGAAAGTGAGGCAAAATTGTAAAAAATTACCCCATGTTTTTTGAATTCTTCTTCGAATAATCGAACATCTTCTTCGTCCCGTGATTCTACGCTCGATGGAGACGACAACTCTTCAAATTCCGAATCCTCCATCTTCTGATGTTTCGAATCATGCTCCTCCTCCGAATCCATAACCAAGACTAGACTGCGAAACCCTAATTCTTCTTTGTTTTGTCTATCTTTAAAAATTACCCCATGCTTGTGATTAATCTTTACTTTTATCTCATTATTTTCGTTATGGAAACTAGGTCTAGGGCACCTCTAATGGCCATGTTGTAACCAAAAGTCTAAAAGAGTATTGGAAATTAAGTACACAACTTATCAAATCAAAAGTTAGAGAGATACACATGACTTATTTGCAATAACAACTAAAGATGCACAAGTTTTCTATCCAAATAAGAGTAAAGAAGTTTACAACATGATATCAAATTAAGTAGAATGAAATTACTAAGGAACAACTTCTTATTGACTAACTTAAGCTTATAATTCTCAAGAGCGATCTTTGAAAATCTCTGGACCAAATCTCAGTCTGTTTCCGGTTCTATAGCAAACCTTCTATTCTCGAAGACAACAGGATGGAAACCCACAAGGTTTCCTACTTTTGAGGCGTCAAAATCGTAATCCTTTTTGAAACAAAATCACAAAATCAAGTGAGAAAAACAAAGAAAGAGAAGTTTGATTGTAATCATAACATTATTACCCCATGTTTGTTGTGTTCTTCTTCAAATAATCGAACATCTTCATCATCCCAGTCTTCGCTTGACTGCGAAGACACCTCTTCCAATTCCTCATCTCCAGGGACGGTTGCCCAACTATGATTGTAACCTTCTATCTTAAGATATCATGGTTTGGACTTTCATTATGCTTTAAGGTCGGACTCTTTGGCAACGAGATCCCAACCCTTTCGGCTTGTAACCGCTTTCGCGTTCTATATGTGTTTTGACCCTCAAAAAAAAACCAACTAAGAAATCGGTGTAGACTAGTTGTCCCTTTGTCCGAGAAGCCTAGACTAATTGTCCCTTTGAGATAGTGAACAACCTTATCCACTCATGAACTAAGCACTCCATGTCTATTCATACATGACTTGTTAATATCCAACACTGTGTATTAATCCAACAGGGTTACTTTTCTCGCATGGTCTAACAAAGAAAACATTAATAAAAGCCACCAAAAGTCTTAGCAATTAAGTGCACAAGTTAGAGATGCACATGACTTATTGCAATCACAACTAAAGATGAACAAGTTTATCCCAATGACTCCAATCTTATGACGGTAAAAGTTAGAGATACACATAACTTTTAGCAATAACAAAGAAAGATGCACAATAGATAAGTTTGCAACATAATATGAAGTTAAATAGAGAGTAACAACTTCTTCTTTATTCGAGCTTGTGATTTCACAGGGTTGGATGCACCAACTCTCTGCAAAATACCAAAATTAACAAATTTGCGTAAGTAGATAACTTGAGAATACAAATGAAACAGAGAAATTACCTAAAAACTCAAATGTTGTATAAGTTTTCATGGAGAAAATACCACAAAAGCAAGAAGTAGTCTCTTCAAAGGTCTATAGTAAAATACAAAATCAACTAATTTATGTTGTAAACGGCCGGGTACAAAATAGGCTATATGGACTAGAAAAATGAGTCCTTAATGATCCTAGAGCAAAACTTCAAACACAGAAAATCTGCATCAAGAATTTCATGTAGCTAAGATTAATGAACAGAGTAGAAAAACAGAATGTAAAGAACTTTGAGCCATGATTGCGGCTACTTACTCCTAAACACATACCAAAGAAAATTCTTACCCCTAAACACATTACAGGTATCAAAACACGGATTAGTTAGAGAAAGATTGAAACTTTTACCTATCTAATGATCATGTTTTAGGTTTGACATCGAAGACCGTTGAACCCAGTGGAAGGTAGCGAACCTTAGCATGAAAGGGTATCGGCTCCGAAGCCTCTTTGGCCTCGAGAGTAATGGAGAAAATGTGTCCCCCTCCAAGACTCCAATTAGCTTTCACAGCTCTCACCAATTTAAAATTTGTGCTCTGGAAAAAACCAAACATACACATAAGAGAGATAATTACATAAAGAGTAATTAAAAAAAAGGTACATAAACAAACCATATCATCATTGTATTTGTCAATAGCAAATTGGGATAACCTCTCCATCAATTCTCCATCTGTTTCTGGTTCAGTAGCATACTCGCTATCCTTGAAGTTAACAGGATAAAAGACCACAATGCGTCCTACGCGTCAAAGTCGTAATCCTTTTTCGAAACAAACAGAGAAGAAAAATCACAAATCAAGTTGATAAAAACCCAAAAGCAAGAGTAAAATTTACATTACCCCATGTTTGTTGTGTTCTTCGTCGAACAATCGAACATCTTCCTCGTCCCATGAGTCCTCGCTGGACGACGAAGACATATCTTCCCATGTCTCATCGTCCTCCTCTTCCAATTTCTGACGTTTTGGATCAGGAAGATCCTCACATCTCATATCCACCACCTGCAAATCCATCATTGAATGCGAAACCCTACTTCCTCTTTCCTCGAACAAGTGAAATTCAAGGTCCCTCTTTTATTTGATTTGGTTGGGATTTTTCAATTTTTTTTTTTTGGGTAGATAACGATGAAAGATAGCATAATTAGCAATAATAAAGCGTAAAATAATGAGGATTTTGGGTTTATTATCATTTAACCCTCCAAAATTTTAAAATCTAGTAGATTATTCGTATTTCTAATTAATATCCGGCTAACAATTAGCCTTCATAGCTCTCACTAGTTCAAAATTTGTCTTCTGGACAAACAAACCAAACATACATGTGAAAGTTTTGTGTAAATATAATTAAAAGTGTAATTAGTAAATATGTTACATAAACAAACAAACCTTATCATTATAGTATTTCACAAGAGCGATTTTGGATAACCTCTCCATCAAGTCGTAATCCTTTTGAAAACAAGAACAAAATCACAAATCATGTGGAAAGAGAAGCATGGAAAAATTGTAAAATTACCCCATTTTTGTTGTGTTCTTCATCGAACAACCGAACATCGTCCTCCTCTCACGAGTCCTTGCTGGACGACGAAGACATCTCTTCCCATGTATCATCGTCGTCCTTCAACTTCCGACGTTTTGGATGAATGCTTGTGAAGCAAGAAAGGAAACCCTAATGCTTTCTTTTTCTTCTATCCTAGAACAAGGGAAATTAAAGGTCCCTCTTTTATTTGGGCTTTTAACTATTTTTCTATGTTTTTATACTTTTTAGATTTTCTTTAACCAAATATTTTTGGATTCCGTAGCACGTACCAAAATATGAGAGATAGATAGATAGATGATCAGTGACCACAAAGATTACAACTTTTCCAATTTTTTACTACTTACCCTCTAAAGACATACTTTTAACGCACTTGATTGTAAACCGATACTAGCTAGAGCAAGTGATCAGTGACCTGTAAAGATCGAAACTTACCTATGTAATGATGATCATGGTTTAGGGTTGATGTCGAAGACCCTTGTATCCTTTGGAAGGTAGCGAACCCTAGCATGAAATGGTATCGGCTGGCTGTGCGGAGAAGCATCCTTGGCCTCATGTGTGATGGAGAAAATGTTTTCTCCGCCAAGACTCCAATTAGCCTTGACAGCTCTGACCAATTCAAAATTTGTCTCCTGGACAAAACCAAACGTAACATATAGATAAGAAGAAAGTTTCGAGTAATTAAGTAGACATGATTAGAGATGAAGAAACAAACATTATTATCATTGTATTGCTTAAGAGCAATCTTGCATAACTGTGCCATCAATTCTCCGTCTGTTTCTGGTTCTGTTGCATACTCGCTATCCTCGAAGTTGACAGGATAATAAATCACAATTCTTCCTACTTTTGAAGCGTCGAAATCGTAATCCTTTTTTTGAAACAAACAAGAACAAAAATCACAAATCATTTTTTTTTTTTTTAAATTATTGTAAAAATTTACCCCATGTTTATTGAATTCTTCTTCAATTATGGAAGCGAAGCAAACCACTGTCTAAACCGACAAGTGTATCATCATATGTGACCAACACAGGTCAAAGTATAGAGAATAATAATTGCCAATACGAAATTCTTCAAAAAAAAGGGAGTATAATAGAAAACCGGGTGGTTAATCAAATATTTTCTCGGTTAAGAAGAGATGATGATGATAGGTACAAAATCATCAAACTGACGAATCCTGTGAAGAAATTGAACAATCTCAATCAGATAGTAAAAAAAAAAAAACAAAGCCACACAATTTAATAGAAACCACACAGATTGGTTTTATACCTTTGGATATCTGATCTTGACAAATAAAGACTTGTTCTTCCTTGAACTGATTTGACGTATGATTTTCGCGTAACCACCATCACCCCATCCAGGTCCATAAGAATTTTTGATCAACCAGTAATGCACACCATCAATCGTCCCGTAACCAACCAATAAAACCGCATGACGCCTCAACTTCTTTACATTAGGGTCTTTGGACTTGTCGGTCCGGTTCCAATTCGCTTCCTCCTTACCAGTAGGCCCTGGGTATATTCCATCCTGTCAAATCAACATATATATATATATATAACTATCTCTCCCTTCCAATCCATATAATTTCTACTGTAGAAAGCTTAAAGAATTTCCCAAACATTTGCTCACCCCTTTGAAATTTACAAACGAATCGAATGCGACCGTATCAACCACAACAGGTCTTTTGATTACTAACTTGATGAGATCCTTTTCGTTGATGTCTTTTCCCTTAATACGTGTAACACCTCTGATTTTGGTTACCTAAGAAAGAAATAAAAAATTGATAAGTGCTCAGTAATTAAACATACATATCAATAAATAAAGGTCTAACTGAAAAACAAAACCATTTCAGTGCATTGCTTTTTTTTTCTGAAAATAGCTGTAATTAGGTGGTCTCAACTCCAGAACCAAAATCAATACTACCACTACGTAGTATATAACAGACAAAGCTAGGGAGCAAATAACATTTACAAGCATGCTTTTCAGTCTCTAGCTTACTGCCCAAACATGTGTATAAAAAACTAGAAAGTCACACAAAATAACCACTTATGCAATTAGATGATTCGGTGTCAATTTGAAAGGAATATCAGATGTTTTCTAAGAACCAAGGAAATTCAGTCCGATTCTGCGTCCACAAGACAAAATACTATCAGATGGCAGTATTGATTTTTCAACCTTACTAACGTTATTGACGAGATGTTGGGCAGAGAGATTTGGATGTCGATTCCTCCCTGCCTTTTTAGCTCGTATGTTTAGAGCTCCTTCAATGCCTTCTCTTATAGCCACAGCCCAACAAAGATCTAGAAAAGAATGGTTAATGTCACATAAACGAATTTAATAATTTTCATTATGATCATATAGAAGATCTCTTTATTGATATCATCACCGTGTCGCCCTTGGTCAATCACTTCTTCTCTAAGGACACCCTCTTTACTCCAATTTTTCTCACATGATGTAAAACCCTCCGGAATATCCTAGATACAACATAGTAGTTTTCAGTTTCTATTAATCGATCTTCTTATATATATTCAAATAGTAAAATATAATATAATTACCTTAGGCCAACCAGGATCCGTGGGGGTTAGTCTCTGTATTATAAACAGAGAATTCGTCAATTTGTGTCAAAATGTCTTACATATACATGTAAATATAAACACACATTAGTACATACCACTTTGCCTATAGTTTTTTTGCCGGACCCTTTCGCTTTGTTGTCTTCCTTTGAACCACTACTTTTACCACCAGCACCAACATCTTCCTCTGAGGAACTACTCGAAGTAGCCTTTTGAGCAAGACCACCCTGTATTCATAAGATAAACCAAAATCAGAGATTGCAAAGGAAAAACATGACTTAGTAGCAAAATCAAAGAGAATTAGAGTTTACTTGTACAAGGTTGCTTGGAAGACTAGGACAAGCTACACTTTCTTTCCATGATACGTTAATTTCCTCAGCTTCTTGTGCTGGTACAGCTTCATCACCATCATCGCTTATCGAACCAAGGTTTTTACAAGGTACAGAATCATCGATATCCGCCAAAAGTATACTTTTTTTACCAAGTGGTGCAGAAACACTTCGAAACGTCTTCTTCCACCAATCGCTGAACTCTGGAGTAACACAAGATATTACAGAATGAGAAGGAATGCTTAATATTGTCAAATCATCAATAGGCTTGTTGTAATGATCCCAAGCTTCCTCTTGTGAGAGTTTCTTCTGGTTAACAACACAAGGAACATCCTGAAGCATACCAAACTGTGAAGCTACGCGATCAGGAAAGTAATCCTCCATGTAATCAATACCAACAAGCTCAGAAACCTTGATGAATCGCGCAAACGAGACTAATTCATCATCAAGATTCGGACCAACAGGAAACAACATCTCCTTCCCTGGGTGAAACCGAGGAAACTCCCAATTGTCCACAGGTTTCGTGTAAGGACGCCACTCAAAACTTTCCATCGTCGAGTTATCCATAATCTGCCTCACGTCATCGATGTTGTTTCTCTGCGTCTCATGCCAAAGAGCCAATCTTGGCTCATGTTTTACCAACTGATTAGGATTTGGTTGTAGTTCCTTGAATTTCTCCCATGTCCAAACTTGAACCAGCTTAAACAAAGCAGTGAGCTCAGTCTTCACAGTAACCGTTGATTCGTCGAAAGCTTCAATGTGGTTCTTCAAGAGAGTTAAATCTGCATACAGGTGAGCAAGAGCTGCTGGAGCTAAAGCAATCTTCGTCCCAATCGAAAGATGAACAGCAATTGGTATAATAGCTTCATAGCGCAATGGAAACACGAAATTGCTAAGCCAACACACCAAGAATGCAACATGCTCAGTTTCATCATCGTTACAGTCCATGAATCTCTCCATCCATGCTGATTGAGTAACCAAATTGCCCTTATCTTCCTTAATCTCGAGCCATTCTTTCTCTAATTTTGACTTAAGCTTCTCTCCTGAGCTATCCAAAGCAGCGAAAACAGAGAAGCCTAAAAGCACCATAACATCTTCAAGTGTTATGCTTGTTTCACCCCAAGAAAAAAACAAAACTTTTTGTACTAGGGCTCCATTTCTCTGCAATACCAAGAACAAGATTTGTGTCTTTATCGATTTCGTATGTAGAGGACAAAACAGCTTCAAAGATTCCAGCTTTTTCCCATAAGGGTTTGTGTAAAGATGCCATTTTTATAGCCCAAGGCTTGAACTTTCTGCTCGCTACTCTCCATCCAGTGAAGTTAACACTGGAAGACAATGTCTTTAAGTCTGGAAGATTTTGTTGAGGAAGAACTGCTTCAGATCCATCAATGGAGGTTGAAGATGGTTCCAAAAGATGAGATTTTTTGCTCATCGTGAACTCTTCAACAAAATCTTCTTTTTCTGTTGAATCTTCCATGGAGATTAAAGAAGAAGAGATAAAGCTTCAATCTTTGATTTATTTTTCTTCTTTTTGGGTTTAAAGTTTGAAAGGAAGGCAAAGGACAAGAGCTATGTTAAGGGTTTTTGCAGGAGATGGAGCTATAATGAAACATGTTCTTTTTTATGATAAAGTTTTGCTCTTTCTTTTCTCTTTGGGTATTTTGGTGAAAAGATTGAAGTTTGAAAGTCAAGGAAAAGCAAAGGAGAAAGCTATGTTTCAGGTTTTACAGACATAGCTTGAAATTTGAAGAGCTGGATTGAAAATGTTTCTATTTAAGGTCATTTGGAAAAGAAACTCATTAATTAAAGGTCTAGTCAATTAAAGAATATAAATTCTCATCAAAATCTTTTTAAAATGCCTCAAAAACAATTTAAAATTTGATACGGAATATTATAAGGGTAGATGCATTTAAATGTTTTTTCTTCTTATTTTCTAAAGCAATGTGATAAGAAGCACACATTTACAGTGTTTGTAGCAAATCAAACTTGAATAGGCTTTTCTTGATCAAACAAAAATTGATTTAGAAACAAATTTTCAAAGGGAAAATTAGTTGAATAACTCAAAAAAAAATTATATTTGAAAAACTAACAAAAACCCCCTTATGTGGCTAAATCTCACCCATTAGATTTAGGGGTTTTGGTTAGCTTTTCAAATATTTTTTTTTTTTTTGTGTTAGACAACAAATTAACCCATTTTCAAACAAGAATTCTTATAAAACCAACCGGTCTCATATATTTCGAGTTAAAAAAAAAAATCAAAGTTTCTCTGTTCCTAATTCAAAAGACAAAAGTATTGATTTCCCCATTTGTTATATCTTTCAAATACTAATCAAATGGGTCTTGTAACTTCTACTATATGAAATTTTTTTTTTTTTTTTTTGCTGAACAACTATATGAAAATTTGAAATAATGTATGAAACCAATCTAAAACATAAATTTTCCTTGGAGCTTGACCATATAATCTTTATATGATTTTTTTTACCACATCAGAAATGGTAAAATAGAATGGGACAAAGATTTCAGACTTTACTTTATCTAATTGATCATGGTTTAGGTTTAACATCGAAGACTGTTGAACCCCTGGAAGGTAGTGAACCTTAGCATGAAAAGGTATCGGCTCACTGTGCGAAGAAGCATCCTTGGCCTCGAATGTGATGGAGAAAATGTGTCCTCCGCCAAGATTCCAATAACCCTTCACAGCTCTCACTAGTTCAAAATTTGTCTTCTGGACAAACAAACCAAACATACATATGAAATTAAGTTTTGTGTAAATATAATTAAAAGTGTAACCTCTCCATCTGTTTCTGGTTAGCATACTCGCTATCCTCGAAGTCCACAAGATAAAAACCACAAAGCGTCCTACTTCCGAGGCGTCAAGTCGTAATCCTTTTGAAAACAAGAACAAAATCACAAATCATGTGGAAAGAAAAGAATGGGACAATCGAACATCTTCCTCCTCCCACGAGTCATTGCTGGACGACGAAGACATCTCTTCCCATGTCTCATCGTCGTCCTTCAACTTCTGACGTTTTGGATGAGGAAGATCCTCGGATTTCACATCCACGACCTGCAAATCCATTGTTGAGACTTGAATGCTTGTGAAACAAGCAAGGAAACCCTAATGTTTTCTTTTTCTTCTATCCTAGCCTAGAACAAGCGAAATTAAAGGTTCCTCTTTTATTTGGGCTTTTAAGAGCATCATCAACGCACGTATATAAAACAGTCTCTAAGTAATAAAATACTTGAAAATAATAAAAAGCAGAAACAAAATTTGAGAGACGTCTCTATATTTGGAAGCGGAACATACGTCTCTTCCCTGTTAGTGGCCACATGTATTCTTATTATTGGTTCGTCATTTTTATAATAATTAAATATTTAAAGAATTAATAAAATTAAATTGAAACCATTAAAATAATGAACTTAGAGACTTATTTGGGTCTGCAACCGTTAACCATGCTCTAACTCTTTTTTCTATGTATTTATACTTTTTATATTTTCTTTAACCAAATACTTTTGGATTTCGTAGCACGTACCAAAATTTGTTGGTGTTACATGTTAATTATTTATACAAAAGCGAAAGAATTAGGAAACAGTGAAGTAATTCGATTTTGAGTTGGAAACATTAAAACCTTCATGGCTATTGTGTAACCCAACAGGGGTTACCTTTCTCGCATTGTCTAACAAAGTAGAAAACATTAATAAAAGCCACTAAAAGGCTTAGCAATTAAGTACACAACTTATCACATAACAAGTTAGAGATACACATGACTTTACTGCAATAACAACTAAAGATGCACAAGTTTTATCCAAATAAGAGTAAAGAAGTTTGCAACATAATATCAAGTTAAGTAGAATGAAATTAATAAGGAACAACTTGTTATTGACTTGAGCTTGTAATTCTAAAAGGCACCAACTCTCAACTCAACTTTCTTGACTTGAGCTTGCAACAATTTCTTCTTGACTTGAGCTTGCACCAATCTGCAGAATACAATATAAACAAATGTGTGTTAAGTATATAACTTGAAAGTAGAGCCGAGGAACTAACAAAGACGCAGAATGTTCGATAATGTTTTCACAAAGTACCAAATAAGAAAGCAAGAAATAGTCTCGTGGAGAAACCGCAAAATGGCTATACGGACTAAAAACAGAGTCTTAATTGATCCTAGAGCGAAACTTCAAACATACTTTTTTTATTGATTAAAGGAACAACTTGATCAAACACACATAAACCGCATGTTGATGCTCTGGATCAAGCTTTTCTTATCTCATGTAGCTAGAACTTATGAAGAGAATATAGCAAAGACAAACCAGTTTTAACCCCTAAGAGCATGTTTATGGGTGGTAAATATGATTGGGGTAATATATGAATTTTATAATATTAATTGTTTTGGGATTGATGAATAGAGAGAGAAAGAGGAGAGAGATAGAGAGATATTGTTATAATTACCCTTAAATATGAGTAATATAGATGTTATATTTAGATACCCAAAAATGGTTTGGATAAATATAAGAATTTTATAATATTAAAAATCTCTTATATTTACCCCTATTTACCACCCATAAAAATGCTCTAAACACGTTCTACCAATCTTACATGCTTGCTAATACTAAACCACTATGAGAGTTGGATAATGGAAGATATGTTGATACAAAAGATATAAATCTTTAGCTATCTACTCAATGGCCATGATTACCACAACTTATTCTAAACATATACAAGAGATGATAGATGGTGCATCTTAAGGAAGAGATATGTCTTCCTCATACAGTACTAAAGAGAAATAAAAAAACATACCAAAGGTTTAGGCTTGACATAGCTGACGATGAAATCGTCTACCAAGTAGCGAACACGAGCGTGAAAAGGCACGATACGATCAGAAGAAGCATCCTTGGCCTGGAGGGAGATGCAGAAAGCGATTCCAGCGGCAAGATTCCAATTAGCCCTAAGAGCCGTGGCAAACTCAAGACTAGTTTTCTCATCTTCGTTGTATTTCTTAAGAGCGGCGATGCACATTTTCCCAATCAAATCTCCGTCGGTTTCAGGTTCATCAGCAAAACGACATTTTTCGAAATTCACAGGGCGAAAACCCACATGGTATCTTACCCTCGAGAAGTCAAAATCGTAATCCTTGAAAAAGCCATATATAAGCAAATCAAAATCGAAAACAAAACCAAAAACAATGTTAATTTTACATTACCCCACTTCTTTCGTATTCTGCATCGAACAATCGAATGTCTTCATCGTCATAACTCAGCTCAGACTCTCCAGACATATCATCATCGTCTTCCAAGTCGTCATTCTCATCGTCTTCCAACTTCTGGCGTTTCTGATCAGGAATGTCAGGTATCCTCTCTACGATCGCGGGAGCCATGATAGAAGCTATGATAGGTCTCGAATCGATTGGGAAACCCTAATCTGCTTTGTAAAAGGGATAATATAGAAACAATATTTTAAATCCTAATTTGTTGATGATTTCAAAACCCTAAGTTCTTTTATGTTTACAAGAATACACACTTGGGATTTGTCTGTCTAATATTTATGTAAGTATCGTTAATTTTCTTTTGTCCAAATAGGTATCAAGTTTAGCGAATCAGAAAAAGAAAACAAATAAACAAAAGAAAAACTCTAAATTTAATGAGAAAATATTTGGTAAAGACAAATCTTGGATTGCAAGATTTCTTGCCGACCATATTGGAAACAAGATTGGAAAACCCTAATTTTGTCGCATTTTGTGATGATTGCAAAATCCTAATTTCGTATATGTTTGTAAAAAATATACAGTTGGATTTATACGTCTAATATTACGGGAATTTTGTTAATTTTCTTTTGTCGATTTCCGTAACGAATCAGGAAACCGGAAACAAATAAACAAAACCGTATACGCTACTTGACATTTTTAAGCTGGTCTTATTCTACAATTAATTACTTTTTTCAATCAAGCAAATATTATAGCAAGCAATTAATGAAACAATTCAACAAACAAGGTAACTAATGTTTTCAATCGAATAAACCGGAAACAATTCGATAAGGAAACACTTGAAAATTACAATATTTTCAATCGTTAAATTATGGAAACAACAATAAATACAAAATGGAAACTTTTTACTTGCTAAATACTCCTTTCAACACAACAAGTCAACAAATTAAGAAACATAACACTGATTCTCCCACGATTTACTCCTTTATATATGATATATCTCTCTCTGCTATTTCTCTTATCTCTCAATTGTTCTCTCGTCTAATCTTCATTCTCAATCCAAAAAAACTCTCTTGTTCTCAATTATGAACATGAATGATGCAACAACCACCACGGAGACTTCAAACTCAAGCAACGACTCTGTCTTGCCTCTCAAGAAACGTGTGAGACCTCTTGACGAATCACCCGAAAAAACCCTAATCGTTGCGAAAAAGACAACAATTGTTAAGTACAAAGGCGTTGTTCAGCAACAGAACGGTCACTGGGGCGCTCAGATATACGCTGAACATCGAAGAATCTGGCTCGGTACTTTCAAATCCGCTGCTGAAGCCGCTACGGCTTACGATAGCGCATCGATCAAGCTACGAAACATTGATGCTAACTCGCACCGCAACTTCCCTTGGAATGACTTCACTGTCCATGAACCGGCCTTTCAAGCAGAAATTCCAACAGAAACTGTGTTGAACATGATCAGAGACGGTTCTTACCAAAATAAGTTCAGAGAGTTTCTCAGACACGAATCTACGAAGGTCACGAGTAGTACCAACATCACGGGATCGAAACAGAGCCAAAGATATTGAGAACCGGACAAGTGTTTCGCTTGCACGCAGCTGTTTCAGAAGGCATTGACGCCGAGCGATGTAGGGAAGCTTAACCGGCTTGTGATACCGAAAAAGTATGCGGTTATGTATTTACCGTTCATAGACAATAATCAAACCGAGAAAGAAGATGGAGAAAAAGGAGGCGATGTGGAAGATGTTGAGGCTGTGTTTTACGATAGAGCAATGAGACATTGGAAGTTTAGGTATTGTTATTGGAGAAGTAGCCAGAGCTTTGTCTTCACTAGAGGTTGGAATGCTTTTGTTAAAGAGAAGAACCTCAAGGAGAAAGATGTTGTCGTCTTTTACAATTGCGATGCACCGAGTAATGTGGAGAGATTAGAGGGTCAAAACAAGAACTTTTTGATGATTGATGTTAATTGGTTTTCAGATAATGGTTTTGTGGCTCCTGAGGAAGTTAACAAGACGGTTCATGAGAGTTTTGAGGAAGAAATAAAAACAGAAAACCTCTTTAACTTGAAGTTTAAAGACGAAGAAACCAAATCAGAGGGGAAGAAAGGGTTTATGCTATTTGGTGTTAGGATCCATTGACTTTGGGGTTTTCTTTTTTTTTTCTAATAAAACTAAAGTTTTGATATTTTTTGGAGAAATTTATATTGTATTCTTTTGAATTGCAACTCTTTTGAAATTAGTTGCTAAATATAATACCATATTTATCATTAGTTTCTTGAACAAAAGATTAAGAGAAGAAGATTTAGGTCATTCTCTAAGCAAGCCTTTGTTTGGTATTAATCTTGACTGTTTACTATGATCAACAAATACTTAACTGTTTCATGTTTCTATGTATTACGCTGATTTAAATTTATATAATGATACTAGCACAAATGACTAGGTTACATATCACAATCAATCTTATTGAATACTAATTAGAAAAGTTCAAATATATTTTCCACTTCACCATCTATCATGATTTTTAAGGACATTTATATTGACAGTGGCACATCAATTTTTTCATCCCGCATGTCGCAGTCACATTGGCGTTTTTCACCTCAGTGCGACACATATTGGGACAAACGTAGTCGTTACATCGCACTTGGTTGATGCCACATCTAGCTCAGTCATGACCGTCATGAGAACAACAGTAGTTTCTCGGGTCTAGAACTTTAGAACATCATTTGTGTCCTTCTGTTTCCTTCACCATCCCTCCTGTTTTTTAAAAAAAATATTTAAGACACAGAATATCAATTAATATTTCTATAAATATGATAGAAATTTGCATAGAAAACTAGAAAACGTCAATTTTAAGGGAGTAAAAAGTGTAAAACATATGATGAGAAATAAAGAAAATGTAAGGGCTCAAAATTCACAATCAATTGTATAAGAAAATTGGCCCTTAATGTAATGATGACTTTGCTTTTCATGGATTGAATATGTAAAACAAAACCAACTTTTACAATATTCTCTACATTTTTCAAGGTTCAATAAACAATCGTATTGAGTTATTCCGTAATTTGAGAATGTAAATTATCTAAAATTTATGGTATACAAGAATTATTGATTTTTTTTTTTTTTTTTCACAAAACACACTTCTCTATTAGTTAAACGAATACATTGTCTGTATCAGTACACCAATAGGGGACCGAAGTGCTAATAAAAGAAAAGATCCTATCTCGCGTGCGTGCATTCCTTGCTAACAAATCCGCTCTCGATAAATTCTCCCGTTGTCGGTAGATGAGATTGAATTCAGGGAAGGATTCCCGAAGGATTGCCAATTCACGCAACTCCGGCTCGAAGCCGGGCCACTCATGTGGCGCGTCAACCATCTTCACTAGATTCCTTGAATCCGTGACGAAGGTTGAGCAAAAACGTTGTTTTTGAAGTAGAGATCTCATGGCCCACAGTAGCCCGTGGAATTCTGTGTGGAGGGGGGAAAGACTTCGGTTGTATCCTTGTAGGCCCAGTAGGTCTGTCGTCCCGTCCTGAAGTTGTAAAATCCAACCCACCCCACTCGTTTTGTCTTCTCTCTTCCATGATCCATCGACTAGGCACGTGAAGGTGGCTGATGGTGGGTCCTCTGTGACAGATGGATGCAATTGTGGCCTTTGATCCGGGATGTTTGCCTCTGACCATTCTCGTGCTTCCTTCATTGCGTGGGCTAGAGTTGTTGCTGCTTCCCGGTTCACCGCGTTGAAAACCTTGTCATTTCGTGATTTCCATATATACCATATAATCCAAGGAAAGGCCTTAGAGGCCTCGTCTGTATCCCTTTGACGTGGGATGCGCCAGAAGAGGAAGTCTAAATTGTCTCTTAAGTTCTCTGACGGGAAGACATGTGTATCTGTCGGTAGACCAGTTAGGTCCTAAACCGCTTTTGCTGACGGACATGTGAAGCACGCGTGGTTAATTGACTCAATTGGGTCAGAGCATCTGGGGCAGTTCGCTGAATCCCTGATGTGTCTAAACTTGAGACACTCGTTTACTGCCACCGCTCCTGCTAAACATTGCCATATAAAATGACGTAATTTATTTGGGGCGGGGAGTTTCCATACATGGGCTTTGAGCGGGTTATCAGACGGTAGCTGTAGCAAAAACTGTGTATCCGCATCCTTGTATGTCCTGGCTAGCTCATAACCCGACTTCACCGAGTAGAGTCTGGATTTGGTATAATGCCAGCAAAAATTATCTTCCGATACTCTTGGGGGGAGTCTCATGCTTAGAATTCTTAGCACATCCTGGGGGTGCACATTGGCCTGAATTGCCTGTATATTCCACCTTTGGTTCGGTTGGTGAATGAGATCCGATACTCGAAGCTGTGGGTTGACAGTGTCGTCCCGTCTGATTGCCGGGCGTGGTTTCGTGTCTGGTATCCAATTGTCTCTCCAGACCGATGTACCGTACCCATTGCCTATAAGTTTGCGTGAACCTTGAATCACCAACTCCTTTGAAGACCATATACTTCTCCATCCGTAGGATGGTCGATTAGGTTTTGGCGAATGGAAAGGGTGCATATACCGAAAGTATCGCCCCTTGAGAACTCTGGCTGCCAGAGAGTTTGGGTATTGGTGAAGTCTTCACAACTGTTTTGCCAAGAGAGCCTGATTAAAATCTTCGAAAGACTTAAATCCGATACCGCCCTGATTCTTGGGTAAACAGAGTTTCTTCCACGCAATCCAGTGTAGTCCCCTTGACTGGGGCTTGGAACGCCACCAAAATTGGGAGACTGCACTGGCCAACTTCCTGCATAGGCTTTTAGGCAGAAGAAAACTCGACATCACATATGTTGGAATAGCTTGGGCGACTGATTTAATTAAAACTTCTTTGCCTCCTTTTGATAGGAACTTTGCTGACCATCCATTAATACGACTATTAAGCCGGTCATGGACGTATGCGAAAATTTGCATTTTGGAACCTTGAAGTTGTTCCGGAATACCTAGGTATTTTCCGGTTCCTCCTTCGTTCATTATTCCCAGACGTTCTTGAAGGGCCTGACGATCTTCCGTGGGGACATCTTTACCGAAGGTAATAGCCCACTTGTCTAAATTCATGCGTTGTCCTGATGCATTCCCATACTCGGTAAGTATCTGTAAAATCTTGTCACTTTGTTCAACATTTGCTTTACAGAAGAAAAGGCTATCATCTGCAAACAAAAGATGGGATACTGGGGGGCTAGCATACGCTACTTTAATGCCTGATAGCATTCCGGCCGATTCCGCAGCTTTCAGGTTGGATATTAAGACTTCTGTACAAAGGATAAAAAGGTACGGTGAGAGAGGGTCTCCCTGACGAAGTCCCCTTGAAGGGGAAATTGATCCACGTGGGTCTCCGTTAAGGAGCAGGTGGTAAGTAACCGAGTTCACACATGGCATAATCCATGAGATCCACTTGTCTGAGAAACCCATCTTCTGAAGAAGACACTCTAGAAAACTCCACTCAACGCGATCATAGGCTTTACTCATGTCTGTTTTAACCGCCATAAATTCCTTACGGCATTTCTCTTTAGTGACCAAAGCATGGAATGCTTCTTGGGCTACTAGAATTATTGATATAATAACTTTGTAACTGTATTTTCTGCTTTAATTTATGGGCACATATCTTTATGTGAACGATCCATAATTTTCTCTAACATGAACTTTTTTCAAAACTATCAAATATTAGTTTACGGCCAATTTTCTTTTACAATTTGAAGAAATATGATGTTATTGACGATGTATAAAAATTATAAAAGGATTGTCAATATAAATACAAACCTACAGCAAGGATGGTGAAAATGGTTAGAATGGTGACCGGGAGTGAACAGGATTTACTACTCATCTGGTATCTTACGAACAAATTGGATAATGTTTGTTTTGTCTTTGGTCAAAGAATTGATGATACTTTAAAAGTTGGGAGAAATGAACAAAGAGTACAAATATATATATATATATATATATATATATATATATATATATGTATCTCATTTTCATTACATCTAATTTAAGTCTACTTCCTTGAAATTTGGTTTTAAAGACATGGTTTCCATCCATTGCTGTTTTTTTTTTTTTTTTGTAAATCTAATATGTAAAATTCTGACCACATGTTTCAAAAACACTATAAGCAATATTGCAATGATATTAACTCAACCTGATTTGCAAGTAAATCGTGATTATTCGTTAAGATCTTGTGCGGCTTAACTTAAATAAGTCTAAACTCTTCTCTCTATATAAATAAATGAAATATTCTGCGGTTTTATTTCGTTCCTTATTTTAAAATTCAAATTCATCATCCGACCCAGACCCGAAATACTTCAACCGGATCGAACCAAACCGAAAATATATTAGTTTCTAAATTTGGTCCATTTTGAGAGATCCGATATCCGGGGGATCCAAACCGACCCAAACCACGGACCCTAACCGACCCGAACCGACACCAAAATCAAACGGCAAACTCAATTTCAGGCGCATATGTACATGTAAATGCGCACACGTGTTATGTTTATGGTTTCGGTGGGACCCAAATTAATTGTTTATTCCTTCCTTTTTTTTAATTTGGATTGTTTTTGATTTTTCGCTTTTGGAATTTTGAGATTTTTTCTTGCCATATCTAGATTTCTCTAAGAGATTTTGGATCAAACGTAATCTGCTTTCGTCTCGTTTGGTGTTCATATCCATCTGGGTAATGCTCAAAAAGCAAACTTTACATTTTGTTTTGCGAAATTTGTAAACTTTATATCATTTTGCTTTGATTGGGTTTATTTGGATCTGATTAGATCTGATCAAGACTCTTGATTTCTTGCTTTTATTGTTCAATTATGTATCTTTCTTGTGTAAAGATCCTGTTTTGTTGATTTGGTTATTGGTTTTAGTGAAGCAGCTCTTGATTTTGAGATTAGAACATGGAAGGAATCATTGTGAGAAGAGTTATACCATCTGATAACAGTTGTCTTTTCAATGCAATTGGGTAAATTTATAAGCTTTTTTGAGTTCAAGATTCAAAAACAAGTTTATATATAGTTCTTGTGTTTGAGGTGGTTTTTGTTTATCTTTTACAGGTATGTAATGGACAAGGACCAAAAGAAAGCTCCTGAGCTAAGACAGGTTTCTTTCTTCATCTATTTGAGATGCATTTAGTGTAGCTTAGTGTTTGATCAGATACCATTCTTTGAATCTTGATTTGGTTAATGTCGAATTCAAGAACGATCGAAAAACTAGTACTACTTGGGTAGGTTTATGGGAGGAACTGAGTATTTCGAGTAGTCGCTTTGTGAATTTTTCGGTTAACTAAGACAATAGATTGGTGATGTTGTTGCTAAGGTGATAGCTGCAGCGGTTGCAAGCGATAAGGAGAAATATAACGAAGCGTTTCTCGGGAAGCAAAATGAAGAATATTGTTTTTGGATTCTTAATTCGGAGAAATGGGGAGGTATCTATGCCTAGATCGTTCCGTATTTGCTCAAGTATTGGATTCATTAGTTGGTATTGTATAAGTGTCTTTACATTTTGTTTGGTTATGTGTAGGTGCGATTGAGCTATCGATATTAGCAGACTATTATGGTCGAGAAATTGCAGCTTACGATATTCAAACTAGTCGGTGTGACTTGTATGGACAGGTATCGTCAAACTTCATACATCCAAAAAAAAAACCTTTGAAAATGTTAAACCGTTGGTTCCTTTTTCACAGACGAAAAACTACAGCGAAAGAGTTATGCTAATTTATGACGGTCTTCACTACGATGCTCTCGCTGTAAGTTCATCGGAAAAAATGTAACTTTGATAACCAAACTGGTGGCTTAGTCATTAAAAATGTTAAGTACAATTTTGCAGTTGTCTCCATTTGAAGGAGCAGAGGAAGATTTTGATATGACTATATTTCCGGTTGGTAAAGATAGATCCATTGGTGCAATCGAAGGGCTTGTTCTAAATCTAGTAAAGGACCAACAAAGGTTAGTTTCATAGTTTTTTTTTAAATGTGGCTTAAGTAAACAAGGAATCAGCCATGTGATTTGGTTTAACTGTTTTAAGGAAAAGGAGTTATACAGATACCGCAAACTTTACTCTGCGTTGCGGTGTATGTCAAATCGGAGTTATCGGACAAAAGGTCATTTGCTTTTATCTCCTTGATTTTCTTCATTAGGTTTGCTTCATAGATCTTTGAGCTTGATTTTGTGAAACTTATAATTGAAATTGAAAAACAGGAAGCTGTGGAGCATGCTCAAGCAACTGGTCATGTCAACTTTCAAGAATACAAATAAAAGAATTATTGATTTGATTCTTTCATAAAATTCCAAGGAAAATAAAATACCAAAAATGCAATGTCTTTTAAATTTTATTTGTGTGTTTGTTTTTAACAAATTCAAATTTGTAGCCTGTTGTTGTACTATTATCTTCTCACCAATAATACCATGAAAAAAAATGAACATATTTGTCTTCATTTTCTACGGGTTAAAACCAAAAATCTCCATTATATATGTAAGGTAAACAAACTATGCATTTTTGTAGATTTGGTGAATTTGCAGGAAACTAATAACTATATTATATAAAATTTGATGAATAAGTTTCTAAGGAACATTAGCTTAATCATAATCTGCTAAAGGTTTTTGTTTCTTCCATAATGATGATATAATAATATTAGAGTACACATTGCTAATGACCAAATTGATATACATAATCTAAACTCCGGTCTAAGCCGCTTGCCTGGCTCCGATAACTTCACCGGAACATTATTACTTCATACAGAATCAGAAACCGGTGAGAGATCAGAGCCCCGGGACGAAAATCTGGACCCATCACTAAATCTTTTGCTTGAGGACATGTTTTAACTGAACCTTTTGGCTTTCGATTCGTGCTTCAATGAGTTTTGCTTTCAAACTATTTTTCTGTGCACCTCTAGGCCATTCTATGCAACCTTTCATTCCTCCTCGGTTTACATGAGCATGATTTGCGGAATCTGGTGAAGAGCTCCATTGTCCAACCAAATCCATCATCGGGCTGAATCCGCCTTTGCTCGAGCCTCTATCCGGTGAAACCATTCCTACGCTTGATTTCCTACCGTTTGAAACCCGTCCTCCTTCCATTGATATTACCTTGTAATTGCTATCTCTATCTCCGTTATTGCTCGCGCCTGATGTTCTCCAGAGTTTTGCTATTGATGAAACCTTTTTGGATGACCGTCTTGGAACAGAACACACTTCGCTTATCTCTGTAGTTGGAGTCATCGTCTCTTCCCAATCTTTGCGTAAGAACTCTGTACCACCACTCGAGGCGTTGCTGTCTCGGTAATTGTGATTGTTGTTCACAGATGGAATGCTTCCATCTGGTGAGTAGCTAGATCCTTGTTCTTCGAGATGGCTAACCGTTTCCCAACCGCTATCATCTTCTTCGATATCACCGTTCTGGTGAGTATAAGCGTTTGAACGTCTTCCTTTCTTGGTGACGTCTGGACTAACTGTATGAACTTTAGAAACAGATTTCTCCATTTCGTGGGATTCACCGAGATTCATTTCTTCGAATACGGAGAAGATATCGTCCGGGTTTGCAGGCTCGTACGTAAATTCCTTGATTTCTTGGATATTAACCGATGCAGCGGTTTCTCTTAATAACTCTGCCTCTCTAACCTCTTTGACATCTGTAACAATATCTCTTGACCTAAGGAAAGAATCCAAATCTGCTACAAGCTTGTTCATTTGTGAGTACCTTTCCTCTAGTGCTACTTTGGCGTCAATAAGCTTCATCTGAACACGTTCCTCACGCCAAACCTCAGCCATCTGAAGCATTCTTCTTTCATCGTCTACTTCTTCTCTAAGGCTCATGGATTCTCTCTTCATCGCTTCAATCTCAGCTTTATCTTCTCCTATTTCTTTAGCGAGTTCATCGCAAACTTCCTCAATCAATTCTCTCGCTTTCCTTTCCTTTTCGTAATCCTGCATGTAACGCTTCACAGCTAACTTTGAATCTGCAAGCTCGTTGACTAATTTATGATTGACGATTTCTAATCTCTGACGGGTTTTCTTCTCCCTGCTCATATCAGCTTTCATGTCATCAATGATTGCTCGGACCTTCTCGTGCTCTCTGCTCCGCCAAGCAGCTCTCTCCTCACTAACTTTCCTCAAAAACTGCTCAAGCTTCTTTTTGTGAGACCGTTTCTCACTCTCGAGATCTTCAATACGAGCATGTGCTTCTTCCAGCTCTACTTCAAGTGAAGAAACCAATGACGCAGCATTCACTTGTTGATCAGTACGCTTCATGTTGCTACAAATTTGGTGTACTTCATCCATTGTATCCATGCATACAGGATCCCATTTTGTCGCCCCTTCCATCGCCGAGTGGGGAAATGGCATTGAAGGCTCAAGCTTAACAAGAAAACAATACAAGACTTGAGCTCAAGAAATCATAAAGAAGCTACACAAAGTCTATTAAGTCTCTGATATTACATACACCTATTTGTTTAGCTAGAAGATTAGGAAGATGAACACACCTTGCACAAAAATCCATTTTTCGTACTAGCAATAGTACTAGGATTCTGTCTTATCTTGTTGCTTTGATCTCCAGAAGCTTTCTCACTATGATGATAAAGATATGGAACACCTCCCTGCAAGGAGAAACAACTAGATAAGCTTAAATGAACATAAAATTTCTTTCTCCATATGAACAACTATCACAGATTATTACTAAATCCAGCATTTCTATACATACAGAAGCAACAGATTAATCCAAGACTACCTACAATCTCCAAGATTAACCAAGCCACTGACTAATTTCTAGGTATATGTTTAATGATGAATGTAGTGATGGAAACTTGAGCTTGAAAGTTAAGCAATCACCAATTTAGGTAATAGTTTGAAATTTTCAATGCAAATCCTATAAATGCATACGAAGAACACTAATTTCAATTCTTTACTAAGAAACCCTAAAATCATTGGATCTTGAGAAAACCAGAAAGTTCCAAAATCAGGAAAAAAATGTACCTGAAACCCTAATCCCTCTTTCCCCTTTCTATCTCCGCCGCTAGAAACAACGTCGGGGACTTGTAACCGCCATAGTCCGGCGGCGAGTTTCCTAACAGACACCGGACGCGAAGTTTTCCTCCGATCCTTACGGCGAGTCGTCGTCTCTTTCGCAACCTCGATATCATTATCTTCGTAATCATCGTCTTCTACAACGCCGATTCTCTCCTTATTCCGATCCTCAACTCTCCATTTCAAAAGCGGAGTCTCCGGTCGACTTCGTCTCCCACCAGAACCACCGGATCTCCGGTGACGAGTCAAACTCGGGTTTCGTGCTCTACGTCTAGTCACTGTAGTCGTAGTAGCTGCTCTTTGTATTGACTTGAGATCTGGATTGTTAGTGAACAGATTCTTCGTCTCCGACGATAAATCCGGTAATGTCGCCGTCGTGTACGGCTTTCCGGTGACTTTCATCTGTTCTTCCACTTCATCACCGCCATAGACTAAGGTTAACGTGAATAAACCGACCTAAAGGCTCGAGAAATCACGAGACGAAAATGCGTGACACAGAGAGAGAGACAGAGAAGAAAGCTTGAGAGTTCGTGAGAGTCTTGTGACTGAGACGAGAGGAGAGAGACGAGGATATGTATACATATACGTATAGTCACAAAAATCTATGCGTATTTGGTCAACGTATACGACTGAACGACGTCGTATTAATGGAGAGTGTAGTACACGTGCTTTTTTAGCGTGTGGGTGTTGTGTCTCGTGTGGAGGTGTTGCAGAGAGACGTTGTGATGTATGATTAAAGAAGAAGGAAAATAATTGGTCTAGGTGTTTTTTAATGGTTTAGAATATTATCAAAATGGATAGTGTATTATTAATTTATTACAAATATGCTATGAAATGTATAGGCTTTTAAATCAGTTAGATCTCAATTTTATTTTACTTTCTATAAAATATTAAGGTTGGAATATTTACTATAAAAGGTGTATCAAAGTAAAATTTGTGAAATGGATAGTGTGTTTCCTAAAGATTTTTTGTGGTTAAACAAGGGAAAATTAGATTAAAAGGTCTTCTAAATTTTAATTTGTTCATCTACACCTTTATTTGATATTGCCAAATTTTGCCGTAATTACCCTTTTAATATAAATAATTAATTTTTTCAAACTTTTTTTTTTTCAAACATGTAACAAATGAAGTAATAAAAAAATTTTTATCAAAGGTAAAAATTTTAATTTGTAACCAGTAGATTAAACTTTGGATTTCTAAATTCAATATATTTTGTACAGAATGTACTGTCAATACATGTTCCTAAAAAGTTTAGAAAATATAATCTACCGATTGTACATGTTCTGCAAGTTTTAGACTTTGTATTTTTAACTTTGCTCTTTGTTCTAAAAATTTAGAGCACACGCACATTCCAAACGATTTAGAACAAAATATCAGAATACGTCATCTGCACATTGGTCTATGTTCTAAAAAATTTAGAGAAACACTAATATTCTAAAAGTTTTAGAATCAAATTTCAGAATACGTAATTTTTACTTTGCTCTGCATTCTACAAAATGTAGAATATGTATTCTTCAGTTTGTTCTATGTTCTGAAAAATTGAGAATACCAATTCTAAAATTAATTTTCAAATTCCAAAAATTTAGGAAATCAAATCTTTCAGTTAAGAAAATCAAATATTCAGTTATATTAGATTTTGCATAATAAGGAAATAAGATTTAAAATCTTTTGAAAATATTTATATATTCCAAAAATATTTATATATATTCCGAAAATATTAATATTTTATGAAAATAAGATTTTCCGAAAATTAATATTTATATTATAAATCTTAAAAAGTTTCATTAATGTTATTAACAAATAAATGAATTTTCAGAATAAAATTAAAATAAATCCAAAATTATTAAATAAAATCAGAATTAAATATGAAAATCAATTTTCAAATCATACAATTAAGGAAAAAATCTTATATTTTTGAAACAAATCACACAATTAATAAATATAAGGATATTAGAAAATTATAATTCCAACCAAAGTGTATGTCACCAATCTTAAAAAATAAAAGTGTAGATCACCAAATCCAAAATTTTGGGCCTAAATATCCAATTTTCCCGTTAAACAATCATATCAAACAAAACAAAAACGTTCATGAACATGCAATCAATTAGACCTCGATTTTGTTTTTTTTTTTTTTAAGGGTTTGATTAATGTTTTTGTAATTTTGACTAGGAAACAAATCAAAGAGACGACGAAGAAGACATCAAAAGGTATCCTAAGTGAAGATGTCGGATTCATCAGCCTCCACATGAGCTATATTTTTCACTTTTTTACTTCTAACAATAATAAAATAAATTACTATAATGATGATTCCTTTTCAATTTGTTTATTTCTAATAACAGTTGTAACTTTCTACTAACCCTACGCAATAGTGTATCATTTCGACAACTTTTTTTTTTTTTTTTTTGTGGTCATCTGTTTATTTATTTTATACCAAAGTAAAATACGTAAACCAGCAGCTAACAGATTAGCCCCGGAATTCGTGTGAAATACATAAACCGTAGAAATACAAGATAAAAAAAACATAAGCCGGCGGCTAAACGATTAGCCCCAGAGTTCGTGTGGGATACGTTCGTTTGTCAAACACAAGCCGGTAAGACCTCGTCTTCCAGCGACACAAAGAAATATGTTAAAACAATACAAAATAAAACCCACCACAAATCCAACCTAGGACCAGAGCCAAAGAAAAATCTACGGGGACGTAGCGAGAGCAGCTATGATGCACAAACCAGAACGAATTTTCATGTTTAATTTGTTGGGCGCTCCCATATCCGCAAACCCCAACTCTCCCTCCCCAGATCAAACCTGAACAATTCTTGACCAAGTCTTCTCTTAAAACGAATAGCGGGATCAATGAAACACATACGGATTTCTAAACCCCTACCCACCTAATCTTCATCCTAAATAGTTTAAATCTAGAACTTTGGCGACCTAGGAAGATTTCTTTTTTCTCTCTCTCTCTTCGAGTGAACAGTAGCGCCATTGAAATTTCTTGAAGCTTTTTCGTTCTCTGTTCCGTTCGGTGCCGGTGGCTATGTTAGCACCGATGCCGACCCTCTTTATTTGTCCTTTTGATTATGTCTAGTTAGGTTGTCTTGTGGATACGTTTAGCTCGGATTTTGTTTTCTCTTTGATCGGATCTTGCTTTGCGGTGGAGGAGCTATGTTCAAGCAGTGCCGGCCCTGACTAATTAGTGGCCCAAAGCATAAAAAAAAATTTGGCCTATTAACCATGAATTAGAAAATCAAATTCCAAAAACAGCTATGTAGTTTCGAACTTGTGACCTGCTGCTTTCAAAGGAAGAACTGTTACCACTAGAGCTGTTGCAGATTTATGTAAATCAATTGGCCCCTAAAATACATAAAGTCTCTGCCGGCCAGGCAGGTGCTTCACCAGCCTCTACTCAGGGCCGACATTGTGTTCAAGTGTGGTTGTTTTCGAATCTCTTGTCTATTGTTCCTTTTCTTGTCCTTCCAGGCGGGGAGTTGTTATTTCCCTTAATCCCTTATCAAAACCTCGATGAAGGTGATGGGTGTTGTGGTTGTGGCTAGCGACGGACGGTGGTTATTTTATGGCGGCAAGTAGTTGTTCGGAAAATCAAGTTTGGACTTATTCGTTAAGAAGATTGTGTGATCTTGTATCCGGTGAGTCAATTCGGCGGTTTGTTTCCTTGCCAGATTTTTGGCTGAAGGTGGAGGTTTTGCTCGGTTTTTTTGCTCCGATTAGTCGGTTTGTTGAGTCTTAGTTGTGTCGTAAGTGGGTTTAGGTTGACTCTTACAGTCCTAGTGTTTCGGTGCTGAGACTAAAGGGGGTTTGTGTTAGTTTACTATTAATGTTTGGTATGTTCTGGGTTATGGTTCTTCGGTTGGTTTCGAATCCGGTTTGTTTATTTTGTGTTTTATCAATTGTACTCGATTTTTGGGTCGGTCTTATTTTGATTCGTTTAGCATTCAAATTTGCGGTGATTCTATTACCTATATCGGTCTTCTTCCACCGCCTTTAGTGTTTTTGACAACTTTTCCATTTATCACGTATAATTTTTATAACTATTTTAACGTTTTCTTGTTATGAATTTAGTATATTGTTTAGCAACAACAACTAGAAAAAGTTAGTATGTAATCGAAGAAAACTTAAGACATGTCGTTTTGTTTCACCATAGAACACATTTTCTTGCATAATAAATAGTACTAATGTTTAAGAGATTTTTGTTTGTTCCAATTTATAAAATATTTTACTAGTTTTTAGGTAGATTTTAATGTTATTTGATTTTTTTTACCTTTTGAATTATGTAATCTTGTACATGATTGGTTGAATCATATTTTTATTTAGTTAATAAATGTTGTTTTATTATAATTTCTTTTTTTCTTAATTCTCGCGCATTCATCCAAACATCTAGTACAATGGAACGGAGGGAATAGTAAAGAAGATTATTTTTACTAAAAGCATTTTTTTGAGAGATATAATAAATAGATTATGGTTCTTTAATAGATCGAGTCATATAGCTGAAACTTTATTTTCATCAAGAAAAACTATTTGCAAAATTGAGCATCACAATGATGTATATAGAATCAAATGGTTTATACCAAAGTACATTTTAATTAAGAATCCAGGTACTTGAAATTTAAATGACTAAAGTTGAATAGTTCAACAAAAGCTATGCACGTTGGATTGCCCACCAAACTCTTAATAAGGATTATAGTATTATTTGTTCGTATTTATCTATTACTATGATAATGAAATTTAATATGATTATGGAAACAATAGTTAATTAATGGATCAGTCTCTTTAAATGTGCCTCTTTGGGTACTTCCCATGCTATTCCTTGTTCTTGGTGTTTCTAAGTAATTATCATTAATTTTTCTTGTTTTATTTTTCTTGTAACCCTAATCTCATGTTCTATCACTCGACTCGTTTCCACGTACTTTTTGCACATTAATATAATACAGTCTCAATCAATAAGATTTTTATGTTAATAAATTAATATGATGACGAAGTGATTAAATAATTTGGATAAATTAAGTGTTCTTTCCAAATGTAGCACCGAATCAAATTGAGATTAGGGAAGACTTTTACTCCAATTTCATACTTCTACATATTCTACTAGATACGATTATCAAATTTTGAATGTAATTTCATTCTTTTTGCCAACTTAAACAGGAAACAAATTATTACTAAACTCATAAAATATATGATTTAGATTTTCTTTGGATAAATAAGTCATATTTCCAAATAGAGAATTATCATGATATGTTATTTTACATATATGCTTTTGTTTAAAAATCTTTGCAAATTTTTTTTTTTCTTGTCACAAAAATCTTTGCAAATATACCATTTTTTTAACTTAATTTTTATATTTTTTTGGATTTAAGTTAAATATTTTATATTTAGGGTATGAGGACCAGTTTAGGATTTGAGTTTTGAGAAAGAGAAAAAAAAATTCATAATTTTCCCTCCTAACACCGATTTGAGTTCACGAACGCCAATAAACGTAAAATAAGAGAAACACAAAAACAATTAAAACTATAAACATGTATTATGTATAAATATTTGCGACATCAATGGACTTTTTGTTCAATTTTTTCAATCATTTGTCAGGTTCATTTACAAACACTACGCTCGTCTTGTCACAATCCGAGTAAACATTGTACATATTAAATTTGTACCACCTTTCGACCAAAAAAAATATAAAAAATTGTACCACCTAATTATGTAGTCACATTTAAATCCATTGTTTGGCTAATTTTGAACCCATAATAGTCAACTAAATTGAGTAAATTATTTCTCCTCTCTCGAATCAATAGTTTTTGAATTTCCATGTCCACCGGTCTTTAAACACAAATGATTTTTCTATTGGGAGACAATTTACAGGGTTTTTTTCCAGGGTCTTACGTTTTGTGAAAACAAATGTTTACATTGCAGGCCTTATAGCCCAATTATAATTTCTCAATTATTTTCCTTTAACCCAATATAGTTTCATAATTTCAGTTCTCATACTTAAATATGTATGATTAGTCGTGCTAGTGGTATTGCTTCGACGCGAGAATTGGGGAAATATTTGGGTATGCCGGTGTTGCAAAAACGAATTAATAAAGATACATTCGGGGATATTCTTGAAAAAGCGTCGTCTCGTTTGGCAGACTGGAAAGGGCAGTGTTTGAGCATTGCAAGGCGATTGACTTTGACGAAGGTTGTTATTGCATCTTTCCCGGTTCATGCGATGAGCACCATTGCTTTACCGAAATCAACGCTAGATGAATTGGATAAGTTAGCACGATCTTTTATTTGGGGGAGTAGACCAGGGCAGAGAAAACAACATTTAATAAATTGGCAGCGTGTTTGTCGACCCAAGAGTGATGGGGGATTAGGTATTCGATCTGCCCCGGCTATGAATAAAGCGTTATTAGCAAAACTCGGATGGCGGTTGCTTCATGATTATAGCAGCTTGTGGGCTCGGGTTCTAAGAAGCAAATATAAAGTGAAAGAAGTGGAGGATCATACTTGGTTGGTCGTGAAAGAAACATGGTCATCCACGTGGAGGAGCATCGCGGCTGGTCTAAGGGAGATTGTAGTTCCAGGTGCGGGCTGGGTTGTTGGTGATGGACAAAGAGTGAATTTTTGGAGGGATAAATGGATTTGTACTCATCCTTTGCAAGACGTTGCGACTCGAGGTATAGAAGCTCATGAACTGACTGTTAAGGTTGGAGACTTGTGGAGGAACGACACGGGTTGGATTTTGGATTACATCAACACGGTACTCCCTCTGGATTTTGTTTTACGATTACAATCGGTGGTGGTTGATACTATAACTGGAACTCGGGACAGACTTTCGTGGAAAGAGAATCAAGATGGAAAATTCACTCTAAGTTCCGCATATTCTTTAATTACCCGTGATGAGACCCCTCGGCAAGATTTGAGCCGATTGTTCCAAAGGGTTTGGACAGTAATTGCGCCGGAAAGAGTAAGAGTTTTAATTTGGTTAGGGGTTCATCAAGTGCTTATGACTAATGTCGAGAGACAACGACGACATTTGAGTGATTCAGGACTATGTCAAGTTTGCAAAAGTAGAGAAGAAACAATTCTCCATATTCTTAGAGATTGTCCCGCTATAGAGGGAATATGGACCCGGATTTTACCGCCTAGGATGAGACGTAAATTCTTTGAGGTACCGTTGATTCCTTAGTTGTATACCAATTTGGGAGATAATCGGATTATAGGAGAAACGATATGGTCCACTCTCTTTGCTATGTGTATCTGGTGGGGATGGAAGTGGAGATGCAGGAATGTATTCAGGACAATTGGTAAGTGTCGGGATAGGACTAAATTCATCAAAGATATCTCTAAATAGGTAACATTGGCACATCTAGATGTGAAGGAGAATGGAGCAGGAACTATAGGACGTGTAGAGAGGATGATAACATGGGTTCGTCCTTCGGCTGATTGGATTAAGTTAAATACAGATGGTGCTTCAAGAGGTAATCCGGGTTTGGCAACGGCAGGAGGAGTACTTCGTGATTCAGGAGGGATGTGGCGTAAGGGCTTTGCGCTCAATATTGGTATTTGTTCGGCTCCTTTAGCGGAACTTTGGGGAGTTTATTATGGTTTGGTGATCGCTTGGGAGGCTAGAGTTACGAAGTTTGAGGTTGAGATTGATTCGAAGTTGGTGGTTGGTTTTCTTAGGACATGGATTAGCGAGGCTAACCTGCTGTCATTCCTGGTACGCTTGTGTCATGGCTTCATTTCAAGGGACTGGATATGTAACACCCGCATTTTTTTTTTTTTTACTAACATTAAGTGATCAGGGTGAAACTATAAGCGGATAAATAACCAACAGATAACCAAATTCAATTCCAATAATTAAATAACCAGTTATCCAGCAAAACCCAAATCAGGAAAAATCAAGTCTAACAAAATTCCATAATTACTAGCAACCTAACAGGCTACTAAACCAAACACTTCCTAATCATCCTCTTCCTCTGCCATGATTCCGCGATCCCATTCTTTTCATTACCTGCAACTCAAAAGGGAAAAACAGAGTTGCGTGAGTATTATCATAAATACTCAGTGGAGCGGTCATCCCGTCTACTAGATATATAATCAGAATTAGACTATCAATTCTACGCAAACAAACAACAGTTCACAACATTTAAACAATTAGACATTTGAACACACTAAACACTTAAACCATTAAACATTTAAACACACTAAACATTTAAACCATTAAACATTTAAACCATTAAACATTTAAACACATTAAACATTTAAACAGGCGTGTCGATCGACACCACCACTTGGTGTCGATCGACGCTCGACTCGAGCAACCGATCCTCGTGATCAGAAACTCCCGTGTCGATCGACACTACCACTAGGTGTCGGTCGACACGACTCGCAGAACCTAAACCGAGCCAAAATCCTCTCACGGCTCGAGTCCCGTTCTATCTCGCGAATTCAACACGATTCCAAACACATAATCCACACAGAGATCACACAGAAAACAATCCAAATTAACCAAAACAATCAATCAAATCTCCTAATAGCCTAATTTCATATCACGATCACGCACTCACCTTAGATTCGAAGGAAAAGACGAAGAACAAAGAAAAACACAAGCCCAGCCTCTGAATTTTGATCTCCAGCCACGGGAACAGCCTCTCCAATGCTTCTCACACGCTCCAAATCCTTCCCAACGAATCACTCAAACAATCTAGATGGAGAAATCAAGGAGAATCCACAAGAATCCCTTGAAACCTTCCCAATCTCTCTAACTCTCTCCCAAACTCTATTCTGATCAGAAAAACGGCTGAAAAACCCTCAGAGGCTCGACATCTCGACTTATATATCAAGCCCTAAACCAGCCCCAAGCCCAAACCGAACATAATCAAACCCTAAGTCTGATTTAACTCGTGTCGATCGACAGACACCACCTCTGTCGATCGACAGAGAACTCACTGACCAAAACCTTCGCAAGGCAAACACCCGTGTCGATCGACAGACACCCATTCCTGTCAATCGACTGGCATCCAGAAAAACCCATTTTGGATCACGGGCGTTACAGGATAGTCCGAATTTCACACGTGTATAGGGAAGCTAACCGTCTCTCTGATGGGTTAGCTAACTATGCGTTTTCCCTTCCGCTTGGTTTTCATTCGTTTCATGTTTGTCCAGACATTGTTAGTCCTATTTTTCTTCAGGATGTTGAGGGAGTTTTGTTCCCTCGACAAATGCGATTGTAATTTTTGCTGAATTTTAAATAAAAAGGTGCTCCGGCCCCTCCTCCGACCAAAACAAAAAAAAAATGTATATTTGGTTTTTTTTTTTGGTTAGGGGTGTTCAATCCGAAGGTTAGGGTTCGATTCAGATTTTTTTTGGGATATGCTTGTTTATGCACTTTGAACCTTAGTACTAGAGCATTTGGTGCATAAAGTTGAACACGAAATTGCTCAAATTACATTTTCACCGATCGAACACGAAATTAAAATAAGATTGTTAATCATTCTGAACGAATATGTGTTCACATGCCATCATTTAAGACAGAACAAAGTATAACCAAAAACAAAAATATTGTAACCCCGATAATTTTCTTAACAACTTTTTGTAACCCCCAAGGAAAATAAAAACTTAGCAAAATTCATGTGGGCTTTGTAAACCCACTTTTGTTCTTCCCACTACTTTGACATGTGATCACTTTTCTTTTTCTTCACACTAATTTATATAAATGTACTCCTCGCGTTCCAAACATAAATTAACTAAAAATAACAAAATTAAAGAGTCTAATGAATAAAAAGAGATCATGAACGTAACATGCATTATAAAACATCATTATCAATCCATGCAAGTAAAACATGAATACTTCCCAAATCTTTCTCTCTCTTTCAAACTTATAAATACCTCTCATTAATTACCCATATCAATCAAATATCTAATTAACCAACCTCATTACAAATGATAACCACTAAGTTATTATTCCTATATGTCTTATCTTTCTTCCTCATAAATTCTCTTCCTCAAGTTCTTGGTCATTATGAAAAACTTAACACAACAACCTCTTCATGGCTCAATAACCAAACCAAATCAGCTACAATGACAAATTGGGGTAGGTCAAAGCCACGAATGTGTAAACCATGGACTTGCAAACGATCCGGACCAGAAGGTGCTCGAATGAGATGTTGTCGTAACCAATGTATTGATGTCTTGTCCGATCCAAACCATTGCCGATTCTGTTTCAAAAGATGCCGTTTCGCTTTGTCGTGTTGCGATGGAGATTGTGTGGACACAAACAATGATCCTTCTAATTGTGGACAATGTGGGAACGAGTGTGAATCCGGGGCACCTTGTGAGTTTGGTATGTGTGGTTATGCTGCTCCATCGTCACAGCCTCGAAAACGTCATCGTCGTCCTAAGCGTCATCGGCCACGACCTCCTCCTTCTCCGGATAGTGATCATGGTGGTGGTAAACTTTATGATGATCAGGATGATGAATAAAATCGTATGATGTGGTGAGATACTGATGAGATCGAGTGTTTGAGTTTCATTACTGTTGTTGTTCTTTGTGATTTGATAAGTAATTATCGTGTGTTTAAATGTTCATTTTTTATCGATGAATTTTATTTGTAAAGAGAATAATTTGGTTTTATTTGAGTATATGTGTGGTTTGCGTTTAGGGTTCGTAGTATTTTGTATGCATGGTGTCATTTGTAATGTTATATTTTCAGTCCAATTGTTACGGTCGATTTACAAATGAAATATATATTAAAATGGTTTTTCATCATAACAGCATTCTATTTATTTATTTTTAATTTTTGTAAAAGTGTTTAACCGAGTTTATTTGTTTTAATTTTTTGTCACTACCAACAAAAAGGGTGAATTTGCCAACTAACATAATTTTTAAAAAATAATAATAAAAATAACAAAAGATTAGCATATGTGACAAAATTTAAACCAATAGATTTAGGTTATAATTTTTTTTGTTATTGAATGCAATTATGTGTGGTTTAGTAAATTAACGACCAACGTAAAATGAAGTAATCATGTATTATTCGATGTGATCAAAACAATTTTAATTTATAAAGGGATTAAAACTTATGAAAATTGCAAAAATGTCACTTTTGAATTATTTTTTACCAGAGCCTGCTTAGACCATGTGCAGGTTGTGCATTGGCACAGGGTTCCACTGCAAGACCCAGAGTTTTCAGTTAAAAATTGTTTGCAAAAAGGCTTTGAATGTTTGGAAATTCACAAAAAGAGCCCAATATTTTGTAAACGTTAAATAAAAGGCCATAAATTCTACAAAATTTCAATATTTTTGTTTTAAGGCACAGGGTCCATTTCTATATTGAGTCGGACCTGTTTTTTACATACATGTTTTTCTTAATTTATTTTCTTTCAAACATGCAATTATATAAATGCGTTTAAAAATCTTATATCTCAAAATTCTCAATCTTAAAAAAGTTTACAGGAATTAAAGTGTTACATCGATGGATCTTGGACGAGCACCGGCAATGGTTTTGGTATTGGATGGTTTGCTTTCCAATGTGAGGATTCAGTGCATTTGATGGGTGTTTGCAATACGAAGCGTAGCCTATCTCTTTATACTCAGAAGTAGAGGTATTAGTTTGGGTTATGCAGTGTCTTCTACAACAACATAAGCTGGAGATACCTTTTGCAACAGATTGCTCAGATTTGGTGAAGATGATGTCTGCACCGATGGAGTGGCTGGCGTTTGCTGCACATCTAGAAGAGATCGAGAAGCCAAAGACGAAGTTCCAATAATTCACGTTATCGCTCATCCCACGCATACTTAATTCAAGGGTTGACAGGCTGGCGAATAGTGCATGCACAGTTGATTACAATGTTTGTTTTATCAGCTCATCACCACCTACTTGGATCACTGATTGGTGGTAGAAAAGTATGATTATGTTGTTGACCAAAAAAAAAGGTTTTGGTCCCTAAGAAATCTTAAACTCAAAAAGCTAAACCATGATATAATATAGTTAACCCAAACATAAAAAAATTACAAAATTTAAAAATAGTAATAGTGGCATTTTTGCAAAATGGTATGTCAAGAGTGACAATTCTTGAAAATTCTCTTAAAACTTGGGCTTGAGGTTAAATTAAACATGAGAAAATAATAAATTACAAAACCTTGAAAGTGTGATTTTAAATAAAATCACCCTAGATAACCTATTACGTGTTGTAGAAGAATTATTGCATGAAGTTTTTTAATCAGCATTTAAACTACAAGGTCAAACTATGATAAATAAAATAATACAAACCCAGTTCATGTACATTTTCTTAAAACAAATAATAAAACACTCTAATGGAAACTCAAGTAGATGAACCAGTATTTGAACCAAGTTGTTAGATCTTAACCAGTAGGTAACCAGAATTTTGGTTGAGTTATTGGCACTTATGACTAACCAACTCACCAACCAATCCATCAATAGAGAGAGAGAAGCCTGACGCTCTTAAGTGTCAATGACAGTGTTGAATCATTGCATGCTCTATAGCTAGAGTTTATATATACATTGTAGAAAAATTATAATGCGTGTTTTAATTAACTTAGTTTATCCAAATTGTAAGTGAGTTGATGCTAGTTGTAAATGAGTGTTTACATGCTAAACCCTAATATATAACTGATGATGTAGTTTGATTTATACATTTTGTAATAATGTTTATACATTTTCGTAAGACTAGTTTATAAGATATGAATGTTACTGACTTTACACAATACAGGTATAATAGCCAAAATTATATATGTTATAGAATTGGATGGTATTCAAACTACTTATAATTGATTTTATGTATGTTATACTTGTACCCATATTTTTACATGTTTTACATAGATTTATATACGTCAAACGTCTTAATTATTAACCCATGTTTATATGTAACTTTTTTCGAAGTCAGCTACAAGCATCTTCTTCTAGTAGCTTGTATATGTAGAGCATAAACTTAAATATCATTCATAACGTACAAGGACGGTAAGAATGATGAAGCAAGCCGATTCAACAGTTGTAAGAAAATAAACATATTATTATCTTTAGCAAAAGCAAAATTCAGTTGTAAGAAAATAATATTATAGGCCTTTTAATACCAAAACCAATAAACCCCTCTTAATATTTGATATATATCATATGTAAATCCTATTTATATATTAAGTATCTGAAAAATACATGAGTTTAATCCCAAGTTCGGTTTAGTGGGACAGAGATAAGTAGGCTCAAGGTCCATCATCATTGTAAGAAAGAAATGTATACAAAATGGCCCAATTAGGGAGAGAAGAAAATTAGGGCCAGAATTAACAATTTAGTGTAAATGAGTGTAATACTAGCCAATTTTTAGTTTGTCCATTTGGGATCTCCATTTTAAATTTAAAATTATAAATTTGGCCACTTTTAACATAAAATGAAAAGTCCCTCTCGTGAACTACTAACGTTGATTTGTGTCTGTATGTCCACAATATCTGTCAATGCTTAAATTTACTAGACTTTAGTATTTGTGGAATCCACAGTCTAATTAATAGCTTGTGACAGTTCTTTTTCATTTATGTACTAAACAATTTATATATAGCTATTGGGGTTCGTATAATTTATTCTGTATCAAAACATATATATCTATGGGCCATGTGGAGTTAAACTTTAAAGATAAGATCAGTGCAAGGAAGTTTTAGGTTCTTACGCAAAAGTGAGTGCTTTCTGTTTAAAAAATTTATAAGTTTCTAGTCTAGTTCAAGCTCAGCTAAGCATCCAACCCTACACCAAAATCTTTTCTAACCCAACACCAAATCCTACACCAAAATAATGTTACACCGTTTTGGTGTAAAACTTTTTTATTTATAAATTGGTCTTTGAAACTATAAATAATTTGAAATCTAATGAAAAACATATATAAATGATAACAATTAAACTTAAATCTAATATGTTTATGATGATTAAACCAAAATTTATTATGCATACCATTATTTTATATGATGTATTATATTTTGCTTTTCATATTTAATGTTAAATTTAAATAATTTTAAAATTTATTAAACTAAAAAAAAGTATATGGGTTAATTTGTAAATTTATAAAAGAATAAATTTAGAATATTTTCTTTTTTGTGTAGAAAATGGTGTAATACAATGGAGTAAAACCCAACAACATTTTAGTGTAAAATATGGTGTAATACATTGAAGATGGCCACATATAGCCATTCTACAATACGTTTAAAGAAAAATGAAAATTGATTGTGTTGTATACTTAAAAATCTCTCTACTTAGTTAATAAATAGTAGTCCATTGGTTGAGATGCATTATAAGTTAGTATAAGCAAATTTATTAGTAAAGTTGTAATTTTATTTTTCCAATTAACAACTTAAAATAATAAAGATAAAATTTGATTCTTGTCCGCTCGAATGGCGATGGACAGTTATGCACTGAACAATAACCATAAACCATCCCGAATCGCACTATTAAAGAAGTATCGAAAATACATAAAAAAATTTGTTTGTGAAACAAATAAAGTTATAAAACGATATTTATTATGAAACGGAAGTAAGAAATGATATAGAGTTAGCATTAAGATACAATTTTTCTTTTGTGTTTGGCTCTAGGAGTTGAATTTGACTTCTTGATATATGAGTTTTCTTGGAAGTACTAATATTATAAAAATTGGTATAATTTATTAGAGATGGGTAATGAAAGTTGAAGTTGAGGGAGAGTTGTCATATAAGAAGACGAAAGATACAAATGAAAGCGTGGAAGGAGCAAACTGATTCTAAAAAACTGTGTCCCACTTTTCACCACACCAAACCGAGAGAGACTCGTTCACGCGTTCTCTTCTCAATCTTATTTTATTTTTATAAGCTTCAAAAGAATTTTTATATGAGAAAATATATATCTAAGACATTTAATAAGAAAAAAATGTTTTAATTGTTTTAATTGTTGTATTGCGTTACGCGTGAAGATAATAAAATAAGGTTGTTATGAAAACCAAGTTATGGGTAAAATAGTTTGATTATATTGAGTAAATCTCCATTTCAGAATCAAGTAAATGAGTCGTGCTATGAGAAATCGTCGGTAAGATTTGGCGGATTGTGTTCCGATTCCAAGTAGTCATCAATGATTTACAAAGCGATCTAGCACGATTATTTTCGAAGTTCGTGTAAAAATGTCCAAAACTTTCTATAGACGGACAAAAATCAAATCCTTTTATAAATTTTAATCGAAACATCATTTTAACTATTTTTCTCATTGAAACCTATCATGTCCAATGAAATATTTTCGTCATTTATGTAACGATAGAAATAAAATTTTCTCATCCACAATAGAAATCATTTAGTGTTTGAATATAAATGGTCAAACTGAGTTTTTGGATCTTCCAAAAACGTGTATTTTTGAATCTCCTAGTTTAGTTTTCGCTTAAATAGGAGATATATATTTTCGACGATATTCGATGGTTTGGATATAAAATTTTCCGATTTTTTTCTAATTTGTTTTTTTATCGAATAATGATAAAAAAGGAGATAATAAAAAATAAAAAAAGGGTTCGGGGAAAAGAAGGTTGTGTGTGCAGTGTGGAGAGCAGAGAAGCAAGTGCCAATCTCTTTCCCTTGTCTCCTCTTACCACTCCTCTCGAGACACCTTTCTCTCTCTCTCTCTCTCTCTCTCTCTCTCTCTCTCTCTCTCTCTCTCTCTCTCTCCTCTTTTATTTTTTACCAAATACTATAAATTTAATACTATCCGTTTCGAATTTGAATAATTGCTAACTTTATTCTAATTATATCTAATTAATGGTACTTTCTATTTTTTGTCAATTGTAATTACGTCAAATTGTTCTTAATTTTAAGAATGAAATGGAACTATGAAAAGTTTGAAGGTACACCGATGTAACATAGGAGGACTAGTTCATAAAGAATATAGAAAATATAGTTATGTGATTATGAGATAAACCAATTTAGGCTATTAAAAATTAGATTAACAAATATTTCTATGAATTAAATTTATAAAAATCTGTTTAGTAGTATTCATAAACTAATAAATTAATTTAGATTACAAAGTCGAAGAGAAAATTTTAATAATACCAAATCACGTATTCAAAAAATATTTTAACCCGTGTTAATACTCAAAATATTTCCATAAATCATATATATAGATTTCAAAACAAGAAGAAAAAAAACTAAGAGACAAAAAACAAAATGATAAGAAAACCGAATTGGTCGGTCTTGTTGGACAGGCGTGAAGCTAGAAGAGAATTCCAGAGAACAAAAAAACAAAAATCACAAAAAAAAGAAGCTTTTCTAACCATTTTTTGTTATAAATCATAGTGGATTGTCATAACTAGTTCTGGTCCGTTTACGGCCCATTAACACTTAGTCTTTAGGCCGGTTTAATGAATCCTAGCTGAATTAGGATTTTCCTTTTATGTATTTTCCTTTTCCCATTAGGAAAAGGAATTTTCCTTTTCTCTCTTGTAATAATCCTATATAAAGGATCTTATGATTAATGAATAAACATAATCTTCCCCATTCGTTCTCTTGATTCACAACACGTTATCAGCACGAGTTGCTCCCTAAACCCTAAAAACACAAAAAACGCGATTACTGTTCATCGTTACTATTCATCGTACTGTTCATCGCGTACTGTTCATCGCGCACTATTCATCGCGCACTGTTCATCGACGATTACTGTTCATCCGGCGTTACTGTTCAAATCATAGTTCATACAGCCTTTAAGGTTACGGCGAACTAGAAGAAAGTTCATACAGCCTATCAACGGTTACGGCGAACTAGAAGACTCACGGAGGTTAAGGTAAACAATAAAAAACCCTAATCTAAAGAACCTAGATTCATGATAATCTTAGAAACCCTAATCTAAATCATGCTTGTTATTGTTATTGCTTGCTTGATTGTGTTTATTGATTCATGATTCGTAATCACTTGAAACCCTAACTTGAAACCCTAACCTAATTCAATTAAAATCCAAACCGATTGCATGATCTGTACCCGTGTCGATCGACACTAGTTTTATGTCGATCGACACGTAAACTTCTGCCTGAATTTGTTGTTTGAATTAAACTGTGTCGATCGACACAAATCACCCGTCGATCGACAGTAAACACTCTGTCCAAATTTGGTTGCATATTTATTTGAACTCGTTTGTTTGTTTGCTTGTTTGGATTGATTCGTTGATTGATAAACATGAAACTGAAACTGATTGCATCATATAGACATAACATGCTTGATTAAAATCCGGTCATATCATCACACGGTTTAGAATTTGAATACTAGGCTTGCATCATGAGCATATAAAAACATTATGTTAGGTTGTTAAACATAAAAATCTGGTTTCATAAGCATCATGCATCCGTACCCGTTTATATAAGCACCCATGACCTATTTTGCATCATATGCATAAACTTTAAAATCTTATAGTTCTTAGAGAATAGGATGAATGTTTTCAGATGTCAAAAATCAACAATTTGGATTATGCTGCCATCAATCTCTCTGGAGACAATTACTTACAGTGGGCGTTGGATACTAAGATAAATCTAAAGTCTAAAGGACTTGGCGAATGTATCATTGAGGATAATAATGAGAATGAAAGGAATCGATACAGAACGATATCGATCATTCGTCATCATCTTGTTGAGGGTCTCAAGGATCAATACCTAACCATTGAGAACCCTTTGGACCTTTGGAAAGAATTAAAGATAAGATATGACCACCATAGAACGGTGTTGTTACCAAAGGCCAATTATGATTGGAGGAATCTCAGGTTCCAGGACTTCAAGTCCGTGGAAGAATATAACTCGGCTATGTTCAGAATAGTTTCTCAATTGAGACTATGTGGTGAGAAGGTAACTGAGAAAGACATGTTGGAAAAGACCTTCTCCACCTTTCACACTAATAACGTGTTGCTTCAACAGCAATACCGTGAAAGAGGTTTTGAGACATACTCAAAGCTTATAGCATGTCTATTACTAGCCGAGGAGAATAATACACTGCTAATGAGAAACAGTGAGATAAGACCTCCTGGATCAGCCCCACTTCCTGAAGCGAATGTGGCCATAGATGAAAAGAAAGAAATTAACCACGTCCAAAGTGATTATAGACATCGTGGTCGTGGACGTGGGGGTAGATGGCAAGGACGTGGCCGTGGCCATTTTAATCCATACGGCCGAGGTCAGGGCCGAGGCCACGGATTCCATAACGATCATTCTAACCGCGGGCGAGGACGAGGACGCGGATACCGAACTGACTATGATCGTAATAACCGTGGTATTACTTCTCAACCACGAGAATCAAACCCAAAATCAGTTTGCCATCGATGTGGAATGAGTAATCATTGGGCTAAGACATGTAGGACTCCCAAGCATCTGGTTGAACTCTATCAAGAGAGCCTTAAAGGGAAGAATCCAGAAACTCATATGATCCAGCATGATAATGAAGGAGATTTCGATCATGAGCAAGATGACTTGATGAATTTTGAAACCTCAGATATACTTAAGTGATTGATTTTGATTTTCTGTTTTGGTGTTTTGTGTTTTGCTTGTTTTACGTTTTACACTTTATACTTTGGTTTTGTGTTATTGCTTTCTATTAAACTTTATGGAATGAAAGAGTGTTATTTAAAAGTATCTATTGTTATCTCTTTTGAAGTATGAACGATATGGATGTGTTCATTGTGGATAGTGGATCAAGCCACTCGATATTAAGAGATAAGAGATACTTCATTGATCTTACACTTAAAAAGGCAAATGTAACCACAATTGCGGGTATAGCAAATTTAATTGAAGGCCACGGTCAAGCCCATATTTTATTACCTAAGGGCACGCATCTAGAAATTTCTAATGCGTTATATTCACCTAGTTCAAAGAGAAGTCTATTGAGCTTTAAAGACATTCGAATGAATGGTCTTCATGTTGAAACTAAGGACGAGAATAACAAAGAATTCCTTCAAATCTTTGAAACCGTCCATGGCTATAAGAAAGTCCTAGAGACTATACCTGCCATTTCTGTGGGCCTTTATTGTGCTAAGATCGGAATGATAGAAGCAAATGCTATGGTAAACAAAGAGTTTACTGAGAATTTCACTTTTTGGCATAACCGGCTTGGCCATCCCGGTGCTAACATGATGCAAAAGATATTAGCAAGTACTAATGGGCACACCTTGAAAGAAAGGAGAGTTATCCCAAAGAATCTCACGTGTGAAGCATGTTCACTAGGGAAACTCATTACTAGGCCATCACCAATCAAAGTAACTAAGGAAACGATAAATTTTCTGGAAAGAATTCAAGGAGACATATGCGGACCAATACACCCACCTTGTGGGACGTTTAGATATTTTATGGTCCTTATTGATGCATCCACGAGATGGTCACATGTCTGCCTATTATCAACTAGAAATGTGGCATTTGCAAGATTGCTTGCCCAGCTCATACGTTTAAGAGCACACTTTCCAGATTTTCCTTTAAAGACTATACGTCTTGACAATGCTGGTGAATTTACGTCCCAAGCGTTTAACGATTATTGTATGTCCATGGGGGTAAGCGTTGAATATTCTGTGGCACATGTACATACACAAAACGGTTTGGCTGAATCGTTTATTAAACGCATACAGTTGATTGCTAGACCGTTGCTAATGAGATCAAAACTCCCGGTCTCAGCTTGGGGACATGCAGTTTTACATGCAGCAGAGCTAATTCGTATCAGGCCATCTAGTGAACATAAATATTCCCCATCACAGTTAATAACGGGTCAAGAGCCAGACATATCCCAACTTAAAACATTCGGATGTTCCGTTTATGTGCCTATTGCACCACCACAGAGAACAAAGATGGGACCTCAAAGGAGGATGGGGATATATGTTGGATATGATTCTCCTACTATCATTAAGTACCTTGAGCCAACCACGGGTGATTTGTTTAAGGCCAGGTACGCAGATTGTCATTTTGACGAATCTGTCTATCCAACATTAGGAGGAGATAACAGACTGGTAAAGGAAATTATATGGAATCAAACGTCCTTAAAATGGCAAGATCCTCGGACTCAAGAATGTGAATTAGAAGTCCAAAAGATTATACATTTACAAAAGCTAGCTAATCAATTGCCAGATTCCTTTGCTGACCCGAAAAGAGTAACTAAGTCTTACATACCAGCTGTTAATGCACCGATTAGAATTGATGTTCAAGAGGGACACAATCAAGTTGCTACAGAATCTAAACCACACTCAAAACGTGGCCGGCCAATAGGTTCCAAAGATAAGAATCCTCGGAAAAGAAAGAAAGGTGCTGAAATCGTGGTTGAGGAATCTGATGGAACCCCAGACATAACTGAACCGATAGTTCCAAGCAATGAGACTCGGGACGCCGAGTTTCATGGTTCTGACGTTCCTGAAAATAATGAGATCTCAATGAATTATGTTATGTCTGGAATACAATGGAATAGAAAGTGTGTGGAAATCGATGATATATTTGCTTTTAAGGTAGCACTTGAACTTATGGAGGATCTAGAACCCACGTCGATATATGAGTGCACTCAGAGTGAAAATTGGACTAAATGGAAAGAAGCTATAAACGTGGAGTTGAATTCTTTAAGGAAAAGGGATGTTTTTGGTCCAATAATTCGGACACCCTATGAGATTAAACCAGTTGGACATAAATGGGTCTTTGTGAGGAAAAGAAATGAACATGGTGAAATCGTGAGATATAAAGCACGGCTTGTTGCACAAGGATTCTCACAGAGACCAGGAATAGATTATGAGGAGACATACTCCCCTGTGGTGGATGCTACAACTTTTAGATTTTTGATAAGTCTGGCTATAAGAGAAAAGTTGGATATGCGGTTAATGGACGTTGTAACTGCATACTTATATGGTCCACTGGATAATGAGATTTATATGAGATTACCAGAGGGTATTGAGCTCAAAGATAAGAAAGGTTCTCGAGAACAACACTGCATAAGGCTGAACAAATCCCTTTATGGACTGAAGCAAAGTGGGCGTATGTGGTACAATAGATTGAGTGAGTACTTAGTCAAAGAAGGCTATAAGAATGATCCCATCAGTCCATGTATTTTTATAAAAAAGTTTGCAAACAAAGGGTTTGTTATCATAGCAGTTTACGTGGATGATTTGAACATCCTTGGAACCCCTGGTGAAATCGTCCAAACAGTTGAATGCCTCAAGAAAGAATTTGAGATGAAAGACCTAGGCAAAACTAAGTTCTGTTTGGGATTGCAACTTGAGTACATAAATGATGGAATCCTTGTGCATCAAATGGCATATACTGAAAAGGTACTCAAGCGTTTTAATATGGATCAATGTCACCCATTGTCCAGCCCAATGGTGGTGAGATCTCTTGATCTAGAAAAGGATCTGTTTGGTCCTAAGAGAGACTCTGAAGAAGTCCTTGGTCCCGAAGTGCCATATCTCAGTGCCATAGGAGCTTTAATGTATCTGGCAAGCCACACTAGGCCAGATATATGTTTTGCCGTGAATTTATTATCAAGATTTAGCTCATGTCCGACCCAAAGGCACTGGGACGGGATAAAACATATTCTTCGTTACCTACAAGGAACGAAAGACTTGGGTCTATTTTATACTAACCAATCTAAGGACGGTTTAGTTGGTTTTGCTGATGCAGGTTATCTTTCAGATCCTCATAATGCACGGTCCCAGACAGGTTATGTGTTTACTCATGGAGGAACTGCAATATCTTGGCGGTCAATGAAGCAGGCCATTGCAGCTACATCTTCTAATCATTCAGAGATATTGGCAATTCATGAGGCTAGTCGTGAGTGTGTTTGGTTAAGGCTGATGACCCAGCACATAAGAGTGGATTGTGGAATGGCCGAAGGTAAGCAGGAATCGACGGTCTTGTTCGAGGACAATGCAGCGTGTATAGCTCAACTTAAGGATGGATACATCAAAGGTGATAGGACGAAGCACATTCTGCCAAAATTCTTCTTCACATCCGATCTACAAAAAGATGGAGAAATTCAAGTGCAGCAAGTACGATCAAGTGAAAATTCAGCAGACCTATTCACCAAGTCACTTCCAACCTCAACGTTCAAGAAACTTACTTATCAGATTGGAATGCGTCGTTTGAAAGACTTGCAGTGAGGTTCAGAACAGGGGGAGTAATACGTGTTGTACTCTTTTTCCTTCACCACGGTTTTGTCCCAAAATGGGTTTTACTTGGTAAGGTTTTAATGAGGCAACATCCAAAGCGTATTACAAGCCCATTAGAGTTATGACATCCAAGGGGGAGTGTTATAAATCATAGTGGATTGTCATAACTAGTTCTGGTCCGTTTAAGGCCCATTAACACTTAGTCTTTAGGCCGGTTTAATGAATCCTAGTTGAATTAGGATTTTCCTTTTATGTACTTTCCTTTTCCCATTAGGAAAAGGAATTTTCTTTTTCTCTCTTGTAATAATCCTATATAAAGGATCTTATGATTAATGAATAAACATAATCTTCCCCATTCGTTCTCTTGATTCACAACATTTTTGAATTTTTTTATAAAAACCTATAAAAATAAAAATATCAACAGTTAAATGATTTTATAAAAAAAAACTTTCAATTTTGAATTGTTTTTATAAAATAAAATAAAAAAGAGAGCTTTGTATTGAATAGAGTTCCTATCTTCTTTCTCTCCCACCTTCTCCTTCCTCATCTCTCAAAATCTCTCTCAGAGATCCATTTTCCTCCATTAACATTACTTCTGAGTTTTTTTTCCCGTTATGAGGAGAGGAAGAGTTTCTTCCGCCGCCGTCGCCGTCGCGGGACCTATACCCACCGTAATCCCAAACCACAACACCAACGGATCCATCAAAGAAACTCGATTCCGCGGCGTTCGAAAACGACCATGGGGTAGATTCGCCGCAGAGATTCGCGATCCATGGAAGAAATCTCGCGTTTGGCTCGGAACTTTCGATTCCGCCGAAGAAGCCGCAAAAGCTTACGACTCCGCCGCGAGAAACCTCCGTGGACCTAAAGCCAAAACCAATTTCCCAATCGATTCTTCACCGTCTCCTCCACAAAATCAAAATCTCCAGGTAGATCCGTTTATGGATCATCGGTTATACGTTTCCGATCATCAAATCGTTAACCGTCCGACGAGTAGCGGTATGAGTAGTACCGTCGAATCGTTTTCCGGACCGAGATCTACGACGACGACGATGACGAAACCGTTAACGACGACGAAGAGGTATCCGAGAACACCGCCGATTGTACCGGAGGATTGTCATAGCGATTGCGATTCGTCGTCGTCGGTTATTGATGACGGAGACGATGACCTTGCTTCGTCTTCTCGTCGTCGGAATATTCCGTTTCAATTCGATCTGAATTTTCCACCGTTGGATTTTTTCAACGGTTCAGATGATCTTCACTGTACCGATCTACGTCTCTAAAGTGGGTAAAATCATAAAATCACAGATCCGTGATTGGTTGATTGAAATGAAGAATCCCATTTTCGAAATTTCTTCTTTTTTTTTTTTACAAAAGTTTTTTTTTTTGAGTTTCTGTTTCTTTGATCTCATAATATTTTTTTTACTTATGCGGGAGAAATAGAAAGAACAAAAGAAGAAGAAGATGGTGATTTATGATTGTTCTTGTTTTTCTTCTCTGATGATTATATGTGTAAGAGTATCGATATGGTTATTAGTATTGTTTGTTTTTGTAAGAGAAAGAGAAACAGAGATCTTTGTAACATATTTACTGATGAATTCTAAAATAATCAAAATCTTTAATCTTTTCTTTATCTTAGTTTTTATGGCTTTGATATGAGTGAGTTTTGTTAAAAGATGAGACCTTGCTTTGTTTTACAGTTCAACAAACATAGCTTAAAGATTTAACCTTTCTGGTTAACTTAGCTTAAGAAGAAACAAACACTAGTGAAACTAGTATTGAACTTTGAACAAGTTTGGTTCTTAAAAAGCAATGAGTGATGTTCGATAAAAAAGAAAAAGCGTGATTTGGTTTACATATTTAAGATGTAAGATGTTTTGGGAATATTTGATAAATGCTAGATCTTATTTTCCCAAAGTTACCACCAAAATCTTAAACGTTTGGTAAAAATTGTTACTTTTAGTAAACCTTCGTAAAATTAAAATTTATGATATAAATGAAGATTTTCAAAATTGTGAAGCTTTTCGGAACTAATAGTTTTTATTTTTTTTTCCATAGGAGCTATATATGGTATTTTCCTACCATTAACTTTTGTTCAAGAATTTTTCTAAAACCAAAAGATTGTTATATTATAGATTTTTCTTCAAAACTGTTCAAATTTTTGTTTTTCTAAAAGGAATAATAAGGGGATTATTGTTTGGGAAAATTCCATAAAAATATCCCAACTAAATTCCGTTAAACTTTTTAATACCCCAATTTTTTGGTTACTCAGTTTAATACCCAAACTATTTATTTTGTCCATTTTAATCTATCAACTTTTAAATTGTGTCTATTTACCTACCTCGACTTAATGGAAAAGATAACATCCGTTATCTTTTTATGTTTTAAATAATTTAAAAATTATATTTTATTTAAAAATAAAAGAAAATCCAAAAATTTCCAAAAAGTCAAAAAATATTTTCTAAAAGAAAAACAACATAAAAAATAAATTTTCGATGAAAATATTTTATTATACTTTCTATTTCGAATTCAAATACCAAATTAAATTTCAAACAAAAGTTTTAATATTCAGAAAGTTCAAACCAAAAAATTCATAAATTTACAACAACTTTTTCTGAAGTTCAGATATATATATATATATATATATATATATATATATATATATATATTCAAAATCCTTGTCTAAGTCATTTTAGAATAAAAATCCTTGTCTAAGTCATTTTAGAATAAAATAGATAAATAACATATATAACACTATTTTGTAAGAAATTTTTGAGTTTTTTTGTAAAAGCCTAACTTGTTTTTTGAATTCAAAACTTAAATTTTTTTCTCTAAAATTCATAGCTTTATTTCATAATTTATGATTTTTAAAGTATTTTTAAAGTTTTGAAGATTATAAATTTGGAAATTTAAAAGTTAAATTTAGGTTTTTAAATTTAAAACCGAATGTATTATTTAAAAAAAAATCATTGTAAAATTAATTATTTTTTTTTTTTAAGTTTCAGAATTTTTTCTCCCAATTTTTTTCGAATTAAAAAAAATTATTGTCATGTTTATTATTATTTTTAAATAAATCTAATTTTCTGAATTATTTAAAAAATAAAAAGATAACGGATGTTATCTTTCCATTAAGTCAAGGTAGGTAAATGGGCACCGTTTGAAAGTTTGATGAATTAAAATGAAAAAAATAATTAGTTGGTGTATTAAACTGGGTAACCAAAAAGTTGGAGTATTAAAAAGCTTAACGGAATTTAGTTATGGTATTTTTATGGAATTTTCCCTTATTGTTTTTGTTTTTTTTTTGTTAAAGAAGTTTTTAGGTAATTGAGACAATTGTTTTGGTTGAGTTTGGTGGGCAATAATAAGATGATATTTGATAGTAATAAATTGTGAGGGGGGAGGGTATTCGGTGGGGGGGAGATTCGTTTCGTGTGTTGACTGGTTAGATTAGATTTTGTGTTCGGCGTTACCCTCAATTTCGGGTATCTACTTTACTTTTTCTCTGCCACGATTCAGGCTCTCTTAAAACGACCTTTGGGTTTCAAACAAAACCCACAAGTAATTTTCTTTTTAAAAAGTCCTTTCAAATTTTACATTGCATATCTGATCTTTTGTTTAAACGTCCGACTAATTCAGGGTGTCTAGAATTTGAAAGATTATGAAAACCCAATTATAACAAAGAATAACTCTCTTTATTAGTTTTAGGAAAATAACTCAAAACCTAAAGATCACAATCTCACAATCTCACAAACTCATAAGTTATGCAACATCCTTGCATCTCCTTAGATAGAGAATAGTCTACACAAATTCTTTTTCTCTGAATTGAATAACTTCCTTTTCTTTAACTCTTTTAACATATTTAGATAACTCCTAAACATGTTTTCAATTCCTAATCTCTTTAGGATTGCTTGTATTTCAAGCTTACTCCAACATTCTCCCCTTTAAGCTTGAACTCAATTTTCTCCAAATCTTGAATGCCAATGAGCTCCCTCATTTCTCTAAACTTGATTCTTCCTAACGCTTTTGTTAGGATGTCTGCTTTCTGCTCAACTCCCGGAACATGCTCTACTTCAATCTTGCCATTTTCAACGCACTCTCTTATGAAATGGTACCTTCTTTGAATGTGTTTACTTCTCCCATGAAACACTGGATTTTTTGTCAACGCTATTGCTGATTTATTATCAAGACGTATAGTTACCTTCTTACTCGTTGTTCCAGTGATCTCTCCGAGTAAATCTTGAAGCCAAATCGCTTGCTTTGCTGCTTCAGTTTCGGCCATAAACTCAGCCTCGCAGGAAGAGAAAGCCACAACGTCTTGTTTTATTGAGCACCACGAGATAGGGCTTTCTCCTAGATAGAAGATATATCATGTTGTACTTCTACCATCATCTGGATCTATGTTGTGGTTGTTGTCGCTATATCCAATCAACTTGGGTATCTTTGAGCATCTTTCGAAAGTTAAACCGAGAGAAGTAGTTCCCTTCAAGTATCTCAAGCATTGCTCATTACGGCTCCATGTGATTCTCTGGGACTTTGCATGTACCTGCTTAAAACTCCTACACAATATGAAAGATCTGGTCATGTATGGACTAAGTAACGAAGACAACCAACTTTCTTTCTAAAAGACGTAGCATCAATCTCCTTTTCATTCTTTGCTTTGGAAAGTTGAAGTCCTGTTTCCATTGGTGTGTGAACAAGATTACAGTCAATCATTCTTGTTTCTTCTATGATTTTAAGAGCGTACCTCCTTTGATTCAACGTAATTCCTCTATCATGTTGAACTACCTCTATTCCAAGATAATATGTTAACATTCTGAGGTCACTCATCTCGAATTTCGAAGCCATCTCTTCTTTAAACTCGTTAATAACATTCACGCTTGTTTCTGTGACAAAAAGATCATCAACATAGACCGCTATGACCAATATATGCTCTCGTATCTCTTTACGGTAAACTGACGGTTCTTTGGAGCACTTATTAAATTCTAATTCTGTAAGAATCTGATTTAACTTGTTATTCCAAGCTCTTCGTGCTTGTCTTAGACCATATAAGGCTTTGTTGAGTTTATAAACCTTGTTCTCGCTTCCTTTCACCTCAAAGCCTTCTGGTTGCGTGACGTAAACTGTTTCCTTTAGTTCTCCATGAAGAAAAGCTGTTTTAACATCCAAGTGATGAATTTCCCAACCGTTTGAAGCCGCAATGTTGATAAGAAGCCTTATAGTCTCGATTCGTGCTACCGGTGCAAAGATCTCTTCGAAATCTACTCCATATTCTTGCATGTATCCCTTAGCAATAAGTGGTGATTTGTATTTATTTATGCTACCATCCGTATTTTGCTTGAGTTTAAAGATCCATTTTAAACCAATTAGTATTACTCCAGCAGGTAATTCAACGAGATCCCAAGTGTTGAATCTCTCGATCAAATTGAGCTCCTCTTTACATGCATCGGTCCATTCCTTAGACTCTTTTGCTTCCCCCAAAGCTTCTTGGTTCATTATTTAGACATAGGAGGAGTATCTCCCCTTCTTCTTCAGCAAGTAAAATATAATCCTCAAGGTATTTTGGTCTCGTACCTTCTCTTTGTGTTCTTCTTAGTGGTGGTGCAGCCACAATCTCATCCTCATTTTCGTGTTGCTCTGTTTCGGGTACCTCACTATGATGCTCTGTTTCATGTGGACCCCCTGTTTTGGGTAGCTCATTTGGTTGAGTTTCAAAACTCTCGGTTTCATCATGGTTTGCTTCCCTCTCCTTATCAATTCCATGATTTCCAAATTCTCTAAGAGTGATGTTGAAACTTCCATCGCAATCTTCCCCAGGTTGTTTTTTTCTCCAGTTCCATCCTTTTGCTGCGTCGAAAATAACATCTCGCCTCACGACTATCTGACGCGTTTGTGGATCAAGTAGCCGATAGGCCTTAGAACCTGGTTCTGTTCCTAAGTGAACAAGCATTCTTGATCTATTATCTAACTTCTTTAGATGTGGTTGATCAATTTTTGCATAACCTATGCAACCAAAAATCCGGAGGTGATCAATCTGTGGCTTCTTTGCTTTAAAAACTTCATACGGAGTTTTATCTTTGAGCGCTCTTATGGCTATCATGTTCAAAATGTAGGTTGAATGTCGTACTGCTTCTCCCCATAGATAATTTGGTACACACATGTGTTTTAGTACACTCCTTGTCTCCATTAGAGTTCTGTTTTGCCTTTCAACCACTCCATTCTGTTGTGGAGTGTATGGAGCAGTGAGATGTCTTTGTATTCCAGTGCTGTCACAGAACGAATTGAATTCGTGTGAGGTAAACTCTCCTCCTCTATCGGTTCTAAAAGTCTTGATCCGAGCTCCTGAATCTCTTTCAACTAGGCTTTTAAAACTCTTGAACTTATTGAATGCATCACTCTTTTCTTTTAAGAGAATCGTCCACACATATCTAGAGTGGTCATCTATAAGGAAAAAGATATACCGATTGCCGACGATTGTACTCGGTGTTATGGGACCACAAAGATCTCTATGTATCAACTCAAGTGGCGCGGTTGCTCGGAAAGAAGTGGCTTGAGGGAAAGATTGTCTTGTTTGTTTGCCAAGTAAACAAGATTTGCATCTCCTTTTCAAAGGTAACGTGTGGGATTCCTTGAACTAGCTCTCTTTGTACCATAGATTTAATGGTCTCTAAATTAACATGTCCTAAGCGAGCATGCCAACGACTTGATTCACTAATTTCAGTTAGATTAAGGCAAGCATTGTTTTGAAATCCCATTTGTACCTTATACAATCGGTTCTTTGATCTTTGAGCTTTTGCAAGTAGTTTCCCCCGTGCATCATGCATTTTTAGATATTCACCTCGTAGTCTTATATCGCATCCTGCTTTTATTGCTTGCCCAAGACTAACAATGTTGCTTTTCAAGTCAGGGATATAGTAGACATCTTTCATTACTCGAGGCTCACCGTTTAGATCAATAAGTGATATCGATCCTTTTCCTTTTATATCAATGCGCGAATCATCTCCAAATCTTACTTTTCCAGTGACTGATTCATCAAGACTTTTGAAATACCTACGATCTCCTGTCATGTGATTCTAGCTCCATTATCAAGATGCCAAATATTCGATTCTCCTGTGCTTGTTTCAAATTTACTTGATATGCAGCGTTTTTCGTTTAGAAACACAACCTCGTGCATCATAAGCTCATCTGCATCTTGTGTATCATTGGTATCCGTTTCTTGCACTTCTTGTAATTTCAGCAAACGATCAGGACAACTTGATGCAAAGTGTCCTAATTTATCGCATCGGAAACACGTAACTCGTGAAACATCTCTTTCTCCATTAAAGCGCCCTCGTCCTCTCCCTCTGTAGTAGTATCATCCTCCTCGTCCTCTGTTTCGGAACTCACCATGGTAGTTTCAGTATGGTTGAGTTTCCGTGTTTGCATACATAAGTTTGCTCTAAGTCTCTTGAACATCATCTTCATCACAAATTCTTTCTTCATAAGCTTTTAACCGACCAATAATATCCACGAAGGTTTTATTATTAAGGTCCAAGACTTGTTCAAGAGAGGCTATAATATGTATGTACTTTTTCCTAGGAAGACAATTGAGAAATTTCTTAACCAGCTTGGATTCTTCAATAATCACACCTAGAGCAGCTGATTTTGATGAAATTTCGGATATTTTTCCAGAGAAATCGTCGATCTTCTCGTTATCTTTCATCTTTAGACGATCGAATTCGCTCATGAGTGTTTGTAACCTTGCTTCCTTGACTCGTTCTGCTCCCACATATCTCGTTTTGATAGCATCCCATACCTTTTTTGCTGTGTCTAGTTCTCCTACTTGAAGAAGAAGACTTTCTGGTATTGACTGGAACAATAAGGCAATAGCCATATTGTTTTTTTCTTCATCGTTTGAGTCCGTTGCAGACTCGATCACGTCCCAAACTTTGTGAACTTTAAGGGCTACTTTCATCCTCATTGACCAAACAGTGTAATTAGTCGTAGTTAACATAGGACAGTTAATAGAGGAAGATCCTCCGCCTTCTTTTGGTTTAGCTACAACAATCGCATTATCAGCCATCGCTCCTTTAGCTTCTCACAAGGCTCTGATACCAAATCTAGAATTTGAAAGATTATGAAAACTCAATTATAACAAAGAATAACTCTCTTTATTAGCTTTAGGAAAATAACTCAAAACCTAAAGATCACAATCTCACAAACTCATAAGTTATGCAACATCCTTGCATCTCCTTATATAGAGAATGGTCTACACAAATTCCTTTTCTCTGAATTGAATAACTTCCTTTTCCTTAACTCTTTTAACATATTTAGATAACTCCTAAACATGTTTCCAATTCCTAATCTCTTTAGGTGACCATGTATTTTTAAACCTTAAAACGTGAAAATTTGATAAATCTTGATATCATCAAGATTTACATCATGTGAAAAACTAAAAAAGAAAAAGGTAGTATAGAAGGGAAATAACTGTAACTTAAATTTTGGTCAAAAAAAAAAAATTGTAACTTAATTACACCGATTATCAAAATTGTATGATTACTAAATGCATTTGCGGAATCTCATATTGATTTTGTCGTTCCACCCTTTTTTTTTTTTTTAACGTCTGAATCATTTATAATTTCATAAACCAAAATGTAATGATAACAAGGTAAAACCAAAACAACAATAAAACCAAGGGGAGCCAAGTCAAAATCCTAATGGAAAAGGATCATAATGAACTTGCTACTCCAACACTCGGGTCTTCATATTAGTCCATCTCTCGGGCGATTCGCTCATGTAACCAAGCAGGTCCTCCTAGCGCCAAATAGGATTGAAACCGACCATCTCTCGTCACGCTTCGCGAAATCTCTCGTGCTACCATATTAGCTCCCGAATGTTCTTCATCAAACACCACATTGTCGAAAAACAAACTAAGCTCTTTAATGCGGCGTAGTATACTGGCATATCGAGGCCATACATGAGGCTTTGTGATTGCTTCAATTACCGAATTGTTCCACCCTTTATTGGATTAATTAGCAGTCAAAAACTTAAGTTAGGGATGAGTTCTTCGAATTGATAATGGCCTTGGGCCAGGCTTTTATTTTGGCCCATGTTGTGAATAATTGGCAAATGAACACCAAGAGAAATTAAAATGTACATATATAACCAACAACAACAAAACTAATAGTAGCATTTTACTAATTTATATTCTCTCATGGATAGAGTGATGGTGATAATTATTTACAAGGTTAAGGTGACTTTGATTAGTAACATAATGGACGTCAAAGTTCTTGGAGGATAGAAAATGTAGAATGAAATAAAACATGTAAAATAATAAATTTTAAATAGAGATGATAAAATGAGAGATATTGTTAAAAAAAATTTGAGAGAAATTTTTGTCCAACTATAAACCAATTGGAATATAGATTCTTTTCATTTTATTTTACTTACACGCAGGTCAGGTTAAAATTGTGGCTGACAAATTAATTTATAAAATAATTATGTCGTTAATTATATAAACATGTGAAACAAGTAATTGACCACCGTTTTAAGTTTATCATAGTGTTTTATACACACATAGCCCACTAAAACACTGACAAGGTCACAAGTAATCAAGCAGATACAAACAAACGAATTTATTCATTCCTAAATAATTCACAATTATTAAAATTTCAATTTAAAATATTGTGAATAATTACGTATTCGAATCATAAGCATTATTTGAGTTAAGAGATTCAGATGTCTCAAATTATACTTTTCTTCCAGTAAACTTAAGACATGTCTCGCCGGTGGGTTATAAACAGTTACTTAATATCTTTATTAATGATAATTTAAATGAAAAAAATCATCATACATTAAAGAAAAGAATGTATATTATTAGAAAGATATTTAAACATTAATTAAGCTACGCGTGGCGATGCTTGTTCTACGGGTGATCTGAGAAAGACCTAAACACATGCTAATTGGGTCCATTACACAGCCTGTGTGTCTGGCTTCTCATAATATTTGAGTTTTATGAGCTTTTTTATTTTTAGTTTAACACAAAGAAATTTGAGTTAACTAGCTAGAAAATCAAAGACAAACACACACATTAGGGGAGAATGTACAAAAAGTTAGAAAATGAAATTTCATATAGTTTTTATGAGGTGTGATTATGTTTGGACTCTCATAACATGTACTGTCGCAATTTTTTTCTGTTGTCGCAATATTATATACGTAATTTACAGATCATGTAAACCTATATTGACACAATAAATGATAATGTTGATCACTGTTAATATGATAGTTAAAGTAATCTAACAATATAGATTGGCTAGGACCAGCGCTTGACCGTGACAAGATCAGGGGCGGCTCACTAATATATTAGGCCCTGCGCAAAATAAAAAAAAATTGGCTTTTTTTGTAAAGTTTTAAAAAATTTGGGCCCTTTTTGTCCAAAGTTTTAAAAAATTTGGGTACTTTTTACAAAGTTTTAAGAAATTTGGACCCTAAAATACAAAAGAAAAAAAAAATCGCGGACCCCGGGCAAAAGCTCCACCTGCTCTTGTCCATCGCCGGCCCTGGACAAGATCATGCACGTAACTATGTGGTCTTACGTTAACGTAGCGCTCGGATCCCAATTCTATGTCTATTACATTCTGATTGCTAGGGAATTGGTTAACCATAAAGGAGATCATGCTGCCGAAGCTGCTGCTGCCCAGCTAGTAGCAGGACATGCGAATTTCCCGGTTCTGTCTGCTGCAATCACTGCACTTGCAAACCAGCAGGGACATCAAAACCAATGACATCAAAGAGAGAAACATCAAGGAGAAGAAGAGGAAGAGGTCGCTTGCAATCACCAATTCAATTTTGACGAATTCGACGAGTAAGCATTTCTATCTTAGTTATGTGTCTTTTGAGTAAAGATCAGTTGAGTTTGGTTTGTAATAGTATATACCTTGAAAAAAAAAATACCAAATAAAAAGAAAAAATGTAGAATCGTACGTTAACAATTATACGTATTATTTATGTAAACTATAAATGTAAGCCCAACAACATGTTTTCAAGAGACTCTTTAGTCCATATAGTTAAGAGTAAGTTAACAAAGTAGATTCGTACGTAAATATAGAATTTCCATATAGTATTTTTTTTTTTAACAACACACTGATTTATTTCATTGATGTAGTATAATCACAATGTAACAGTTGATCTAGAAATCGAGGAACATAATTATACAATAAAAAGAAAGGTTTGTGATCTAGTTCCTTCGCTAAAGTCCGCTACTTGATTACTTTGACGTGAAATCCTTCCAATCTCTGCATACTCCAACTTTGTTTGCCAATATCGTATGTCAGTGATCAAATTATGAAGACCAAAATTTGTTTTAGTTCCAAGTATGAGTTCTCGAACTGTTTTGTTATCCCCTTCAAAAATCACTCTTCGATATCCTTGACTCCATACATGAATGCTTATCATGAGTAAAGCCTGAAGTTCTACTTCTAACGGTGTGTTACAAACTCGTCTCATACTATGACCAGCTTCCAAATATGTACCATTTGAGTCTCGAATTATCCACGCCATGCCAGAAGTTATATCATTCTGGTGGAATCTACAGTCATAATTGCACTTAATGTAACCCTCTTGTGGTATGGTCCATTGACTCGTTGACGTTATACAACAGTTTGTTGTAGTCACTGTTTATGTCTTCATTGGTCCACAACTATCTAACCATATAGTATATTTCTTTATTTTTGCACTTAAATAAAGCTCCAATGAGTTATTTCAATCTTTATCATATTTTTCTATCTCAATAAAGCTTGTAAGAACTTGAATCTACCTTGCTTAGATTTACTTACATAACTTTGTTGCATGTTTTTTTTTTTTTTTGATTCGTATCTCCAAAGATCTCTTCATTTTCCGCCGGCTAGTGTAATTTCACTTGAAATTTTATAAAAAACATTCATGACCAATATAATTTTATTTAATTTTATGCTCCAAATATTATATCTCACTATTTAAATAACCATCTTACAAGACCAAAAAAATCACCTTACCGCAAAATAATAATAATAATAACAACCTTATAAATACCGTTCCCGTCTCACTTCTATTCACAAATCGCGTCACCAATCGCTAAAAACCTAATAACACAAAACGCAAACGCTATTTCTCTCTCTCTCTCTCTCCCACAACTCTGATTCTCGCAGCTCTGTTCTTCATCGATCATCAATGGCGGAAATCAACAATAACGAGCCACTGATTAACAACGAAAACAGCAACAACAAAACCTTCAATCGCTGCGTTTCGTATCAACAAGACGAGTTACACAGTTTCCGTAAATACTTACGATGGATGTGCGTAGATCACTCGACTCCATTCTCAGCGATTCTCTCATGGACTATCTTCATCATCTTCACCATCGTTGTTCCTTCGATTTCTCATTTCCTTCTCGCTTGTGACGATTGCGATAGTTACCATTCTCGACCGTACGATTCCGTCGTACAGCTTTCTCTTAGTAGCGTAGCTACCGTCTCTTTCCTTTGCCTCACCAGATTCGTTAGTAAATATGGTCTAAGGCGATTTCTCTTCTTCGATAAACTTTGGGATGAGAGCGAAACTGTTCGACGAAATTACACGATTCAACTCAATGTGAGTTTGAGATTTCTTAACCCTAATTTTCGAATTTCGAATTTTGAATTTCTGGGTTTTTGTTCGTTTGATTTGAAATGATTCAAGGATTTGTTGGCTTTCTTCGATTATGTTCAAAATTCGAATTTTGAATTTCTGGGTTTCGTTAATTTGGGGGATATTGATTTAGAGTTTGTTGGAATTCTTCGATTATGTTCAAAATTCGAATTTTTGAGTTTTTGGGTTTTGTTCGTTTATGATAATTTTGATTTGAAATGATCCAGGATTTGTTGGATTTCTTTGATTACGTTCGATTCGTGAAATTTTTGCAGAAACTTAAATAAATCACAAAACTTTTGTTGTTCTTTAGAAATTTTACAAGCTAAGCAATTGAGTTGAAAAAAAAGTAGCAATTATTGTAAGGAATTAATATTCTTTTCTTTTTTGTGATTATAGCAAAGAATCAAAGTCAAGTTTGTAAAGAAAAAGAATAATAGAACTAAGTAGAAGATAAGAGAGAAGAATCATGAACATTCTAAAGTTTGAAAACAACTCAACACATCTTTAAGATTTTGAGTATCAATTTAAAATATTGCTACTTTCTTATGTAACATTTCTTAGTCTATTTATAAACTTTTGGTGAAAATCTTAATCTTACTATATTACTTGTTTCACAAGCATTACAAAGTTTGAATTTTTTATGATTTTGCCATAACCTCTGTATCACAATTTTTGTTTTTGCAGACTTCGCTTCGTATTGTTTCATACTTTGTGATTCCTTGTTTTACAGCAATGAGTGCATACAAGATCTGGTGGTACGCTTCAGGTGGATCACAAATACCATTTTTAGGAAATGTGATCTTAAGTGATACAGTAGCTTGTATAATGGAGCTGTGTTCTTGGCTATACCGAACAACAGTAATCTTCCTTGTTTGTGTTCTCTTCCGTTTAATTTGTCATCTTCAGATTCTTCGTCTTCACGATTTCGCTCAGCTTTTTTCGATTGATTCAGATGTTGGTTCAATTTTATCTGAACATCTTCGTATTAGACGTCATTTAAGAATCATTAGCCATAGATACCGATCTTTCATTCTATCTTTGTTGATTCTTGTTACTGGAAGTCAGTTTTCTTCTCTCCTTATTACTACTAAAGCTTATACTGAAGTCAATATCTACCGAGCTGGAGAACTCGCTGTAAGTATATGTTTGATTTTCCGAATAAACCCATTTTGAAAAAACTCGGTTTTTAATGTTCTTTTGTATCTCTCAGCTTTGTTCAATGACTTTGGTAACTGCATTGCTTATACTGTTAAGAAGCGCGTCGAAGATTACACATAAGGCTCAAGCTGTGACATGTTTAGCTGCGAAATGGCATGTTTGCGCGACATTAGAATCTTTTGAGACTGCAGATGGAGAGACTCCAACTTTGGTTGCTAGAAATGACAATAACAAAGGTCATGATGTTATTACGATTGTAGAATCAGATAGCGAGGATTATGGTGACGAAGAAGATGATCTAGACATCATTCCTGCTTATGCTTTTAGTACAATCTCATTCCAAAAACGACAAGCTTTAGGTATCGAAAAATATCCCTTAAATCTTTGATTAATCTCTTGCCATGCTTTAACGGCTTTACTTATATGTTTGGTTTGGTTTGATTTTGTAGTGACTTATTTTGAGAATAACAGAGCAGGAATTACTGTATATGGATTTACACTTGATAGAGGTACACTTCATACGATTTTCGGACTCGAATTGTCTCTTGTTCTTTGGCTCCTTGGTAAAACCATTGGTATTTCTTGAATGCAACTCTATGTTTTGGCACTGATCCATTTTCCAAATTCTTCATCTTTTTTTTTTTTCAATGTAAATTAATTTATCTGTGCTTTTTGTCAATGTATTATTGTTGTTATAGAGTTCATGTTATTGTAAATTGGATTCGAAATAATAAAAGTCTTTTTCCCTTTCTATTCTTCACTCTGGTTTTGTTACATTTTAAAAAAATACTTAAATCAACAAATTTATTTTAAAGTGTATTATTAGATGATCTGAGAATTATAAAAGATTACAGTGAATTAAGGAACTATTACACAAAGTAACTTTAAAAAGGAAAAAAGATGAGGCTAAACTACAAATCCAAAATTCAATCATGTTTGAACATTGAGACACAAGAGCTTCATAAAACAAAGATCTAGTAATCACTTACTATATGCTTGAAGACCAAAAGAGGGTTAATAGAAGAGACTGTTGTAGACAAAGTGAAATGCTTCTCTCTGTCTGAAACCATTTAACAGCTTTTGCCTTCCTCTGGATCTTCTGTAACATTGTTTTCTATAGCCATTTGGTCTTGTGCTTCTGGTGCTGAATTCTCTATCTGAGAAGCTGAATTCTCCTCTTGTAATGATGGTTCCGCTATGATCTTAGAGTTTTCATCTGCGGAAACAGATCTCTCGGTAACATCTTTGTTTGGATCTTCACTGTTCTCTACTTTCAGAGGATTAATAGTCTCTGAGTGAGATACCCGTTCAGAAATATCGTGACACTCTGCATCGTTTCCTATAGTATTTTGTGATTCAGCGTTAGTATCAACCGCTCGGTTCATAGCTGCTGCATCTTCAGCTTCAACCGTTTGATTCATAGCCGCTGCATCTTTAGCTTCAACCGTTTGATTCATAGCTGTATCATCTTCATTTGCTTTTGCAGTCTCGGAATGCGACACTGGCTTTAGATCCGGTTTACCAACTTTCTTCTCCACGGGTGATTGAACTTCACCAGAACTAGAAGACATTTTCGCCGTAGTTGCACTTCTCATGACACGGCCATATTTAGGAGGAAAAGGCTTCCCATTGTATAACTGCACACATCTCGGACAATGCCATTCAGATTTCGGAACACTTTTCAAATTATTTCCTTGTAGACATTTCAAATGATATCCTTTTTCACACGCATCGCAAATCAGCACCGTCTCTACTTCGTTGACGGTTCCTTGACACATCTGGCATGTAATTGCTTTACTCATATATTCCCTCGAAGGCGGATTCCACAAGATATTTTGTTTACCACGCAGTTGCAGAACTTTATGGACTATCTTAGCGATTTCAGCATGGTGGTTGTTTCCAAAAGGTAAAGAAGTCTGACCGTAATTCGCTCCTTTCATCCCTGGGAACGTACCTGGTGGAGTTTGAGACGAAAACGGTCTAAAGCTCGGATCAGAGATTCTTGAAGAACTCTGAACATGAACTCTGCTTTCTGATGGAGTACCAAATGATATGGTAGAGGGACTGGCATGAGGTTGGCCAGACCACGGTGTAGCATTCCCGAAATAATTTCCCGCAGGAACCGCTGGAAAAGAAGAAGAAGCAATGAATTTCAAATTCTGAATGAGCAAAAAAGAACCGGACACAAAATCAGAGAAAGGATTGCAAAGGAAAACGTCGCTATTAAGCTTTCTACAGACAAGCAGAACTTATAAAAACACTCAGAACGATAAACCAAACAATGGGTATTAGTACTCGAAAGTGGCACTACTAGCAACATAGCAAATCAACCAAATGACCGCAAAATTCAACTATCCAAAACCAAATTGAACTAATTCATCAACATGGTTAAATCTTGATAACAAAATGGTAATCGAATGTACCTTGTCCCTGAGACGCACCGGTATGCATATCTGGCTTAAACTGCGGTCTAGATTGTGTTATTCCCGATACATCCCTAACGAAATGGCTTCCCGTCGCATCAACAGAACTACCGGGTGCTTTCATTTCGCTGTTCGGCCACTGATTATGCGCCATAGAAACATTATTCGCTGCAGCAAACACACAATGAAGATCATCATCGACTACTAAAAAGCTAATTTCAATCAAAACACCGTAATACATACTCGGCGTAGAATAGCCCGGAGACGTATAGCTAGCAGATACAACTGGATGCTTTTTCAATTCCTCCATCTAAATCAAAAACATTATATCATCATCAAACTCAATACAACACAAAACAAGACAATACAGATTCAAAGCAGGAACGAACCTTTCGTTTGCCAAGAGATAGTTTCTCAGAAATGGTTAATTTAGGAGCTCGAAACCCTAATCTCTGATCTTTAACCTTACAATTCAAACCCAGATCTTCAATCACAGCACCAATCGCATCTCCACCAATAATATCCTTGGGATTAAACTCTTGACACATCTCAACCAATTTCGATTTCGCTTCAACCATAAGCTCCAATTCCAATTCCGTCGGATTTTTCCCACCTCGAATCCTCCGTAATGCCGATAACACAAGAACAATCTCCGCTACTCGATTCACTTCCACATCGAATCGTGGCTTCTTCAACGCCGATTCTTCCCCTCCAATTTCTTCAACCACCGAAGTCATTTCAACGGAATCGAGATTGGCCGGTACATCACTAACCGAAACATCCATCGTCAACACTGAGAAGGAGAGAAATGCGAAGGAGACGAATCAGAGGATTAGCGAGAGAGAAACCCTAGAAGAAAATCTGAGATGGGTTTTTGAAAAAATTTGAAATTGAGGATTAAAAGACTAATCTTTTCACAAAGAATTGATTTTCGCGGGTAAAAATTTCGTGAAAATTTTTGGAGAAGGAATTTTTGCAGAAGAAAGGATTATTTAGAGAGAGAGGTGACGGCAAAAAAAGCTTTGGCTGCTATATTTTTCTAGAGAGATGAATAATAATTAAAAAGAAATGTAAAACATTTGATAGAGATGTGTAGTATTGGGCCGTATTTATTAAGGCCTTTTTTATATATAGGCCCACGGATTGCTTTTCGATAAGTATGTAATTAGTAACATCATTAGAGGCAATATTGCACTTTACGAAGAGTAAAAACAAATCTTATACTCCTTTGAAGTTCACAAGCCATTCTGAATCAAATCCGTAAGACTGATTTAGACCTGACTGGTGTAGCCGAAGCGGTTGTGGTTGCGGTTGCGGGAGTTTGCGGGAGCGGGTAGTTGCTGTTTCAAGCATTTTTGAACGATTTGAATGACTGGTACAACGGTTAAAAATTGGTGTGGTTGCGGGATATTTACGACTGGTTGACAGCGGGTGCAGTAGCGGTTAAATAATAAATTAACATTATAAACACATTAAATAATTATAAAAAATATCAAAAATCATATTATTATAATAAAATATAAAAATTATTAATTTAATAAATTTAAATACTGAAAAATCATGTATAAGATATTTACGTATTATTATTATTATCATTATTATTATTATTATTATTTTGGATTAAAGTTATGAATTTAATGGAGAAATTGTTTATTTTGTAGATTAATGTTACATTTTAAACTTTTAATTTGTTAGATTTATATATATGTGTGATCGTAATTTATTAAGAGAATTTTGGTGTGAATATTTTATAAATATAAAATTAGAATAGGTTACTAATCAAAATATCAAATTATTTATATATTTCATTATTATAATATTCAAATCTTGATTTCTTAAAATTTATTTTAGATTTTCTGATTTTAAATAGATTTTATTTTATTTTTTAATAAAAAATAAATTCATTCGTAACCACCCGCAACCGCCCGCAACCGCAAACGCTCGAGGAAGACAGCTTTTGATTTTGAGCGGTACGGAGCGGTAGAAAGCGTTTTCCGTGATTGTTGTCAAACGCTAGGAACCGCTACCGCCCGCAAACGCAAACGCTCGAGGAAGACAACTTTTGGTTTTGAGCGGTACGGAGCGGTAGAAAGCGTTTTCCGTGATTGTTGTCAAACGCTAGGAACCGCTACCACCCGCAAACGCAGCGTTTGCGGGTGATAGCGGGTGTACGAATCAAGCTCTTAATTAGTACTCCCTCCGTTTCATGATGTAAGATGTTTTAGACATTTTGTTTTGTTTCAAAATATAAGATGTTTTGACAATCCTATGTACTTTTTAACTTTATCGAATATTGACAATCCTGTGTTTTTTGCTAAAACATCTTATATTATGAAACAGAGGGAGTATTTATAAATCATAGCACTAATACCAAAAACTTCTAAAACGGAAATTAAAATCATAAAACTAATAATATTGAATTTTGTTTGGATTTCTAAATCCATTAAAATCTATAAACGAATAAATCAAACATTTAAAAAGACCTTTTCTCTCCCGAGTTCGCCCTAAAGAACTTTCGATGAATCTCCGTGATAGATCCGTTTCGGCTCCAATCTAAGTTCGTGTGTCATCCCTTTCGCCGGAGCTCCCCTAGCCTCTCGCTTTCTCTAGACCTCCGTCGGTGACACTTGATCTCTCCATCCTTTGAGATGGTAAACCTCATGTCGAAAAGAACCTCCAGATCTGCTCTGGATCCACCGGCGTTAGCTCGGATCTCCGACTCTCTCCAGCTCCGCCGCGTGCAGCTTCGGTCGGAAATAGAAAGCGTCTCGCGACCGCCGGAGCCTCCGGATCCACCGGATTTGTTGTGTCGTGACAACGACGCTCCTCACCATGTATCTCTGCGAGTTCACCCACACCCACTTTCCTCCTCTAGCTCGCTGCCTCCGCAGCTGTTGCCGGCTTCGCTTCCTGCTCCGGTGGCGACAAGACCATCTCTCTCATCGAGATTCACCTTCTCCTCTGACCAATCACTGCAACGCCGCCGCAGATCTCCGATCTGCTCAAACCTCTACCTTTCTCTCATGTCAAAACCCTATCCTCCTCTTATCCTATGGGCCTGGCCCAGTAAAGGAAAAAGTTATGGGCTGGAAAGCCCACAAACATCAATTGCTCTTCACCGGCTATTGCTTTTTATCAGAACGTTGCTTCAGTCTCAGTTTCCTTCACCACCGAGAGCTTCTCCCTTCTCCGCCGGTCATAGATTCTGCTCTGCTGCTTCAGATTATCAAGGTCTGTGTAGGTATATCTTATCTCTCTCTTTGATTAGTGAGAAGTTAAGACCAAATTACTCCTTTCTTAAGGAGAGTTTATCATCGAAAATATTTACTCTTGAGTTAAAGTTTTCTAGATTCTCAAATCCTGTATTTAAGTTTTTTAGGTTCTTCAAAAACTTTGTAATCTTTACCATATGGCTCTGGTCATATGCTCTAAATCCTTATGCCATCTCCGTATTCATAGCTACAAGATGCTTAACTCTTAGAATTGTCTTAGGATTCATGTCTAGAGTTAGTCTATCCTGGTTAGTATGGATTGGTGATTATCGATCACTCTCTCTTCGGATTATCATTGTTGTTGATGCAATTGCTAGTTGTTTGGCTAGGATTATTATTACAGTTTGTATAAGATTGAGTATCCCACAGTCTTCCCTCTTCTCTAGAGTTGATGTAATTTCAGGCCTTGAACCGGAAGGTTCAAAGAGAGTCCTCTCTGAATTGCTAGCTTTCGTAGACTTGTTGAGTCTAAAAGTGGTAACCGAACTCGTTTCGACGAGCTTTGGAGGTAGGACCGCAATCCCAAAATCACAATGGCAAGTGATATCTTCTAGAGATCCCGACTATGTCGTGAAATCATGCATGACGCATCCGAGCATCGTTTCGGAAACGCGGTCCCTTATCTTATGCGATGGGAAATCTATCAAATTTTATGTTTTTATGCTTATGATGTATGTTTGCTTTGAGTTTAGAGGATGCTTATTCCCTCTATGTAATGTTACTAAGATTTGAATGAATGAAGTTTGTTGACAAAAAAAAAGAGTAAATCAAACATTTGTTTTTTAATCACCATCGACTTTAGTTCCATGTTTGTGGATGTCCTGCGCGAAATTAAAAAGAAAACCGTGTTAGTTTCTAATGTTATTTTGTTATTGAAAGTTTTGTTTTTTCGCACATATTAGTCTCTCAATAAGTCATAATCGGTCGCTTCACTTGCTTTTGTTTCAAGTCCTCGTATGGAACTCCTCGACACAAGGGGCACGAGTTTTGTTGAGCAAGCCATTCGAAGAGACAGTCTTGATGGAACATATGCAAACATTTAGGCATCTGAATGATAATTCCATGATTTTTCGACAATTTATCAAGACAAATCGTATCAAGACAAATCGAACATTGACTCTCATTCTCTTTTTCTTCCTCTAAATCTATAGATTCCTCCACTCTTTGTTCTTCCATTAATCTCTTAAAAACTTCCAAAGAAGCACTTCTTGGCGAAATAAAGCGCCTCTCTGTGATGGAATTGACATGAACGTGTACAAAAATAGGTTCTCGAAGAGAACTATCATAAGCAAGTGACTGATTGATTTCACAAGCGATGTGTTGACCTAAAACTCGAGAAGAAGGAACTTGTTGACCAATAAGGAGTTCAGAAAGATGACACGGCGTAAAGTCATGTGGCTTAAAGCTAATGTGAGATGATCCTAAAAGTGTTACTATTTCACTTTCGTCTTCTTCGATCACTACAAGAAAACAGGCACTTTTCCGACAGCCTGAACCGTCGGAAATCCGTCGGAATAAGGGTGTTTCCGCCGGATTTCCGACAGATTTGGACCGTCGGTTCTATCTTGTCGGAAATGAAAGATCCGTCGGAAACTATTGTCGGATTTCGGACGGCTATCGGTATAACGGAAATGCGTTGGAAAGCCGTCGCATCCTTAATTTCCGACAGCTTTGCGACGGCGAGAAATACCGACATATTTCCGAGAGCAGCAGTTACCGGCGGATTTCCGACAACGGCTGTAGCCGACGGATTTCCGACAGGGGCTGTCGCCGACGGATTTCTGACAGCGGCTGTCGCCGATGGATTTTCGACAGCGGCTGCCGCCGACGGATTTCCGACAGCGGCTATCGACGACGGATCTCCGACAGCGGCTGTCGCCGACGGATTTCCGACGGCATTTGGAATTTATATATTTAAAAACCTAATTATAATTAATTAAATTATTATTTTTTAAAATTAATTAAAATTTTAAATTAAATAAAATAGTTTGAAAAGTCTAAAATTTAAAATAGTTTGAAAAGTTATTTAAACCTAAAAGGTTTCAATAAAATTTAAAAGTCTATTGTTGACGAAAAGTACGGAAGAACTCGTCCATCTTCTCTTGCATCTCACGAATCTTTGCTGCATCTGCTTCGCGTTGTTCCTAAAACCGCTCTGCATCTTCTTTGCGCTTAGGGATTTAGGATTTTAGGGATTTCGCCATTTTGAGATTGATGCATTTTAAGATTGAGGGATTTAGGGATATAGAGATTTAGGAATTTAGGGATTTCTGGATTTAGTGATTTAAACATTTAGTAATTTAGGGATTTAGGGTTTAGAGATTTAGGTGTTTAGGGAATCTGGGGATTTTGAAATTTAGGGATTTAGGGGTTTTGGGATTTTGGAATTTAGTGTTTTAGGGAAATAAGTTCGATTTTATGATGTATTACGTGTTCACCACATTAATGATTTTACAAAATAAATAGTTTTTAAAATTTCGTAATATTAATAATTTTATACATTATTAATATTGATTTTAAATCCCAAAAATCCAAAACTAGAAAAATCCCTAAATTCCTAAATCCCAATAAATCCTTATATTTTTTAAGAAGTCTACCATGTTATAAAAAATGTTGTTTTAAACAAATTAGATAATTTTTAAATATATAAAATTTTAGAATTTTATATATTATTCATATTATAATTCTTCATAAATCCCTAAAACCCACAAATACTTATTAAATGCGAAATTCATAAAATTTAGAAATATACATAAAATTTTGCATAATATCTTATATTCCAAAATCCTTAATTCCCTAAATTGTTAAATTTATAAAATTATCATAATACCTAAAGTCCTAAAATTATCCTAATTCCTAAATTCCTAATTTTCCAAAAACTCAAACAAATCATCAAAAACTTACATTGGGGTGTTGATTTCTTGAGGGTGTTTGAGATTTGGTATACAAGACTTGGAGAATCGGTGAAAACGGCGGCGAAACGGTTGTGACTCGGCGAAACGGGGGTGACTTGGCGGTGACTCGGCGAACCGGCGGCAAAACATTGGTCAATCGGCGAATCGGAGGCGAAACGGCGGTGGCGTCGGTATTCCAGCGTTATCCGGCTTGATTTGCGTCGATTTCCCGCGATTTTCGCTAAAAACATTACGATTTCGTTTTCTCGTCGGAGAAGACGAAGTGTCTGGTTATATGTAATAATTCCGACGGAAACAACCGCCCAATTCGGACGGAATTCCGACGGATTCTGCCGCCTTTTTGATAATAACTTTGCGTTTTGGCGGTATAAAATTTGGGGTATTCCGTCGGAAATCCGTTGGGAATTTGTGACGGATTTCCGGGGGACTGTGTTATTTATATATTTTTTTCTATTTACTAATTTGTGGATTTAGAGATTATGAAAATTTTAGGGATTTAGGGATTATGCAAATTTTAGGGATTTTGGGTTTTAGGATTAAGGGATTTACCATTTCAAGACTTAGTGATGATGAAAATTTTAGGAATTTAGGGATTATAATAATTTTTGGGAATTTAGTGATTTAGGGATTATAATAATTTTTGAATTTATAGGTTTAGTAATTAATGGGTTTATGGATTATGGGATTTCTGAGTTGGAGACTTATTGGAAGATGAGAATTTTAGGAATTCAGGGATTTATGGATTATGATAATTTTTGGAAATTTAGGTATTTAAGGATTGTGGGCTTTAGGGATTATGAGAATCTTATGAAGTTAGAGATTTAGGAATTCAGCGATTTAGGAAATTAGGGATTTAGGGATTATGAATATTTTTGGAATTTAGGAATTTAGAGATTATGAGAATTTTTGGGATTTAGGGATTTAGGGATTACGGGATTTAGGATTCGCAAACTTAGGGAGGATGAAAATTTTTGGGAAATAAAATATAAGGATGGTAAAATTCGTCGGAAATCTGTCAATATATTCCGACGGAGTATGGAATTTTTATATAATATTTCCGCGGAGTATAATCAAAAATAGAAATAACACAATCCGACAGAAACCCGACGGATTGTGTTATTTTTATATATTTTTTCCGAATATTTGTAATGAAATCTGTGGGAATATCCCACGAATTTCTGATTCCCACGGATTTCCGACGTCAGGTGTTATTTATATATTTTCGTTTCTTATATTTGTAATGATTTGCGTATAAATTTATGTAAATAAAAACAAGTGTTGGTATTACACTTATAAAATTTACCATTCCACAAACGCAAACATTTATTCATAAAATATTACTCCGAATCTCGTGAGGAACCTTCACTAGAGATGGAGTCTGAACCGTCATCAAATTCGTCATGTGATTTCTCTTCGTCTGAATGAACTAAATCATCACCGATATGTGTAACATCAATAACAAGGTCAATGTTATCCATCTCCTGGACAGGAGACATTTGAATACTTGTCGATGTCTGGAGAGCATCATGTGATCTGGAACTCCATATAATCTTCCTCTCGGGTTAATTTGAGTTACCGTGACCCAAGGATCTGTACAATAGGAAACTTGAGGATATGGAATGTAGCAAACCTGAAATTAAATAGTTTGTTTTGTTAATATGCAGGGATAACAAATCTTATCGTATGAGGATGTTGGAAAACCTATTATTAACTTCATACCTGGTCTGCTTGCGACGCAAGGATAAATGGATCGTATTTCTGTAGTCTCCGTCTTGAATTTATCGAAATCACACCAAGGGGGTCAATTCGAACCCCACGTCCATTGAATGGATCATACCAATCGCACATAAACACAATGCACCTCAAGTTCAACATTCCTGGATACCGGATTTCTAAGATTTCGTTTAAAATGCCATAGTAGACGGTATCACCTGATTGCGACGAAATACCATAGTCTGAAGTTGACCTCGGTCGTCCTTCCTCATGAATCCTAAACGAATATCCCCTAGTGCAAAACCTGGGATAGGAAGTCGCGGTGGTGCGCAAACCACTAGCAAACTCCACTAACCATGTCGGGAGAGTTTGACCCCTTGCTAAACCTTCGGAAACCTAATGAACGATAAAAGTAAGGAATCATTAACATATAAAACATGAAAATCGGGAAATGTAAGAGTAAGGAATTATATGAAACTTACATAAAATTTCAACCACTCCGAGAATTCTTCATCTTTTAAGACAGCAAGTTCGGATGCTGTCTTATCAGGATGGTAAGTTTGGATTAGCGACATGTAAATGCTGTAACATTAAAATAGTTATTAGATTAAGACAAATAATTCAAAAAATGTTTTACAAAAACTAATATACCTTTCGTACACCATAATTTCGTCACAATTTCTGAGGATATACGTATGCAAATGTGTGACCTCTTGTGATGATAGTCTACGTTTCTTTGCTTTTCCACTTACTCGACCAACTTGGGCAAACAACTCGGGTACAACCACGTCATACGTTGCTTTCTCACCTCTATCATCATGTCGCGCCGGACGTCTAGCCTTAGTCCGAACTCCCGATGGAAAGTAATATTCGGCAAAGTGTGAGACTTCTTTATTTAGGCTCTGTGCAACAATAGATCCCTTCACCTTGCTCAAATTTTTAACTTTTTTCTTCAAGTGGAACATGTAACGCTCGAACGGATACATCTATCGGTATTAAACAGGGCCGCCTAATGTTGCTTCTCGTGGGAGGTGAATATGAAGATGTTCCATAACATAAAAAAAAGACGGTGGAAAAATCTTCTCCAGATTACAAAGGAGTACCGGGATGTGGGACTCTAAATTACGGATCCCGTCCACTGTTAGTGTCCGTGAACATAAATCTCGAAAGAAAGCCCCAACTCCTACAAACGAAAAGTAAACAAGTTAGTACATATATAGTAACATATATAGTAAGAAACTCACGGGAGTACGAAATATACCTCCAATTGCAGAATGGATATCTTTTGGAAGAAGGTAAGCAAATGCAAATGGAAGAAGACGCTGCATCACAACATGACAATCATGGCTTTTCATTCCAATAAACTTCCCTTCTGTCGGATCCACGTAATTACGTAGGTTAGATGCGTAGCCGTCAGGAAATTTAACATTTTGTTTAATCTATTCAAAAAATACTTCCTTGTGACCAGCGTCTAACCAGTACGCAGGCATCGGCAATCTACCGTTAGGCAAAACATAAAGAGATGGCCTATAACAAATCAATGGCAAGTCTAATCTAGACTTCCAGTTGTCTTTTCTCTTTCCTGGTACATTTAAAATGGTGTTCATGATGTTGTCAAAGAAATTCTTTTCAACATGCATGACATCTAGATTATGCCGCAATAGATGGTCTTTCCAATAAGGCAAATCCTAGAAAATACTTTTCTTGTGCCAATTGTGATATTCCCCACAACCGTCGACGGGGTGAAGGTCATTACCCCCACATTCAAGAGTTCGCTCTGCACCAAAATCTCGTAACTGTTCCAATATGTTGCAACCATCTATCTCAGGAGGTGGACCGTGAAACACTTATAAATTCTTCTTGAAATGTCTTCTAGACCGACGATATGGATGATTTGCCGGTAAAAAACACCTATGTCAATCAAACCATGAAGTCTTCCTTCCGTGCTGCAATTTGAACGCCGAAGTATTGTCTTGGCAATAAGGACATTCCAATTTTCCATGCGTTGTCTATCCAGATAACATACCGTATGTGGGAAAATCACTTATGGTCCACATAAGAACCGCACGCATGTTGAAATTCTGCTGGACTGAAACATCAAATGCCTCAACACCATGCTTCCACAACATCTGCAACTCATAGATCAATGGTTGGAGGAATATATCGAGTGACCGTCTTGGATGATCTGGCCCGGGAACTAGAATTGAGAGAAACAGGAACTCTCGCCGCATGCACATAGAAGGAGGCAAATTGTAAGGTGTTACGATGACCGGCCACAAAGAATATTTTCTTCCATGCTTTTCAAATGGGTTGAAACCATCAGTGGATAAGCCGATGTATACATTCCGTCGTTCATATACAAAATCTGGATATACGGATTGAAAGTGTTTCCACGCTGCCGCGTCAGACGGATGCGTAATATCTCCATGTTGACTATGCTCTGCATGCCATCTCATAGCCTTAGCTGTGCGTTCTGATTGATACAACCTCTTCAACCTCTCTGTTAATGGTAAATACCACATCCGTTTAAATGGAATCTTTACTCTGCCACTTGTGTCCTGGAATCTTGGTGTACCGCAAAATTTACATTTGTTTCTGTTCTCATCTTCTCTCCAGTATAGCATACAGTTGTCGATGCACACTTCTATTATCTGGTAGGGCAAACCAAGACCGGCAACAAGTTTCTGGACCTCGTAGTATGATGTTGGACAAAGATTATCCTTTGGCAAAACATCTTTCACAAACTCGGCGAATGCATCCACACATTCTTCGGATAAATTGTAATCAGTCTTGATGTTCATCATCCTACTAGCAGAAGATAACGGTGAATGACCTTCCCTACAACCACTGTATAGTGGTTGTTTTGATGCGTCTAACATAGCAAAAAACCTTCGAGATTCTATATTAGGTTCTTCAACCCTATCACCCTCATAACCACCCGACTGCAAATTCTCTCTAAGCGCATCGTTAACCATATTACGCGTACTTACCCCAACATCTACTTTCGGTGTAGGTTCCCCTACGCTATCCGGAAAATAAGGTGCATTACTACTAGTACTACCATATTCATAATTGCTTTCTCCATGTAAAAACCAAACCTTATATCCCGGCCTAAATCCATATCTATATAAGTGATTCCAAACAGTATGAATCGGAACACTAATTCTATTACAGCAATTAGAAAATGGACATTTGATATCCTGACCTTGCATCTTGATTTCTGGGTAAGTTCATGAACTCGCATATACCTTCAGCATATGCGGACGTTAATAAGTTCGACCCCATATCCATCATTGGCTCGTCCATCCAAGACCAAAAATATGAACCCATCTCTTATAAATGTTTTGATAATGTGAATTGTGTTTTTTTAATAATGTGAATTGTGTTACGATGAACTGAAGAAATGTCACAGCTTATACAGAACGGATTCTGTCGGAAATACGTTACAAACCTCCGACATAGAACCCCACCAATCTCGTTAAACCTTACCGACATCTCTTTCCGTCGGAATTCCGTTTCAAACCTCCGTCATAGAACCCCACCAATCCCGTCAGCCACCGCAGACGATAGGGTAACCACTGAAGCCTTGCCGACATCTTATTTCGTCGGAAATCCGTCGGACAACCGTTACAAGGTAAAATGTGACGGATTACCGACGGAATTTTTGAGGCCGTCGGAAATCTGTCGGTAAATTGTGACGGATTTCCGACAGATTTTTAAATTTTATACAGTTTACTTTATTCCAGTATATATATAAACCAACCATATCGCACAATGTGGTCGACAAATAAATCAATTACCGTTCATATTACAGAATCAAAAGACTGTTTATATTAATAATTTATAAAACACCAAAACACATGGATTAATTTTTATTCCTTAAAACCCCAAAACTACTACTTCTAGTCCCCACTTCCCGATGGTGTATCCTTTAGAGTACCGTACACAGTATAACTCTCGTCAGAGTAAGTATCCTCCACATACGAGTCTCCGTTAATATTTGAATTATCTTCATCGCTGTTATTTGGAGGAATACAATTTTCTTTCGTCCAAATAGCATCTATGTTTTCAAGCTTGATGTTGAGGTAAGTGTATCCAGTTCCGACTACAACTTGAACCTACATGAATAGGAAAATATAATGTAATCTATACTTCATATATTTACTCACTCAATACAACGACTGAGCCAACTCGTATATCAGGGCCAAAAGAAGCGTGAAACACGCTTCTTTTTGAATATATCCGCCAATTCTCCCACGTGGATCCTACATCATTACATATTTATTTCACGTTTCAAGTAACAAAATATATCAATTGAATCATATTCTCAATTCAATTATAATTACCAATTACCTTTAAGACAACCGTAGCGTCTCCCTCATCAGTACAATCGTACTCATCAATAATTGCAATTACCTACTTAATTTAACAGAACCGATTATGCCTATAACTTTCGTATAAAACCTCTTCAACAATAAAACTCAATCTCACCTTCCGAACAATGTCCAAATGATTTAAACAGTTAAGAATAATGTCCAATTCAACAGACAATACCGAATCCCTGGGAGTCTGCATTAACCTCGCTGGAAAAGTATATATAAACATTTTTGTAAAAATAACCTAACCAAAGCAGACTGCATTCGTTTCATGCTATTCAACAAACCTAATATTGTACCTGTGTCACGCAGGTGTGCACATGCAGAAATCCAAGGATCGTCGCTAAATGCGGGATCTTCCGACATGCTGGAAAAAACCTGTTGCTTATTTTATTGAATGTGTTTCTGTGTTCTGATGAAATGCAGAAGTTTCCACCCATATATATAATATCAGAGTCCGTCGGAATTCCGCCGGAATACCGGTACTCCGTCGGTACAAAGTGACCAATCAAATTGTGCCGACATTGGAAACCGTCGGAAATCCGTCGGAATTACGTTACAAAAGTACGACGACTGAGTTCCGTCGGTACAAGGTGACGGAGTACCGACAGAGTTCCGACAGTTTCCGTAACCGTCGGAAATCCGTCGGTAAATTGTAACGGAATTCCGACAGCCTGGTGTACATCGGACATCCGGCGGAAATCCATCGAAAATTTCCGATGTATTTTCGTTATGTCGGAAAAGTGACTGTTTTCTTGTAGTGGATAAAGTCTTTGATTAGGTCGTGTAGATAGATTGAGATTGTGTTCGTAGATTCCATGTTTCTCGCTAGATTAGATACTAAAGTATAGACTTCGGTTTTATAAGTTTCTGTTTCCATGGCAATAAAAGAAGAATTCAAACAAAAATAATTCGACCCTAGCTACTTTCGGATTTTGAAGATGAAGATTCCTGTCTTATAAGAGAGAGAGAGACCTAGAAAGAAAGATAGGGATTTTTTTAGGTGCATGAGTGATTTTTATATAGAGTCGACGATTTAATGTTTTCCATTAAGGCCTTGGTTTTTACTTTTTATTATTTACCTTTTTATAAGACTCGATCATATATTAATTAAATAGTTATTTCCTATTTTCCATATTTTTAACATCCGACCATTAATTAGTTGTTTCCAATGTTCTAAATTGATTTAAGGTACATTATCTAAGATGAAATTGATGGAGTCGTTTAATCAATAATCTTTAAATAAAATAAAAAGGTTTAACACTTTATGAAGACCTAAAGTTGATGATGATGATGGTGATATACAGATACATAAAAATATATACACAAGTTTTTAGTCCATTATTTGCTCTCATACATTTTTCTTTTTATCTGCATTATAACCATACAATTACAAAGAAGAAAAACCCTATCACCATGTTCTTCTTTCTTCTCTCCGGTGAAAGCTACCGACCACCGGAATTATCATTTCCTAAGAACTCGATAAAATCCGAAAAAAACTCATCGATTCATCGAGAAACCGAAATCATCATCATCCAACAACATTGAAGAATATAAATTATTACTATTCCTTAGATCCATAGAACCAAAATGATCATCATCAAATTCTCCTTCTTTCACCATCTCAATCATTTCAACAGCTTCTCTCATTTCCATTCTTCTATCTTCTTCTTCTTCACAACATCTCAATCCGATTTTCAACAAATTTATCATTTCCGCTTTACAATTCTTCTTCCCTTTCATTTCCTTGTCAAACACGTCACCTGTTTTCTTCTCTTTGACCATATTATTAACCCAAGTCACTAGACTCATGTTTGGATCATAACCTTGTGTTAAGTAATTCTCGGGAATTCTTCCCGTCAAAAGCTCTAAAATCAACACACCGAAACACCAGACATCGGTCTTTTTTGTTATGACTTGTCCTTTGGCGGGTCTATACTCTGGTGACTTATACGCGGTCATGAAGTTATGCGCGTGCTCTGAACTCATCACCGGTCTTAGAGCAAAATCTGTTAACAATGGCTCAAATGTTTCGTCTAAAACAATGTTTGATGACTTTATATGACCGTGAGGGATCGTTAATGTCGGTAACTCGTTGTACAAGTAAGATAAACCCTTTGCTACTCCTTTTATGATCTTTAGACGCGCTATCCAATCCAATCCAGGTTGATCCGCTGAATGGTTCGCTGAAAAAAAAGACAAAAATGTTAAAATTCCCATACTAGATGATAGATTTTCAGAATATATTGTAATTAAATCCCTGAAATCATGGACAATAACTCTGTATATCTATCACTAGAGACCTAATTGCCAATTGGTTTTGAGATGAAAATCTACGGAAATGATTAATGTAATATAATGTTGAAAGCATACCATGAAGATGACTTGCCAAGCTACTATTAGGCATATATTGAGTGACTAAAAGCTTCTCTTCTTTGCGGTAATAGTAAGCGATAAGAGGCAAAAGATTCGGATGGTTTAATCTCCCTAATCGTCTCATATGCTCATGAAACTCGTCTCTTCCAACATTGTTCATATGTTTATACCTCTTCACAACTAATGTTTGTCCACTAGATATTGCTGCTTTGTATGAAGCACCAAACGTTCCACTACCAAGAACTTCAGCAGAAGCTCTAAGAAGATCTTGAAGACCGAATCTTTGAATGTCATCGCGCACAAATAGAAGCCTACCTGCTGGATCAGGAGTGGATCCTCTCTTTGCGTGATTCACAACGGATTCCGCGGGTTTAGTGTTCCTAATCACTGGTTGATGATAAGTGTAACTCTCTACCCTTTCCTTTCCCGCGGAAGAATAAGCTGATAAGCGATGATTACGCCGTTTTCTTGTTTGAATTAAACATATTACTAGCGCGATGATCACTAGTATTATGCCTACAACGATCAAAATGATCGCTATAGTGTAAAAAGATCCGGTGTTTTTCTCCTTGGGAGGAGGATTAGGAGGAGAGTTCGGATCAACGGGAGCGACCGGGTCAACTGGAATTGCCGGAGAGGGAGAAGAAGAACATGGACTTAAGGGAGCATCACACAAATCTTTGTTGCCTACAATTTACAAAACATTCATGTCATGCAAAAATGCATCAAACTCTTGAAAGGTTTTATAGAAAATTTCTATCAAAAAAATTGAATTAAAGACCCAAATGTGAATGTTTTATATTATATAACGTTAATCTCATGTAACTAGTCGTAAAACGTTTTTGTGATTGAATATATTTTTCATTCAATTTTTTAAAAATATATATAATTTTAATCTGTAAAACATTGAAAATATACCTGCAAAAGAGCCAGGATCCATGTTTCGAAGGCTTGCGGGTATAGGTCCATCGAGGTCATTGTTTTCGAAGCTAGCTAATTTAAGATCATCTTGTTGAAAATTTGGTATTTGTCCTTGAAACTGGTTACCATTTAGCCTCACCTCTAAAAGCATTGGTAAAGTAGCTAAAGAAGAAGGAATGGTTCCTCGAAACGCGTTATTCGCCAATAGAATTTTCTTCAAATGCGGCATACCTTGAAATGCATCCGCGGGTATCTCCCCCGAAAACCGGTTATTAGACAAATACAAAGATTTCAACGAATTAAGCTTCTTAATCTGAGGCATTGGACCACTAAGTTCATTGTTCATGAAGCTTATGGTTCGTAGATTCTTCATAGGAACCAATGGTTCGAGATCTAAATTCCCGGTTAAGCCCATTCCCTCGAGTTGTAACCCCCAAACGTAATTGCTACAAAGAACACCGAACCAATTTGCATAATTTCCTTTACATGGTGATGTTGATGGCTCCCAACTAAAAAAAACCGAACCGTTTGCTAATGTATCTTTGAATTTCAAGAGACAATCCGCGTCTGAATCTGGCACAACCAGCTGAGACATTACCACCGGACATAGCACGGTGATAGAGATTATGATGATGAGGAATATGGAAGAAGGTAGGTTTTTCTTCGAGGCCGTGTTACACGCAAGCATAACCGGGCTCTCCCAATTTCGCATTGCGGTTACACGCGCAATGGAATCGATTCAATCTCTAGTGAAATATCTTCTTTTAATTTTGTTTGACGTGAAAGCCAAGAAATTGTACGAACGGAAAGAGGGAAGAACAAACCCTACCAAGAATAGACAAAGCAAAAGTGTGTAAATTAGCAAAGATGTGATTTTTTTTTTCCTCTTTCTTTTTTTCTTTCTATATTCTTTTCGGGATTTGTGTCATCTTAAGATTATTATTATTAGGTTAGAGAGTTCTTTGGATAACCATTCAATTATCTTGTTTTAACTTTTAAGTTATATATATGTAATCATCCTTGTTGTTCTGATTTGTCATTTGCTTTTGTTCCAACTAAAGTTTTTTTATTGTCTCTAGATGATTTAATTTGGTACAACAAATTTTAAGAATTAGCCATGAATCGGTGGATTATTCTATAAGATGATACTTGAACTAATAAAACAATATGTGTTATAACTTATAGAGGTTGTAGATCTCTCGCTCTTTTTACCTGGTAAAGTAAATAACACTAAGAGTAATTTGAACATTTACCTTATTTTTTTGGCTTGGTCTGACATAATGTCACATGAACAAAACTACATTTTTTCTATTCATAGTACAAAGGAGTTGTCTTTAAGGAATTTTTTTTCAAAAGTCTTGTAAAGAAATTATAAATGACGACTTTGTAATTCCTTCTTTTTAAAATTCTGTGATTGCGCACGAATTGTCGTAAACTTGGAAGAGTTGAATTTTTTTTTCTTTCCCGACAGTGTTGTTACTCGAGAGAAGACAAAAAGTACAAAAGACATCGATTCGAGACCGTAGAGAAACAAAATGAGAAATTACCCTTAAATTATACTACTACTTAAATAGGTAGTATTAAAGAGGTCAAAAAAAAATCAAATAAAATAAATTAAAGAGGTCAAAATTGTGAATTTGTTCAAAATTCTTTAAAACTACGCGGAATTGGTCAAAGGGCTTTAAAGCAAGGAATGGGCCCACGGAATTGGACGGCATTGTGCATAACAAATCTAACGTGTGAAGTGAACTTTGAAGTACACACACTCTGCTGCTTCTGCAGCGTCCATACCGTTTTCTCGTCCTAAGGAACAACTAGATATTTAGTGTCTGTATACCTTTTTTTATAAGTGCTAGTATTCTCAAATTAGAATTGGAATGTACAAAGAACATGAGACCAATTCAGTTATGCCACTTGATTTTGAATTAAAACTCATCAAACATAGTATCATATATAGTTAGAAAATACATACCATAAAATCCGAACCAAAATCGTTATGATATGAAATTAGCTCGATCGATTTGATCTAAAACTAGTATGACTTGTCGATATGAAATTAATTTTAAAATAATATTATATGGATATAAATGGTTTAAATAACCATCATTGCAAAAGAACGTACTAATTAAGTTGTCATTTGTTTAATCTATAGTTGTTATATGAAATTGTCATACAGCTATCTTTAAATGGATAGTCATTCATTTTGTTTACATAGTTGTGACCATATGACATAATTTCTTCAAAGTTAATTGTACAATAACAAACCAAATTTTAAACTCAAAACTGATTTTAAAGCAAAAGAAGAAGAAAAATGACTTACGTAAAAGGTAATTTAGATTTTGTGTGAGTTATAGTAAATAAATGAAAATAAGAGAGAGTAAAAAGGCAAGGAATAATCACAAACTTTTACGTCTAAAAGTAACAAGTGTTTGGACCAACCTCTGTCTTGCACGTTTGGTGTCATCTCATCTCATTCCTTTATATCTCATCGATATTTGTACCTGTACGGACCATTTTACCCTTGCATTACAGAATTCTTACATACAATACACCTATGTTCTTATATATTCATGAATCATAATTATTAAAATTTGGTACACAATTTAGGTATGGCAAAACCTTGAATTTTTTTTACTTGGTCAATATTAATTGTGTATAGTACTTTGATTGTTCTTTGAGGACTCGAGATTTACCAAAAAGGGAAATAAAAAGAGATGTTTATTGTTTTCAAACATTCGTCCACACATAGAATATAATAAATCGCCATCAATGATTTAATTCTATTTTCTTAAGTCATGGCAATTACTCCGTTCGTACGTTTTTTTGGTTATAAATCTTATTCCAAAGATTTAACATCAATATTGTTAAAGGACCATGTGCTTTTTTTTTTTTTTTTGATAACCGATCAAGTGGTTAGACCATGGGCTATTTATAATATACTCATTTCATAACTACCCATTGTTTTTGTTTTTTTGCTCGTGCTTTTTTATTACAAATTCGTTTTTATTAGTCTACGTGGTTAGCACCATTGATGATATGGTTGATCTTGGTTTCATGAATTTTCTACGCATAAGAATACCCTATAATTGCCGCGCCCTTGAAGTTGGAATTTACGTGCAACCGAATGCAAGGCCTCGTGGGATTAGTCTTTGGGCTTAAACAACTTTTGGGATTCTCACGGTTATCAAAAAAAGAAAAGAATACCCTGTAATAATGTTGTATTAAAATAGATTTGACTCCGGTAAAACATGGTACTAAGCCCAGGACATTTCAACTACTTTCATTAACTTTCCAAGTTATTCATTTATTTCATCATTTAATACCTTAGACCATCCTCAATGGTCACATTAATGAGTCTTAGTTTTGTGTCTCAAATCTTAAATATATTAAAAGTAATACAATAGAAATCCTAATAATAAGATTTGTGTTTTATATAGGATATTTTTTCCCTCACAAAGACATTTTTTAGGACACTTAAAAATTAAAAGTGCAAAACCCAATAACAATATATATTTAAATATATTTAAGACATCTAATAGAAAGTGACCATTGAGGATGTCTTAGATTCCAAATTATTCGAGCAATTTTATATGGAAACTATCATCTCTCCATATCTTGGTTTGGCTTAGTGAAATCATAAAACGAAAGAATCATAAAAATTACGAAACTCAGTTATATTAAAAATAGAGAAATTTAATCATTAAGGCAAATTAAACTAGTGAAAATAAGAACTATTATAGAACCATATAAAAAATTATTGTTTTTTGGTCAATTTATCGTTTTAACTCGAAGAATTAACTCATAAAAAATACAACTATTTTTACTGAAAACTTACAACTATCCCATATAAGAAACTGATAAAACAAAAATAAAAGACACTCCTTAAAAAAAAAAATACAATCCAATTATGAGAAACATTATAATCAACATTCAACATAATGATATTAGTCGTACCGTACATAAATCACATTATTATTAAAATATTTAGCTGTTTTCTTACGCGGTACATAAATATCAACAGTGGCAAACATGTAATTTTCAACAGTCAAAGGGGCATTTTCTTTAGAAAGAGATTAGCATAAAAATGAGCTGAGCGATTATTATTATTCCACCTGGGTGGAAAGTAGGCAAAGCAAGTCGCAACAAAGCACTTCTCTTTTGATTCTCTCAAGCTTCAATATCACAATTTATCAAAACTGGTCCAAATCTCAAGAATCAGAATCTCTCTCAATCACAATCTGCAAAAACCCAAATACCAGGTTCGTTAAAAACCTTCTTGATCTCAAAAAGTTTCAATCTTTTTCTCTCTTCTTCAATCAAAATCCAGTTTTTTGTCGGTTGCTTTTGCTTGAGTCTCTGTTTCTGCAAATTTCCTTACTTAAAGTTCGTTATTTGTTCTCTGTAATCAATAAGCTATGTTGAAATTGAGTTTATCAAGCTTTAGGGTTATGTAACAGTCCTCTTTTAGCTCACAATTACTGTTTAAAAATCTGAACTTTATTTCTCTACTGTGAATTGAATTCAAGTTTCGATCTTGTTTATGCTTTTTATCTGTTGGGTCGATCTTGAATTTGAATCTTTCTATATAAAGATAAAACCTTTCTAAGATTTGAACAATTTAGGGTTCTTGTTGAAAGATGTAAAGATTCTGTTTTTGTCTATGGCAGATAATATGGAAGCTACTCAGAAACATGGATCTTCAATGTTTTATCATCAACCAAATCCAGTTCAGAAAATGGATATTTCTGTTCAAACATTTGATTCTTATTGCACACTTGAATCATCTTCAGGCACCAAATCTCATCCATGTCTCAACAACAATTCTTCATCAACCACGAGCTTTTCGAGTAACGAAAGTCCGATTTCGCAAGCCAAGTTTAACGTTTCTTCCGAGTTTAATCATTCCCCTGATGATAACAACAGCAACAACAACAACAACTCTCCTTTAAGCGGTTCTTCCGCTACGAACAACAACGAAACCGAGCTTAGTCTTATGCTTAAAGATTTAGAAACTGCAATGATGGAGCCTGATTTAGACAATAGCTTCAATAGTTGTGACCAAGGAGCCGGGTTCGGAGTTTCTTCAGCTATGTATCGATGTATGGAGATGATCTCTCGGGGAGATTTGAAAGGAACGTTATACGAATGCGCGAAATCCGTTGAGAACTACGATGGTCCGTTAACTGATTGGTTGATATCTCAGTTACAGCAAATGGTTTCGGTCTCTGGCGAGCCGGTTCAGCGTTTAGGAGCGTATATGCTTGAAGGACTTATCGCTCGGCTAGCTTCTTCGGGTAGTTCGATTTATAAAGCTTTGAGATGTAAAGACCCGACGGGTCCTGAGCTACTTACGTATATGCATATTTTATACGAAGCTTGTCCGTATTTCAAATTCGGTTATGAATCCGCTAATGGGGCTATAGCGGAAGCTGTTAAGAACGAGAGTTATGTTCACATTATCGATTTTCAGATTTCGCAAGGCGGTCAATGGGTTAGTTTGATCCGTGCCCTTGGTGCTAGACCCGGTGGACCGCCAAAAGTTCGGATTACGGGTATTGACGATCCCAGATCTTCGTTTGCTCGACAAGGCGGACTTGAGTTAGTTGGACAACGACTCGGGAAGTTAGCGGAAATGTGCGGTGTACCGTTTGAGTTTCACGGAGCTGCTTTATGCTGTACGGAAGTCGAAATCGAGAAGCTAGGAGTTAGAAACGGTGAAGCGCTCGCGGTTAACTTCCCGCTCGTTCTTCACCACATGCCTGACGAGAGTGTTACCGTCGAGAATCACCGTGACAGATTGTTGAGATTGGTTAAGCGTTTGTCTCCGAGTGTCGTGACGTTAGTCGAGCAAGAAGCTAACACAAACACGGCTCCGTTTCTTCCTCGTTTCGTCGAGACGATGAACCACTACTTGGCGGTGTTTGAATCGATCGACGTGAAACTCGCGAGAGACCACAAGGAAAGGATTAACGTTGAGCAGCATTGTTTAGCGAGAGAAGTCGTGAATCTTATAGCTTGCGAAGGGGTCGAAAGAGAAGAGAGGCATGAGCCGTTAGGGAAATGGAGGTCACGGTTTCATATGGCGGGTTTTAAACCGTATCCGTTAAGTTCGTATGTGAACACGACGATTAAAGGGTTGCTTGAGAGTTATTCAGAGAAGTATACACTTGAAGAAAGAGATGGAGCATTGTATTTAGGATGGAAGAATCAGCCTTTGATTACTTCTTGTGCTTGGAGGTAACAAAATAATAATAAAACTTTGCTTGGTTTGTGAAATTTGGAGAGATTAGAGAATCTTGTTTCATCTGTTTTGTATAAATAAAAACTAAGACTTATGATCCGGAAGAAACTGTTGTTATATGTGTTGTAGTAGTAAATGTTGTTGATGATGGTCCCAGAATGTTTAAAGTTTATGTTTTTGTTTTACCAACTTTTATCTAAGCACAAGACTAAAGAATTTGCAGATTTTTTCTCTCTTTAAGAAATCAACATGTTTTTGTAATATCTCTAGTCTTCTAATTGACTAATTGAATGCTATAATAACTTTTTGTTTTGTTGCCTGCCAAATATTCACATTGATGGTAACAAAATTACATAATGTTCCAAGATATTGTATAAGGTTATTTGTCTATCCCTAGCTTACTTAGTTAATACATTTACTCCACATACAAAATTTCTAATTACATGCTTATATGTAATATCAGAGAGTTGAGAAGTTATGATAACAATATCATTAACTTGAATTGCAATACTTGATTTACATCATTCCTCTCCGGCTTTTTGGCTTTAGCAAATTTTTGATATTATCAGTCAAATTTTGGCAAATCTCCCATAAAAACCACTTACCTATAAGCCAATTTTAACCTCCATTACAACCATTAATAAGGTTTGAGCTTCAACTTAGCTAATACATCTACTTCACTTACAATGTTTGCCTTGTGATATGGACTAACCCATGAAGCATCTACTAAGGAGTGATAATCTTTACTTTGAGACCTTCATCAACATTTTTTCCCTCAATACAGTTCTAGACCTTCAGACCATAATCTCCTCGGTATCTAGCGTCATACTTAAGATATTCAGACTTTATAAGTAATCAATAGGTTTTTCAGTTCGATCTTTTGAATGTAGTTTTGTGTTAAGAAAAATTAGAAGAAAACAAAAAAATTGAACCCTATCGGCTTGGCACCTTCGAACCAAAAACCAAAATATGTTGTAATGCTACCGATTGGTTAACCGAGTGGAAATCGAAAACCAAAATGTTCAGTTCGGTTCGGTTTATAGTCGCATATGTACATTCGATTGGTAATATAAAACAATGGTTCAACCCAACCACCTCAAACTAGATTGCTAATCAATTCCAAAGTTGCGCCACATCATATGAACATGTAAACGATTATCTAATCAAATCTTGCTGAAACCATCCAATCTTTGTAAAAGAACAATAAATAATTTTCAATCTTGATTCTTTGAAAATCTAAAGATATTCTTGGTCGAAAGCTTGTTCTTCTTCTCTTTTTGTATATGGTCAAATTTGGCTTCGTGAATATACTGAGATCCTTGATGACATCAAGATTACGTAATCATTCGCTAGACAAAACATAAAGTTTATAGAAATTTTGTTTTAAATAGCCCAATCTTTGTTTTAAATGATATTCAAAGACTTGGTTTTGTTGTCTTTGACCATTCAAACCACTAGTGCAACACGAGAAGAGGAAGAAGAATTTTGTTGTCATCGATACGTCATGCTGACAAAAGTGTCAAAACGTGCGCGTTTATCTGAACTAAACGACTGTTTTCGCATCTAAAATAATATGGACAATGATTATATGAAACAACAAAATTTGTAAAATTTTTTAAAGAAAATCAAACAAACATACATATTATAAAAAAATACACCAAATTCCGTAAGTTGTAGTAGGTTCGTAGTGCTTTGGCCTCTCCATTTCATGATGGAAAATTCTTCCCATCCCGTATCTATTTTTGGTTTGATTTTACCACTATTTTTCGTTATGTTACCCTAAATGAACACCCTAACTAGTGCTAGTGTTGAAACGGCCAAAAGTACAAATTTCGTAGTAATAATATATCTAATAAAAAAAACTTACAACAATAAGAAAATCGATTAAAATGTTGGCTTGATTAGATGGATGTTGTTATAGCATTGTTGGTTTCGAATATAAAACAAAAACTTAATTTTATCCTTCTATAACAAAAGAATGGACCACAAACTATATAAAAAGTTGTGGATACAAAAGAGAATCAAGAAAAAAAAATAGATATATTTCATATGCAGTAATTGGGATTATATTCACGGGGTCCATTAACGAAATCAATATATGATTTATACACTTTTGTCTTCCGAGAAAACATTTCGAAACCAAACATCTTTATTGCGACGTATTATCAAGATAGAGGATGATGAACTGATGACGTAACACAAACCATTCATATTAATAAAATATAAATCCTTCTTGCTAATTTTTGAAGTTTCAAAAATTGTGTTAACAACTTAACATGTAGTTTTGCTAACGTATGATTACATTTTGAAGCTGTATAAAGATATGAATACTTTAACAAACAACAAAATTGAATAGTTAACGTATGAATACAAATAATGACTTTTAAGATCTTTTAAAACAATGACTTATGTAAATATCTTCTTAATTTGGCCAACTGTAAAGTACAACAACTCTTTTCCTTACTATAAATATACATCTTCATAAGAGATTGAACAATTAAAACATTTTCTTCACTAACTTTCTCAGAGATTAAAGATGCCAATCTCAGAAAAATCTTCTTCTGGTAATATAAGTAATAATAAGAGATTAGTTGTTAAGAAGCTTTTTGCTAGACAGCAACATGAAGGATTTGGTGCTGTTGTAAGAAGAAGCATAGGAAGGTAAGAGCTTAATTAATAGCTAAAATATGTTTTAAAAAAAAATTCTAATTGCAAATGAAAAAATGAAAAGTTTTGAAATCTGTGATTTTTGTTTTTTCAGGTTTGAGTTAAGATACTTTGATCCATTTCTTGTTTTGGATGAATTCTCAGGTTGGTTTTGTTTCTTTTATTGCTCTGTTCTTATGAATCTAATTTATCATGAATTAATGATTATAGAAAATCTTTAAACATTTCAGTTTCAGCTCCTGCTGGATTCCCAGATCATCCACACAGAGGTTGGTTTAATTATCGATTATTTTAATCGCAATTTACGTGTTTGAGTTTGCGTTTACATTAGAAAAAAATGTTTACCAACACTAATCTATACTATTTTTTTTTTCTTTTCCAAAAACAGGATTTGAGACAGTCACTTACATGTTAGAGGTATTAATTGATCTCTTTTCATTTTCTTATTCGCTTTCACAAATATCGCCACGAGTAATTCTCGATGTATTGTATATATAGGGAGAGATTTTGCATGAAGATTGTGAAGGACATAAAGGAATAATTAAAGAAGGAGGATTACAATGGATGACTGCTGGAAAAGGCATTGTTCATTCTGAAATGCCTTCTTCTAATGCTAATGGTATTACTCACAACAAGGGATTGCAACTTTGGATCAATCTCTCCGCTAAACAAAAATTGTAAGTTTTTTTCGATGTACAAATGTTCACGGGTTAATCAATATCAATTGGTAATGAGTGGATTGATATGTGTCTCTCTATATACTAATATTGTGTATGTTCTTACTTTCAAAATATTTGTAGAGTGGAACCAAGTTATCAAGAAATAGAGAGTAAAGATATATCCGAAGCAGAGAAAGACGGTGTGAGAGTGAGAGTTATAGCAGGAGAATGGAATGGAGTTAAGTCAAAGATTTGTACAAGAACACCAACAATGTATTTAGACTTCACTCTCTCGCCCGGTTCTCAAATCTCTCAGCCAATTCCGGTTCATTGGAACGTGTTTGTGTATGTTCTTCAAGGCCAAGGAAATTTTGGGGATGAAAAGTCACAACATTCAACCGCTGCCGCACATCACTTGCTGATACTAGGCCTAGGTGGTGACCGGTTAGAGGCTTGGAACGGTTCTGATTCTGGTTTACCACTTCGGTTTATCCTTGTGGGTGGTGAACCTATAGGTGAACCAATGGCTCAGTTTGGTCCTTTTGTTATGAACACACAAGAAGAGATTGATCAAACGATTGATGATTTTGAGAATTTTACAAATGGGTTTGAAAAAGCTAGACATTGGAAGTCTCAAGCTGCTTCTGCCTTGGGATTGTTCTGAATTCTTTTGCCTCAATATAAAATTTGTTTAATACTTTTGTACCTTGTAATTGTATATTTTCTTGCTTCTTTCATATCCAATTTATTTATAGTTGATTGTAATTTTGTTATTTCCACATCTATGATAACAAATGGAGTTCGATTATCTATATTCTCTCCAGTTTAAAAATTGTTTTACAAAATGATTTAACACATATTAAGAAGAAAAAAGTCTATCATATCAAAAGAAAAAAATATATTTCAAAAGGGATTGGCAAGTTTCATTTCAAAAGATAAAATTTAATTTAGAGTTTACAAGGTAAAACAAGTTCAAGATGATTTTGTATTGTTGAGTTCATTCTCCAATGCTTCAACAAACGTACCAGCATAGCCACTTAAAAGTACAGGACTAACCAAAGTCTCTCTCAATTTCTTATGGTTCCTCCTCACTAGCTTCCCAATCTCACTATCTTTATCCATCACAGATTTGACTGCATCCCTCAAGCTCTCCTTCGAGAACCATCCGGAATCTTCTCTCTGAACCTTCACAGAGACCTCTAGTTCTTCAACGAACAATCTTGTGGCGAGAGCTTGATCAGCCAATTGCGGAATAAATACATTTTGGCAATCACTAACCAGAGCTTCCCATAATGTACCGGATCCACAATGGTTCACAAAGCAACCTACTGATCGATGAGACAATATCAAAGGTTGTTCCACCCAATCTCCTGTAATGATTCCACGCCCTTTAACCCGCTCTTCAAACCCTTCTGGTAACGCTTCCTGAACCGTTGATGAACCATTTGGCGGCATGATCGATATTAAAAAGGGTGAACCGGTTAGCTCCATTCCTAAACAGAGTTCTTGAAATTGATCTTTTTCGAAGAAGAAATGGGTGCCAAATGCACAAAACACTACCGAGCCTGTTTCGAATCCGTTTAACCAATGATTCCATCGGTCTTCTAGTTGTTTACCACTCTTTTCTTGTGGCTTAGGGAACATTGGACCTGTCAAGAGGACCTTTTTCTTACATTCTCTTTCGATGAAATCAGAAAACTCAACTTCGGTTTCTTTACATGTCCTTATGGCAACAACATCACAACTCTTAAGGCCTTTGGTTACACGATCAAAAAAGGGTTGGCGGGTACTTGTGTAGTGAGAATAAACGTTGGCGTCATGCCCACGTAACGCCACTTTGGATGAAGGATAACCCGGCGGAGGAAGCCCTAATTCAGCACCGGGTGCAAGAAACATAGCTACACAAGCTGCGGATACGATCTGGTAACTTACACACTTGACTCCTAACTCTTTTGCCATTTCTGGAACCCAATCAACAAAATCAAAGAAGATTAGGTCTGGTTTCAAAGCACGAACCTTAGCTTCGATCTGATTGCGTAAAAGATCCATGGCATCGGATAGGACTCGCTTCGACGAGTTTGGGACATCCGAGGTTGTCTCTGCACCAACAGGGAGACCATCAACATGAATAAAAGTAAGAGGCTCAAAGATAATGCTGTCCGGAAACAGATTGAGCGGTTCAAGTTGTTTCTGAGCTTTCTTGGGAAGCAAGAAAGTAATTGGGTGACCTTTCTCAGCTAGTTTGTTCGCTAGATGAAGATATGGAATCATATGACCAAAACCAAACCATGCATGGGTACATGAAATCTTTGATCCCAATTCTTCAAGAGAGAGAAACGAAGAAAATGTTTATCTCTCGATCTTTTACTTTCACAGATTAATTATAGGGAAAAAAACTTAACTATGTGTACCATTATTGAATTGGAATTAGTTAGGTAAGGTGGTATATAACCTGTGCCATGTGTTTTTAAAAATCCAAAGCTTTTATAACAGATTAGTTTTAGCAAAACTTGCAAAAACAAATCTTTAGAAACGGATAAGTACTGTTTGAACTTGCAATAGAAATATTAGTTAATGAACAAATTGCTCAAGGCCTTATTTCTTTGCATTCTCATTGTTTATAAGGTTAAACAAGAGCTTAAAAAAATAGTATAAACAAAACACCAACACCAAATCAGAGAAACACAAACCAAAATCAAAATAATGGTTTCTTCTTAGACACAAAAACCAACTCTTAAGTAGCTATATTTTCAAAAAAAAAAAAAACAAAACCTAAAAGAAAACTCCATAGATGAACACTACCAAAGGTAAGTTGTAGCATCTTGAATCTTCATTCTCCACCTGTTTTAACAAACAATATTTTGAGAATATATGCTAAGAATTCTAAAATAACAAACCATAAGTTGAAGAGATTCTTTACCTTTGGAAAAAGAAGTGGCTTCTTCAAATTACTTTGGAAAAAAAAACAGACACTAGTATATTACCACTTCACGATTAGTCGCCTAATCGTGATGGAAAGTTTAACATAGGAAATATCATTATTACTACTAGAATTAGGAAAATGGGCTAAACAATCTGCCTTAATTTTATGAATAAGAGAAACAGATAAATTTCATTTCAGAAGATAAATTTTTTATTTTAGAGTTTACAAAGTGAACCAGTTCAAGATGATTTTGAATGGTTGACTTCATTCTCCAATGCTTCAATAAACTTATCAGCATAATTACTCAAAATTCCAGGACTAACCAAAGTCTCTTTCAAATTTTTATGGTTCCTCTTCACTAGCTTACCAATCTCACTATCTTCATCCATGACCGATTTAACCGCATCTCTAAAGCTCTCCCTGGAGAACCATCCGGAATCTTTCCTTTGCACCTTCACAGAGACCTCGAGTTCTTCGGTTAACAATCTTGTGGTGAGAGCTTGATCAGCTAATAATGGAATAAACACAATCTGACAATTACTAAGCAAAGACTCCCACATTGAACCAAACCCACAATGGTTCACAAAGCAACCTACTGATGGATGAGACAATATCAAAGGTTGATCCACCCATTCACTTGAAACGATTCCACGCCCTTTAACTCGCTCTTAGAACCCTTCCGGTAACGCTTCTTGAACCGTTGATGAGCCTCTTGGCGGCATAACCGCCACTAAAAACGGTAAACCGGTTAGCTCCATTCCTAAACAGAGTTCTTGGAATTGATCTTTTTCAAGAAAGCAATGGGTGCCAAAAGCACAAAACACTACCGAGCTTGGTTCGAATCCGTTTAACCAATGTTCCCATCGATCTTCTAGTCGTTTACTAGTCTTTTCTTGCGGCACAGGTAACATCGGACCGGTGAAGAGAATTTTATTTTGACATTGTCTTTCGATGAAACCGCATAATTTACCTTCGATTTCTGCGCATGTCCTTATGGCAACAATGTCGCAGTTCTTAAGGCCCGTGGTGACCCGATCAAAAAAGGGTTGGCGGGTACTTGTGTAGTGAGAATAGAGGTTGGCGTCATGCCCACGTAACGCCACTTTGGATGAAGAAGCCCTAATTCAGCACCGGGTGCAAGAAACATACACACTTGACTCCTAACTCTTTTGCCATTTCTGGAACTTAATCAACAAAATCGAAGAAGATTAGGTCTGGTTTCAAAGCACAAACTTTAATCTTGATCTGATCGCGCAAATGATCCATGGCATCAAATATGAGTCTTTTAGACGCGTTAGGGACATCCGAGGTTATCTCTGCGCCATCGGGAAGACCATCGATATGAGGAAGAGTAATAGTGTCGAAGAGAATGCTGTCTGGGAATTGATTGAGAGGTTCGAGTTGCTTCAGAGCTTTCTTGGGAATCAAGAAAGTGACCTTTTGACCTTTCTCAGCTAGTTTGTTAGCTAGATGAAGATACGGAATCATATGACCAAAACCAAAAAACGGGTACATCAAAGCATGAAACTTTGACCCCATTTTCCTTTCAACGAAAAATTATTCAAGTCTTCAAGAGAAGCAAACCAAAGCAATTTTTTTGCTTCTTTTTCTAACTTTTTTTTTGAAGAATGTGTGTATGAAGATGCTTTCTCTTCTCTTCATGACACACCTATATGTAGTTTGGAGAATGTGTATGAAATATCTTTTAGGTTATGTGTGATTATCAGGAGTGTTTTAGGCCAGTGAATGATTTATTAGTTGGAATAGAGGAAAGTATTGGATCACATGTTTTATGTGCTAAGAGCGATTGTCCAGATTGGTTGGGGTTTGTCTTTTTGTTCTCATAGACAACTTGGTCTTGGCTGCATTCGTTATATGAGTGAGCATTAATTTTAATATTACTTCTTGTTTTCATGTCTAATTTTGTAATAATTTAACTTCTTCTGCGTTTTCTGAATGGATCAACTTCGAGATGAGGCTAATACTCAAAGAATGAAATTCATCCCAATAACAATAATTATATGTATATATATTATTTTTTTTCAACCGAAAATATATTTTGTTAATGATAAAAGTTACAAGCCATGACCGAATCACACAGTTTTGAAAAGATATTACAAATAGATGTAAAAGATTGGGTTACCGAAAAATAATAAAAGCAAACAAACCACTTGATTTAGATAGTAAGTAGAGACATTTAGCCACACATACCAGAGTTTCAAAGGAATAATAAAGGCGTCCCACCAGGTTTGGAAGATGTTTGCATCTCTTAAACCTTGATGGGTGGTTTCACCGGTCTTTGACGAAGGAGAAAGTTACATATATAAAGCAACATTTAATAAAAATAAAGTTTCAAAAAAAAAAAAAAAATTAATGAAAATAAATGGTCGAAGCCTTTGTTATTCCTTTGAATTCTCATTGTTTCAAAGAGCTAAAAAAATAGTTTAAACAAAACACCAACACAAAGTCAGAGAAACACAAACCCAAATCAATATTGGTTTCTTCTTAGACACAAAAACCAACTCTACGTAACTATTTTTAACCAGAAAAACCTAAAAGAAATCTCCATAGATGAACACTACCAAAGGTAAGTTGTAACATCTTCCCAATTCAGTTCCCACTTGAATCTTCATTCTCCACCTGTTTTAACGAACAATATTTTTGAGAATATATGCTAAGAATTCTAAAAAAAACAAACCATAAGTTAAAAAGATCCCTCACCTTTGGAAAAAGAAGTTGCTTCTTCAAATTACTTTGGAACTATTTTCCGCCTGGCTTCGATAGCCCGCGCAGGCTGGTTCTGGCCGCTTGGACCTGATCCATCTTCTCGAACCGACAAGGTTGAGAATCTCATTGATTGCTACTCAATCATCATCATCATCATCAGAAACCTCTCTATTCTCATAACCATCATCATCAATAACCTCTCCATCATCAAGATCATCAAAGGCACTCATGTCAAGCTTGTAACGAAGTATCCCTCCAATCCCTCCATACTCATTGCAAAACCTATACCCTTCTTGTGATTTATTGGTAACAAACTTTAACGCACAACCAAATCGCTTGTATTCCTCAGCAAACCACTCGAGTAACGGCTTCTTCTCCTTCACATCCAAATCTTCAAAATTCTCCGCGTTCCGTTCCTCTTCCTTGTTCAAGTGCTTAATCACAGTTTCACCCGTTGAAACACTCTTCAACACATATCTATTGATATCAAGATCTTCCCAAACGATAAGCGTCTCGAGAACACCAGAGTCCAAAGTGTTTAACGTATCATCCACGCCGATTACATACTTCCCCGTGTCCTGGTTTACCTCTTTAAAGAACTTGTCTAACAAACGCTTCTCTTTACCTAACTTTAAAGCCGCGGTGATATGAGATGACAACTTGATAGCCTGATTAAAACCGTCTTCTCCTCCACTCGATACGTCAACAACGTTCACTATCTTGGCCGCAAGACCTGGATCAAATATAGATGAATGACTTAATTCCGTCTTCAAATCCGCTGAACCGGCAAGTACTAGACCAGACACGTTAGGTTGGTTCGTTGAAGGGTTCATGTACAAATGTGTGGCTAACTCTGACGTTTTCCTCAAGTAATTGTGACGTTTTTCGTCACGGAGACGGTCAAACCGAAGAGCCGATTGTCCTCCTCTTCCGTGTTTCTTTGGAAGATCAACGGTATACTTGTGAAGCACGCCACGTGATTTACCACACAGAGTTCCAAAGAGAGTGCCTTTACCGTCCATTACGATAAAACCAAACCTATTGTCCGTCTCAAGCAATTCGGAAAGAGCTTCGGTGTGGAACTTATTGTCACAAAGGTAGAGACTAGTGTTGATCGGTCTAAACGGCTCAAACGCGGTAGTAAACTTCTTTTCTCTGCCTTCTTCGTTAATAACGGTTCCGGTATAGAGCACTAGACCATTGCGAGGGACCTTGTTGTAAAGTTTCAACTTTTGTTGTGCATAAGTTATCGCGGCTAAAACAGATTGGCGATTGACTCTGCTTTTGATGTTTGACGCGGTTCCAGATTCATCAACCAACATCTTTGTTACGCGAGAGATTTGATCGCGAGGAGGTATGATGAGTGAGATCATGCTAGTTCCGTTTCCTCGAGCGGTTTCAAGAGATTTGATCACCTTCTTAAGCTTCCATATCTCGATGTGCATATTGTCGTCTCCCATCTTAACGATAGTAAAAAACCTAAAATAACACAAAGACCGAAGCTAGTTAATACCGAAATCTTGTACAATTATAAGAAAAAGTCAGAATGAAAGCTAATGAACATTGTTAGAAATAAGTAAAAAAACAATCTAACCAGAACCATAACGCGAAAATATACCCTAGATATTAAAACACCATAAACCCTAGAAACAGAGTTCATATATTCTCAAATTATACGTCTAATCAAAACTTATTGAACTGGCAAAACCTAGTTCAATAAAATATTAAAACAACCTCTATAAATCCGAGAAACCATAAACACAAAACTAACGAACACATAAGAAAAACATACGCACACAGGTATGAACGATTAGGAAACAAAAAAAGAAAGAAAAATAGAACCAAAAAAAGAGAAAAAAATATGAAAGTACCTTCGAGAACTAGGCGTCAAAGACTCAAAAAATTATTATGTTCCTTGAAGAGAAAGTTATGTATATATAATGTTTTTTGTTCCTTCTTGTAGACGTAGCCCTAATTAGATTCTACTTATCCAAAACCGACTCACTTTAATGAGCCTGAGCCCAATATTATTAGGATGTTGCAAGTTGCAACTAATTTATTGTGTAAATAATTATACAAAGTATTATTGTAATGATTTTTTTTTTTCATTTGTATTGTTGATGCATTCTCCAATGCTTTAACAAATTTATCAGCATAACCACTAAACAATCCAGGACTAAACAAAGTCTCCATCAATTTCTTATGATTCCTCTTCACTAAATTCCCAATCTCACTATCTTTGTCCATCACGGATTTAACCACATCTCTCAAGCTCTCGTGTGAGAACTGTTAAGTTTCATAGGCATTCAACTCAAAACCAATTGACAATTAGTGGAGAGGCCCAAGTCCCTTATATATTGTTTAATATCCTTTCCAACTTCCGATGTGGGACAATTGTCCCTAATACATCCGGTAATTTTATCTCTTTGGACTTTCACAGAGACCTCGAGTTCTTCGGTAAACAATCTTGTGGCGAGAACTTGATCAACCAATTGCGGAATAAACACAATTTGGCAATCATTAGCCAGAGCTTCCCATAATGTACCGGAACCACAATGGTTCACAAAGCAACCTAGTGATGGATGAGACAATATCAAAGGTTGTTCCTGTAGGAACCGCGAAAACCGAATTGAGAAATCCGAATAAAATACGAACAAGAATTAAGAAGAAGAAGAAATTCTCGATTGAAATACGAACACGGAGTCGAGATTGCCCGTAGTGAGACGGTTTGATACGATTACGAATCCCAGGATAAAACCGTAATCGTAATTTGTAGCACTCAAAATCGTTATCTGACGAACAAGATATTTATGAATACTCTCGAGACTTATTTTGTGGAGGATCGAATTTTTCTGAGTTAGAAAAAATTCGCAGAAAAAAGTATATTTGTGAAGAAGACGATGGCGCTGGTTTTATAGAGCCGAAAGGTTGCGTTTCAGTCGCACCAGTTCGGTGAACATGAACCAAGACAATGAATTTTAGTCGTGATTGTTCGGTCACCAGAACCGAAAGGTTGCGATTGTTTGGATTAAATTTTTAATAAAAATTTTCCCCAAAAAGAATAGTCTTTAATGGACCTACGACCCAATTGACCAAACCCAAACCCAAACCCAAACCCAAACCCAAACTCAAGCCCGGCCCGGCCCGGCTCGGTGGTGGTGCGCGCGTGTGGGACTCCCTAGGTTCCTTTATGGTGCATATGTATTATTGACTTGTTTGAACACTACACATGCTTAGCCTTATTTATACAACACCAAAATGTTTCCAACTTTGGATGTGGGACAATTTTAAGTGTGCATTCATTAAACCAACACAAGAGGCTTTACCTCTTAGCCCAATGGCTTTATCTCATTTCACCTTCACATTTTAGAACCCAATTTTTCATACCCAAATGTCTATACCAAGCCCATTTGATTATATATAAAATTTGTTCCAATAATCCCCCACATGAATAGAAATGACCTCTAAACATATGACGACTCGATATACTCTAAGACTCTACTGATTAGACTAACTTATATAACTAGACAGACAGACGGACTTTTGAGAGTATAACGAAAAACTACTGTAACTGAATTGGTAGCAATTTTTCAGCTTTGAACCACTCGTAGTTAGTACCTGTCGGATTTACTTGGCCAGGAGGTGAACATGATGTCTTGAACCACCAGGATTTCGATGTAAACCTAGACAACATCTATAACACAACTCATTTTCGCATAGAACCTTGTTCTCTATTGTGTTTATTTTGGTCTTGAACTTGCCTGGTTTTCATGAGTGAACTTGGAGAATATAGCATTTCCTTCATTCTCCTAGAAACGACCCCATTTCACACTCACTATGTGATCTTCATTAGCTTAGCGTTAGAAGTATTTTGAAATACCATCTATTATAAGGCTAAAGAATCATTAAAAGCCAAAAGCTTATCCTTATTCCATACCGATATAACATTGTATGTCATCCTAGGAACAGGGTAGAGATATTAATCTCACAGTGTTTTTTCAGTTTAAGTTTGAATTTGTTGTCCCTTTGAACCTATTTCTTGGGATCTCCAGTCATGTAGGTGGGGTGTCCATCAAACTTCAACTTTATTCATAGGCTATTAAACCCATTCCTCTTGATGATTTAACTACTTGATCTCTTGCCAAACCTTTAGTGAACGGATCAGCTAGGTTATCGGCAGATTTGATATAATCTATCATGAGTACTCCGGTGGAGATCAAGTTTCTAATGGTTTTATGTCGTCGTCGTATGTGACGAGACTTGCCATTATAATGAATATTCAGTGCCCGAGAGATAGCCGATTGGCTATCACAGTGTACACGTAAAGCTGGCACTGGTTTCTCCCACATAGGGATATCTTCCAAAAAAATCCAAAGCCACTCTGCTTCTTGAGTAGTTTTGTCTAAAGCGACAAACTCAGATTCCATGGTCGATGTGGCTATCACGGTTTGTTTGGTAGACTTCCAGGACGCTGCTGCACCTCCAAGTGTAAAGACATATCTACTTGTGGATTTTGAGTTTTTGGAGTCCGCGATCCAGTTTGCGTCACTGTATCCTTCCAAAACTGCAGGTTTTTTACCATAGTGTAGTCAATAATTTTTGGTATAACGTAGGTAATTCAAAACTCTAGTTATTGCTTTCCAATGTTTATGTCATGGATTACTAGTATAGCGACTCAGTATGTTTACTACATGTTCTAGGTCGGGTCTAGTACAATTTGTCAAGTACATTAGACTTCCGATTACTCGTGCATACTCTACCTGATAAATTGCATCACCTGAGTTTTTAGTCAGGTGAATATGAGGGTCAACTGGAGTTTTTGCAGTCCCACTTGAACAGTTTTTGAATCTATCAAGTATCTTTTGTGCATAATGTGATTGTGATAAGATAATTCCTCCAGCATGTCGGTGAATCTTAATACCGAGAATGACATCTGCCAATGCCATGTCTTTCATTTCAAAGTTACTATGAAGTAAGTTCTTTGTTTGATTAATCATGTCATTAGTGTTGCCAATAATGAGTATGTCATCAACATACAAACACAACAAAACATATCCGTGAGGAGTACTTTTGATGTATATGCATTTATCACATTCATTTATGCTGAAACCATTTGACATCATCAAATTATCAAATTTTTCATGCCATTGTTTTGGAGCTTGTTTCAGTCCATACAATGACTTGACAAGTCTACAAACTTTGTGTTCTTGTCCGGGGACAACAAATCCTTCAGGTTGTTTCATATAGATCTCTTTTTCTAAATCTCCATGTAGAAAAGAGGTTTTGACATCCATCTGATGTATTTCTAGGCCTCTTAATTCTGCGATACTAACCAAAAGTCTGATGGAGGTTATTCGCGTCATTGGAGAATATGTGTCAAAGTAATCCAGACCTTCTTTTTGTAGGAATCCTTGAGCCACAAGTCTGGCCTTATACTTATCCACAGAACCATCGGTTTTCATTTTTGTTGTGAAAATCCATTTACTCCCTAGTGCTTTAGACCCTTCAAGTAGATCGGTAATCTCATATGTATGATGTTGCAATACAGAATCGATCTTACTATTAATAGCTTCCTTCCAATAGGATGCTTTTGGTGTAGAAATGGCTTCTGAGAAAGTTGTTGGTGCGTTCTCTGTGAGAAACACCATTATGAAATCATCACCAAAAGATTTTTCCTTTCGAGCTCTTTTGCTGTATCGAGGTTCATCTTCTACGTCTTCCACATCATGTATTGATGTTCTGGAAGTGCTTGCCTCATTTGTTGAGAAGCTTGTTTCATGTTGTTCAAATGTCCTTTTTTTACTTTGTTTTTCTTTACAAGGGAAAATGTGTTCAAAGAAAGACGCATTTCGTGATTCCATTACTGTATTCACATGAATATCGGGTATGTCTGATTTGTGAACCAGAAACCGATAAGCACTACTGTTGTGTGCATATCCTATGAAAATACAGTCCACAGTTTTAGGTCCAATTGTGACCTTTTTCGGAGGTGGTATTTCAACTTTAGCAAGGCACCCCCATACTTTGAGGTATTTGTACGAAGGTAAAACACATTTCCAAAGTTCATATGGCGTTTTGCCAGTAACTTTGTGTGGTATCTTATTGAGAATATAGTTCGTAGTAAGCAAAGCTTTCCCCCACATTGACTGAGGTAATCCAGATTCCTGCAACATTGCATTCATCATCTCTTTGAGAGTTCAGTTTTTCTGTTCCACAACTCCGTTAGACTCAGGGAAATAAGGAGCTGTGGTTTGATGTATGATGCCATGTTGTTGACAAAAGTCATTAAACGGACCATCATACTCGCCTCCTATATCACTTCGAACTGCTTTAATAGTTTTACCTAGTTGGTTTTCAACTTCGAGCTTATACTCTTTGAATTTTGACAAAGCTTCATCTTTGCTACGTAAAAAGTATACATAACAATATTTTGGATTATCATCGATAAATGTCACAAAATACTTTTTACCACCTCTAGTTTGTATAAATTTCAGATCGCATAAATCCGTGTGTATTAAACTAAGAGGTTCTGTAGTTCTTTGAACTTGTGGAGAAGGAGTTTTTGTGAGTTTGGCTTGTACGCACACTTCACATTTGTCCTTGTTTACTTTGCATTTTGGAATTAGGTTCAAATTCATTAATTTTTGCATATATTTATAGTTGACATGTCCTAAACGTTCATGCCAAATATTAAAAGACTCAACCAAATAAGCAACATAATTATTATTAAATGAATTGTTAGCAATTACAACATTACCGTTATTAATCTTATCAGTATGAAGGACGGTCGAAACACACAACTTGACAAGTCCTCCTTTTTCATAACCCTTTCCCAAATACATCCCATTCTTCCTAAGTATCAATTTGTCAGCTTCGAAGGTGACCCTGAATCCTGCCTTGCTCAAGAGAGTTCCCGATACCAAATTCTTCCTCATGTCCAGCACATGTTTCACATTGTTGAGTATGAATTCACGTCCTGAAGTCAGCTTCAGAACCACTTTGCCGCGACCTTCAATCTTCGATGAAGCCGTGTTTCCCATGAACAACTGCTCCTCCGATTTGATCTTCTGATAAGTGGTGAACATCGACTTATCAGTGCAGATGTGGGTGGTTGCACCTATGTTATACCCCCATTCAATTGGGTTGTCATCGACCATGTTCACTTCATTGACGACAGCACACATATCCTCTTTAGTGAGGTTAGCTTCAGCCTTTTTGTTACCCTTGGGTTGGCTCCTGCATACATCAGATTTGTGGCCTATCTTGCCACACTTGTGGCACTTTCCTTTGAACTTCTTTCCTGGTTTTGCAACCTTCTTGAAGTTTGTTGAGGATGTCGATTTTAGGGACTTTTGCGGAAATATCCGTTTCCCTTTACCCTTGCTCTTATGCTCAGCCACATTGACATTGTGTTGTTCCACTGGAGGAGAGAAATTAGCACGGTTCCTGTCTTCTATTTGGAGCCTCGTGATGACATCTGAGAGTGACATATGCTTCTTCTTGTGCTTGAGATAGTTCTTGAAGCTTAGCCAACTCGGGGGAAGTTTTTCAATGAAACAATTGACAGTGAAGATCTCACATATTTGCATTCCCTCGCCCGCTATCTCATGGCACAGCAAACTCAATGCATCAACTTATTCCATGATGGGCTTGTAGTCCACCATGTTGAAGTCTATAAACTTCGCGACAGCAAATTTCTGACAACCAGCATCCTCAGACTTGTACTTCTTCTCCAAGGCCATCTAGAGTTCCTTAGAGGTTCATGCTTCCTGACTGTATACTTGATACAATGGATCAATGAGGCGGCCTAAGATCCAACCTCTACACAAAAAATCTGCATGTTTCCATGCATCAACAACAGCAAGAAGGTGAGCATCCTTGTTTCCGAATGGAACGATCGGTGGATCCTCCTTCAGAAACTTCTCACAGTTTAAGTTACTCATGTAGAAGAGCATCTTGTTCTGCCATGTTTTAAAGCCTTTTCCGTCAAATTTTTCCGGCATTAGCCCGTGCGCCATGGTTGCGGGTAATTGAGACATCATCTGATAGTTGTCTTGGGGAACACTAGACTGGAGATGAACTCCGAACAGATCTCGGGCTACCGAGTCCACATGCGTTTCTGTTTGTCCATCAGATGAATTTTTCCCAGTCATATCGACATCATCACCATCAGTAGTCATCTGTTAACAGAAAACCAGAATGAAATCAGAACGTGATAATTATTTCGCAAACTCGCTTAAAAAAGCGTTCGCGGAAACAGAACGAAGTAAGTGAAAACTTAAAAACGTTCGTATAAGAAAAGCGATTAGCGGAAAAATTTTAAAAATTAATCGCAAATCCTTGAAAAACTTCAGAAACGTTTCGCGAAAATATAAGAATAAATCGCAAACTTCGTTACTGTTTTTGAAAGAAAAAAAAATTTATTAGAAAACGATTTCAAGGAAACGTTAAATGAATCGCGAACAGAATTTTGGCAAATTCTTAATCCGACTAAGCGATAAGCGAAGAACGGATTTTTCGAATTAAGATTGTAGGAACCGCGAAAACCGAATTGAGAAATCCGAATGAAATACGAACAAGAATTAAGAAGAAGAAGAAATTCTCGATTGAAATACGAACACGGAGTCGAGATTGCTCTCTTTCCTTAATTCGAAAAATCGCTCGTAGTGAGACGGTTTGATACGATTACGAATCCCAGGATAAAACCGTAAGGAAAAACGATTTGCAGCACTCAAAATCGTTATCTGACGAACAAGATATTTATGAATACTCTCGAGACTTACTTTGTAGAGGATCGAAGTTTTCTTAGTTAGAAAAAATTCGCAGGAAAAAGTATATCTTTGAAGAAGACGATGGCGTTGGTTTTATAGAACCGAAAGGTTGCGATTGTTTAGACTAAATTTTGAATAAAAATTTTCCCCAAAAAAGAATAGTCTTTAATGGACCTGCGGTCCAATTGACCAAACCCAAACCCAAACCCAAATCCAGACCCGGCCCGGTGGTGGTGGTGGTGGTGCACGCGTGTGGGACTCTCTAGGTTCCTTCATGGTGCATATGTGTTCTTGACTTGTTTGAACACTACACATGCTTAGCCTTATTTATACAACACCAAAATGTTTTCAACTTTGGATGTGGAACAATTTTAAGTGTGCATTCATTAAACCAACACAAGAGGCTTTACCTCTTAGCCCAATAGTTTTATCTCATTTCACCTTCACATTTTAGAACACAATTTTCCATACCCAAATGTCTATACCAAGCCTATTTGATTATATATAAAATTTGTTCCAACAATTCCATCCATTCTTCTGTAACGATTCCACGCCCTTTAACCCGATCTTCGAACCCTTCTGGTAACGCTTCTTGAACAGTTGATGAACCTCTTGGCGGCATGATCGATATGAAAAAGGGTAAACCGGTTAGCTCCATTCCTAAACAGAGTTCTTGAAATCGGTCTTTTTCGAAAAAGAAATTGGTGCCAAATGCACAAAACACTACCGAGCCTGGTTCGAATCCATTTAACCAATTATTCCATCGGTCTTCTAGTTGTTTACCACTCTTTTCTGGTGGCTCAGATAGTAAACTATATTTTAAATTAAAAAAATATATAAAAATCCAGTAATTAGTTTAGAAAACTTGCCTTGTCTTGACCAATAAACTAGAGGGTTACTGACTAGAGGGTTACAAGTGTTTTGATTTCTTGTCTTGCCACGAGCAAGTTTCACCATAGGAGAAAGAGTGAAATAAAAGATATCTATAATGTAAACATTGTAAAGTACTCAAATCAAGACGATTTTGCCTTGTTACTGACTTTATTCTCCAATGCTTCTACAACTTTATTAGCGTCCAATGAAAATACCGAGTCGGTGTCCGATCCGGTATTCAAAAATTGCTACTACGTATTATAAAAATATCTAATATTAATAGAATAAATACATACACATTATTACATTACCATATAAAAAAAAAATTAACATCGACATATCATATATTTATCACAATTATCCAATCACACTTTTTTTTTCAATCTAGAAACCATCACTAAAACTTTTAATCTAAAAGCATCCAAATCCAACAAGATTTCAAGAAACCATATAAGTTCAAAAAGACAGAGGAGATAAATAAACTAACATCCAAAAACCCAAGAAATAATAAAAAAATATTGACAACACACCTAAATTACTCTTGAAATTCAAAGCGTGGAAGGTCTTTTTCTTGTATCTGCCAAAGTACGTAGTCGCAAAACCTTTCTTTAAACATAACTATTTTCTATAAATCAAATAATCCTCAATTTTAGAATCTTAATCTAAAAAAAGGTTTAGCATAATTGTTGAGGGCAATTTTCCTTAACCATAAAAAAAGAAGGAAAACTATTTAGAGAAATTTATCAAAATTACCATAATTTTTTCAATCCTTTTCAAATCTACCATAACACTCAATTTCTTTTAATTTCATACCACAACACTAATTAAAATTACCAAATTATCCTCATCTTATTCCTTCTTTCATCAATCTCTCTCACACATTCCTTCATCTTCTTCCTTCCCTCTCTCTCTCTCTCTCTCTCTCTCTATCTCTCTAACAGAGCAGTGAAGAAGATGAAGATGGCGACGAATACGACATAGATTGACAACAATGGACCAAAACAATTACAGAACAGAGTGAACAAAAACGGTGGACAAAAATGGACTCGACGACTGATCTGGTTACAGTGACGACGACGGTGGACAAAAATGGAGTCGGCGACGGTGGACAAAAAAGGAACTGGCAGCGAACTGGTGACGTTGACGGTGGACATAAATGACGGCGGGTGATGGTGAATTAATTAAATATTGAATGTTGGTGGATAAAATAATATTGATATACCATAAATTGTCGAGGTTCATCTTCTACGTCTTCCACATCATGTATTGATGTTCTGGAAGTGCTTGCCTCATTTGTTGAGAAGCTTGTTTCATGTTGTTCAAATGTCCTTTTTGACTTTGTTTTTCTTTACAAGGGAAAATGTGTTCAAAGAAAGACGCATTTCGTGATTCCATTACTGTATTCACATGAATATCGGGTATGTCTGATTTGTGAACCAGAAACCGATAAGCACTACTGTTGTGTGCATATCCTATGAAAATACAGTCCACTGTTTTAGGTCCAATTGTGACCTTTTTCGGAGGTGGTATTGCAACTTTAGCAAGGCACCCCCATACTTTGAAGTATTTGTACGAAGGTAAAACACATTTCCAAAGTTCATATGACGTTTTGCCAGTAACTTAAAGCATAATATTCCAAATCTTTGATTGAAAAAAAATATATATATATATATATCAAAAGCCAATGGGAATGTATCATGAACCGTCACGTGTAACATTTTTATTGGTTAATAAGAATCACAATAAATTCTTTTTCTTTCTAAAGATCAAAAATCCCTAAGCTTTGGTGAACAGAGACGAAATCACTTTTGATAAAAATTGAAACTTTTTTATCTGTAAAGAAAGATCTTGACTTGTGAGTTTAAGAGAGCTCAAGAATCAGAAAATGGGGGTTTCAATTTTGGATTACTCATGGAGTTTCCGATTAAAGCTCTCTCCTTTACCAACCTCAAAGCTCGTGAGCTCTTCTTTGACAGAAAGAGATGTAATTTGTCTGAAAATGAGGTTTGGTCATTCAAACCCAACTCGAGCTTTGAAATGCAGGTCTGTTTTCTCTGATGAGAGAAGAAGTAGCCCATGTGAGGTAAAAATCTCAACTTTCAATAGCTCAGAAAGATTGTTCAAAATTTCAATCTTTTGTTTACAATTATAGCTTGATTTCTAGTTCTTGCACATTCATAGCAGAAAGAATGAGACTTTATTCATCTGTATTGGCTTTTGCAAGTCCCTTAAGTGAATTCGAAACCAAAAAGATCGAAAAATCACGCAATGAAAGGATTTTAGCAAAGTTCTCTTGTTAAAGTTTTGGCCTTTATTGTTCAATTGAATGAGAGGAAGTGAAATTACATTGTCTAGCTCTTTGTAGATGTGAAAAGTCCGCTCGAAAGACGATTTTCGATATAGGTTATGACTTATGTGACCTGTTTAGTCTCTACCTTATTCCTTTTGAATGCTAATTGTTTTCCAAAGGTTAAGAAAGAGCTAGAGATTTGTTACGACCTTATACATAGGCTCGGGAGAGGCGTTCTGTACTTAGGTTCAGCTAGAATCGCGCAAAACCATTTGTATTACCTTCAAGCACAAGAATTGAGTAGAGAAGTAAGTAAAAACCCCGTAAAAACATCCACGACAACTTTAGTTTTATCGTTTCATAATAATGTGTAATGTATTATCAGGCAGCAAATCTTTTGGACTGTACTACTTGGTCTGGAGCTGGACCAGGACTTATGGATGCTGTGACTAAAGGCGCTTTAGAAGCTGAGAAACCGGTCGGTGGTATCAAAATAGATAAAGAAGCCGGTGAATGGACCGCTTCAAAGTTTCATCCTTATCTCCCTCCTCAGAATTACCATACTTGCAGGTAAAAAAACATAGATAGCCACACTTACTGCTTCTAATATATGTAATAATGTTGAATTGATGATTGGTTTTTAGGTTTTTCTCGGCGAGAAAGCATGGATTGGTTGATGCGGTTAGTAGGAACAATGTTTCTGATAAGACGGCGATAATTGCATTGCCGGGAGGAGTTGGTACGCTCGATGAGATGTTTGAGATTTTGGCATTGGTTCAACTCAAAAGGATTGGTTCTTTGTTTCCGGTTCCGTTTATTGTGATGAATTATGATTCTTTCTATTCGAAGCTGTTTGAATTCGTGGAGAGTTGCGAAAATTTGGGGACGGTTTCTAAAGGAGAAGTTTCTGCATTGTGGAAGGTATGCAACAACAACTTTGAAGCTTTGACATATTTAGCTGAATTCTATGAATTGCCGCCTTACGGTTCTTCTTCAAAACCCGAAAACGAACTTAGTAGAACCGCTCGTGGACCGGTTTCTTAGCTCGTTTTTTCGTTTTCTAACTGTAAAAGATAGATTTGTGTTTGTAATACCTTGAGTGTGTTTGTTAGAAACTATATACATTTAGTGTTAATTGTGATAAATTTTATGTTTAACCGTTATTAACAGTCAATTAGTCAAAAATATTCTCTAAATTATGCTTAGCAAGATAATTTTATGTTTAACCGTTGTCAACTAGTCAATAAATATTTTGTAATGAAACTTTTTTCCGCTCGTATAAACCATTTGATATCTGTTGCAACCGTCCACTTCTGCAAACTCTTTCACCCATATCGAATATCGTTGCTTGGAAGACCTTGCCTCAGTGTAGTCAAAAGAAGATTTGCTTAGGGCATCCAATGTTTTGGAAAAGCTAAAGGCATATTTTGCTAATTTTATTTTGCTAAACTCAAATAATAGAATTGTAGAAAAATAGGTTAAAACATTAAAAAAAATTTGGTAACTAGAATAAAGAAAACATGAATCTACAAGATAAAAAATTATGAGCTTCTAATAGTTAAGTTACTAAAAAAATAAAGAAACATTTCTTAATTATAACAAGATTAGAGTGAAGTAAACTATTTTGTTGATTTTTTCATAAAAATTGTATTTATTATTATAGACATATTTTATTAAAATGAATTATTTTACTTTTAATTGCTTTGGGTAGCCGATAACGTCGGTGTATTTTACAAGTGTTTTTAAACGGTTTAACCAAGCAAATTTCTCATCAAAGAATCAAACCAAACTAAACCTAGAAAATTTTGTGGTCCATAACTTCATTCATATGCCAAAGAAATCACAAAATTTTCAGTGTTATTAAAGGTAAGTTTTCATTAGAACCTTTTAGAGCCGTTGAGTTATAGAAACTGTATACAAAAATAATAAAAAGCAAAGCTTTAAAAAGAGAGGCGTCTATAATCCGTGGATCGTGCCTACCTAAGAAAAGTCTATTATTTCACACTCGAATATTAAATCAATAATACAATTATTGTTTCTTGTTTCTTCCTCACTTTCTCTACTTCCTTCGCAAAGCTCAAGAAACACAAAAATCAAAACCTCTGCACAAATTTCAAGAATAAGAAGAAAAACAGAGAAAAAAGCTTTCTTCTTTTTGACCTTTTCTTCTTACCCACAAGATTTAAAGGTTTAAACAAGACTTTAATTTCGTCTTTTAGCTTATAACGATAAAAAAAATCTTTACTTTATCCTTATTATTTTACTGGAAATTCCTTAGATTATGGTTTTTTTTTTTTGGTTACTCGAGAAAGTTGATTGCTTTCTTGGAGAATCCATCTATGCTTGCTTTCTCCCTGCTGTTTTAAGGCATGTGTATGCGTTTTTGTTTTAGTAACTTTAAGTGAATTTGGTTAAGCACTCTTGGTCATAATCAAAGTTTATAGCTTTTTGCTTCAAATCAGGTACAATTGTCAGAGATTTGGTTTTGATTCATTTTGTCTAAAGTAAATTTTGTTTCTTTTATAGAAGGGTTTGAGTTAACGTCTCTTTGTTAGTTATGTAGAGACACTAAACTAGATTCCAAAGTGTGTTGTTTTTGTTTGGATTGTTCTAAGTGAGTTGTGTTGCCTTTTTGTTTGTTTGCAGATCTTCTCTTATGGAGTCACCACAATCTGTGGCATCAAATTTCACTGATGAAACCAGAATCAAGAAACCTGTAATGCCTTCTGATTCAGACAGGTTCATTGGTGTGCTTGAAGTTTTTGTTCATCAAGCTAGGGACATTCACAACATCTGTATCTACCATAAGCAAGATGTGTATGCTAAGCTTTGTCTCACAAGTGATCCAGAGAGCTCATTATCAACAAAAATCATCAATGGTGGAGGAAGAAACCCGGTCTTTGACGATACACTTCAGTTCGATGTAAAGAACGTTGATTGTTCGCTAAAATGTGAGATATATATGATGAGCCGCGTCAAAAATTACCTCGAGGATCAGTTACTTGGATTCGCGCTTGTACCTTTGTCTGAAGTGGTTATGAAGAATGGGAAATTGGAGAAAGAGTTTTCTCTTTCGTCAACCGATTTGTATCATTCTCCCGCTGGTTTTGTCGAGTTGTCTTTGACATACGTAGGAGAGTCTCCCGAGGTGTTGCATATTCCTGCGGTTAGAAGAGTGGATGAGACCGAGTTGGCTCCTATCGAGTTTGATGAGATTGAGTTTGTTGATCCTAAAATTGTTTGTGAAAACAATCAAATGGTGTCCACGTACTTCGGTTCTGATTCTGATGAATTTGTAAGCTCGGAAACCGGTTTTGTGGACACTGTTGAAGAAGCAGCTCCAACGAGTACTGTCTCGACAAATGGAATCTCTTCTCCATCAATTGCAGTTAGCTCTGGTTGCTCGGGTTCCTCGGACACGCATGATGATTCAAAGCTATCAAGCGAAGGAAATAACTCAGGTTCAGACCGAGAAGCCAAGAAGACGAAAGATATCATCAAGAATGACGAGAAAGATAAGAAGGATGATGAAGCAGTTGTGAAACCGGTTTTGACAGTGAACATTGAACCAGAGCAAAAGGTAGTGCAGCAAGATATTGTTGACATGTACACGAAAAGCTTGCAGCAATTCACTGAATCACTGGCGAAGATGAAACTCCCGTTGGATGTCGATAGCCCGACACAATCAGAGAACTCAAGCACTTCCCAGCGGACGCCAAAGAGTGCGAGCTCCCGTGTTTTCTACGGGAGTAGAGCCTTCTTCTGAAACTCTCTGGGATCATCCCAAGTTTGGCATCAAGAGTAGCAAGTAGTAAAAGTGTAATAAGCTTAAAAGTAGACTACCTTAAGACATGTGAACTATCTTCCTTTGATGCTTTAAGCTTTTCTAGTTATATGCAATGTTTCCTTTTAGTACTTCTTAAGTTTCGCAATCTTGTCCATTCGCAAACATAGAGACAACCAAGCTTGTAATTGAAAGAGATAAACTATTACAAAGACAGCAAGTTCCATTACCAGTTTGATGGAGAGCTGAAGCTAGACCATAAGAATATAACACTGAGAAATACACCAAATACCACGGCGTGTTCTCTTAAATAGATAAGGATGCGATGCATCACAGTTTCATACATGTCTCTGCAACTTATAGTAAAGTTCAGGTCGTTTGTCCTGAAAACTTCGTAAGCCATGGAGCCCGAAGAGACTAGAACGATTGGGATATTAAAGGCACGAAGGTGAAGAAGAGGACCATACTTGGAGGAAAGCTTCTCAAAGGTTTTGTGACTTGGAACAGAATGGAGAAGGTGAAGATGACCAATGACCGGTAGAGATGGTGGACTCGGAGGCAGATCAGAGTCTTTCGGTTTCTTGAAGAAGAAAACAGAGAGACACTGAAGTGAGAAGACCCATAGGAGGATGAAGATGATGCAGAGCTGAAAGTCAACTGTTATTGCTGCCATTGTTGTCCAAAAACTGCAGAGAAGGTTAGATGAAGCTAAATAGGTTAGATCAGAACTTTTTACGAGTTCCTTTATGATACAGGAAATTAGTTAGTCAATAGTTTAACCTTTACGGTACGTTACCCAAGGAGAAAAATCAGGTTCTACATGGTATCAAAATATTTATTATATCAGTTTACATTTCTATGTTGTTGAGAATCTACACTTGCCTATTAGTCGAGCACAGTCATCAGAGCTATCTACACGGGAAGGCGCCTGCATAAGTCGATATATCCACATTATAACTAAATGTCCAAGCAGAAAGCAAGTGATTTAGTTCAGTGTAATGGAAATTTTGACAATGTTCCACCTTACAACCACTCTTTTCCGTGAAAAATGCTGGAAACTCATCGCTCTAGTATGCAGCAACATAAACTTCTTGAGTTTCCTGCATTGTTAAAGAACAGCTCTTATGTAAACTTGAACTCTTCATTGTTAGACTTTTAAACATGCCTCGACATTGGATAATATACCAAATATTCAAGAGTCTTTGGAATGTCCAGTATTGATTTAATGCCTGCTGATAGCACTGCTATAGGAGTCCTTCCAAGTGCAGTAAGATCAGATGATATGTCCATAGCTGCATCACAAACACAAAATAGCAGCGCACGCAGAAGGAAAAATTGGTTGAGAAGTACTAAACACCATCATCTAGTTTCTAACTGTATAACTACAAAAGATTGCAATTTAAAAGCCTACTTTGGTTGGCATGCCTATGCACACCTCCTATGACACTTACTTTGGTTGGCATGCCTATGCACACCTCCTATGACACTTACTTTACTTTGGTCTCAACCTCTTTCGCGGATTGTATATTTTGAGGGTAAGGCATCCCTAAATCAGACCAAGATCAAAGAATATTGGCTTAAGTTCTGAAACCAATTCCTACTAAATTCCACAGAATTCAATTCTAACAAGGCTGGATTATTGTTAGACGACGGAAAAACACAAACCATGTGAGATTATGGTTGATTCGAGAGAAATCAAAATCAAGATATGAAAAAAAGAGTAGAAACATTGGAACAATCAAAGAAATTACAGAAACCTTGTTGTTTGCTTCAAGAGGAGAAATATGATTCTGAAGAGTCGAGATTCTAGAAAGAGCAGAAGAAGAAGCCATTTCTCTCTATATTACTTTCTGAAACAATGGAGTTTTCGGAATTAAACCTTATACAGATCAACAAAGATTAAAATTTTCAAGTCAAATACACATTAAGAAGAAGATGAGAAACTAAAAACCCTACTCAATTTACACAATATAATCACATAATAGATATGGATAAAGCTAATAACTAACAAGAACTCAAATTACCCAAATCGAAGTTTTTGTGAGCGGAGGGAGAATCTGGAAGAGAATCGTCTTCTTAGGGACGACGAAATGAAGAAGAAGAAGAAGAAAAATGTAAACCGAAACAAACCAAAACTCGAATTAAAATAAACCAGAACTCTATTTATATACTGGTATGTCTGAACCGGCTCGGTTTGGATGATTTCCGGTATACAAACAAAATCTTAAAAGAGATCTGATTTTATCAGAGCGTGTATTTTTGTAATCCGTTCGGAGCATTTCTCCGCCCACGAAATTCCGATCAGATCTTCGTCGCCGGCGATTATCGCCGCCGTTACTAGTCTTCCTCGCTCAAAATCGTAAGCTCGTTCGATTTATGATCTTAAGCCATTGTTGATTCTAGTTTCTTTGCGATCACCTAAATTCGTCGGGATCTAGTGATTTCGTCGAGTCGATCATAGAATCCCTAATTTCTGTGCATTCGCACTAAGAAACCTTCCCTGATCTTTTTTTTGCAGATTGTCAATTTCGAGTGATTTTGGTTTTGAGCATACAAATTACAAGCCATGGATAAGTCAAGTGCTTTAGAGTATATCAACCAAATGTTCCCAACAGGTGATATTTTTTTCTTCATGAAGCAGTAGCAGAACTAGTCATATTCTTTGTACATTGATTCTTACTGCTTTTGTAATCAGAATCTGTAGTGTAGCTGCTGATTAACTGATAGTTTTCTGCATATGAGATTGTTTTGCCATGAGTTTTGAAATGGGTGTTTTCGTTTGCAGAAGCATCACTATCTGGCGTTGAGCCACTTATGCAAAAGATTCATGGCGAGATTCGCCGGGTTGATGCTAGTATACTATCTGCTGTTCGTCAACAGGTGTGCCTTTTTCCTACTGATTGCTTAATTCACTCTATTTGAAAGTTACTCTTGAGGCTTTTGCTTAGATATGTTTGTTTTTGGTACCTAATGTTGCATGAAACATTTGTGAGTAGTCAATTACTTGTTATGGATTTCTTGTTGATGTGTACATTGAGTCAAGAATTATTTTGTATGCACGAAAGAAGCAACAATTTGAATAATTTACGCTCCTGAGTCTTATTCTCTTGCTGGCAATCATTACTCAGAGTAACTCGGGAACTAAAGCTAAAGAAGATCTTGCTGATGCTACACGTGCTGTGGAGGTTAGTTTCTCATTGGTTGATATGTATTCTGTGCGTCCTGTCAATTTATATTATTTCCCCTTTCTTCTCTCCCATCAGTTTATCCCTTTCAATTCGTTGGTACACAGGAACTCTCTCATAAGATTCAAGAGATAAAATCCAAAGCTGAGCAAAGTGAAGCAATGGTCCAAGAAATATGCCGTGACATTAAAAAGTTAGATTTTGCAAAGAAGAACATAACCACTACGATCACTGCCCTTCATCGCCTCACAATGTTAGGTTAGTTAGCAATAATTTACTCTGTTTAATCAAATCATTTTTTCGCCAGTCCTGAAATCAGAATGGTAGCCGCAGTTTAATGAACATAGTTTCAAACAAAAGCCCTATATAAATAGGGGTTCCAGGGTAGGCATCACAAAAGTGACATGATGTTCTGATAATTAGTGTGTGGATATATACTAATCTTTATATTTTCCATGAACGTAGATTAAGTTGACCAAGTAGATATTCACAAGCTCACTAATGAAATTCGCTACTATGCTATGGCAGTCTCTGCTGTTGAACAGCTTCAGGTAATGGCGTCAAAAAGACAATACAAGGAAGCAGCTGCACAGCTGGAGGTACCTTTATTTTAATTCAACAATCTTTTGCGTTTGTCGGTCAATTAAAGTTGGTTGTAGTTTTATATTCACTGCTGGGTTACCTCGCTGGATGTCTCAGCAGATAACTCTTCTCATTTTCTGATAAGATTTTTAACCTTTTGATTCTATAATATGTTTCAGGCTGTAAACCAATTATGTAACCACTTCGAAGCATACAAGGATGTTCCTAAAATTACAGAGCTAAGAGAAAAGCTTAAAAATATAAAGCAAATCCTCAAGTCCCATGTATTTTCTGATTTTTCCAGGTAATGTGTTTTGTGATAGATGCTGCTTCTCTTTCTTAAATTTTATCTCCAATCTCTAGAAGGATTTTGTTGAAGAATTTAAGTGTATGAGGTTTCATATTTGTTGGCTGCTCTCTTGTTAGTATAGTGCCTGCATATTGATGTAAGTTATTTGCTGCTTCTTTTTAGTAGCAAGACCCAAATTATTTTAAGATATTTTTCTAAAAAGAAAATTTGCATTTTTCCAGCCCCTCCTTTATTTGCTAGATGCCTAAAAGCTACATTTTCCAAAAATGTCTGCTGTTGTGATCTCAGTTTAGGTACTGTGAAAGAGAGAGAGGAAACAAATGCGCTACAACAGTTATCTGATGCTTGCTTGGTTGTTGATGCTCTGGAACCATCTGTGAGGGAAGAGTTGGTAAACATCTTTTGCAGCAAGGAGCTAACCTCATATGAACAAATTTTTGAAGGAGCTGGTATGTTGGACTTAATGCCCCAAGTATAACTGGCACTGAAATTACAGTTTTTGTTATTTAATATCTAAGAGGTTGATTGTTAGCAGAGTTGGCAAAGTTGGATAAAACAGAGCGGAGATATGCTTGGATAAAGCGTCGAATCCAAACAAATGATGAAGTCTGGAAGATTTTTCCTGCTTCCTGGCATGTGCCTTATAGATTATGCATCCAGTTCTGCAAGCAAACAAGGTATTGCCTCTTTAGACTTTGATAAACATTTATCTTCCCCCCCCAATTATCGTAGCTCATCATATCTCTCTCAGAGATCCTTTATTTGGAGTTCTCAAAAAATTGAGGACATGGCTATATCATCTCCACTATTTCGAACTAGATATTTTACCCATGTTTTTATTGCTAGATAACATCCCTACTTTGTGCGGGTATAATTCTGAAATTTGATAAGGTAGATTAATCTTGATACATAAAGCTGATTCTGATATTTATTATTCGTGAAAATTTTAGAAGCTTTTATATATACCTTTAAGATTTTGGAAATGGTTTATATTTTTGGGGATTCTAAGAAATTATGATTTATTATATCTACATAATTACTGCAAGATTTGTGTTTTGTTTGACAATAAAACTAAATTAATTTGTGTTTTGTTTTTGACATAGTGACAGAAACTCATATGAGTAAATATTTGACTAGTTAAGGGTTTGTGTAGTAGCTCATTATTTTAGTTAAAATTTTGACATCTGTTTCAGTATATAGAGAACACCTTTTATTTGGTTTTTTATTTACTTTGCTGTGAAATTTTGAGTCGCCGTAGTAACCACTAATCTTCATCTAACAATAGTATGAAGCCTTCTTAACCGTCCTGTTTTCCCATCATTTTTTCCAGGAAGCAAGTAGAATATATTCTGGTCAACATGAAAGAGAAGCCTGTTGTACCAATATTGCTTACGGTCAGGCATATGTTCTCTCTTATCAATAGTTGCATATGCATGATTGTCCTAACAAGAAAATTTCATCAGATTTATCAGATCGATATAAGAGTATTGTATCACTTTTGGAGGAAATATCTAGTGATTATAAATTATTATCTTACGCTGTTCCTTCTTTTCACTCTCATCAATTCCTGTTACGTTTGATACTCTATTAAAGTTTGATGTCATTGAATGATTAGGCACTACAAAGGACAGTAGAGTTTGAGAAAGAACTTGAAAAGAAATTTGGTGGTGGTGTTCCTACTAGGGATATCGAAGATGAGATTGACGAAATTGGTACATGGGAAAACGATAGTCAGAATGTATCCAAAATTCGCAAGAAGTATGAAAAGAAGTTTGCTGCTAATCAGGAATCGGGGGAAAATGTATGTTCTATGTTTGTATTCTATATTATGGAAAACACTCTAGTAACCTTACATTCTGATAGTGTTTTCTGCTCGGATTCAACAGGTAATGACCCGAGACAAAGATTTATCAGTTACTGGAGCTGGGGTATATTCTCTACTTGTAGTTATTTTCCCTCCCTGATTTTGGCTGATGTCATTTCTATTGTAATTCTGGAATTCCTTAGAGAGCAAATGAGAGTGGCTTAACTCTTAATAGTTTATAGGGATTGTATTGCATTCATTGAAGACGGTAAAAATATGTAGCATGGCATCTCCATGTTGGGGTCTACTGATATTATGAGATTTGCATCATCCCATTTGACCTTCCATACCTGGAAAACTGAAATGACATGTAATCCACTTGTTCCATTCTATCATAGTAAGGATTTTTTTACTCACTAGCTACTCAACCTCGCAGTTTAACTTCCGTGGAATGATCTCTTCTTGCTTTGAACCTCATTTAACTCCATATATTGAGATGGAAGAGAAGACACTTATGGACGACCTGGAGAAAGTAGTTCAGGTTTGCTTAACGAAATTGTTTTTATTCCAAGGTTTGTCTAAGTTTTCCTAATTTTCTTTATTTTTCTTCAGGAGGAAACATGGGATATTGAGGATGGAAGTCAAAATAATGTTTTATCTAGCAGCACAAAGGTGAGTACCTAGGCAAGCTTCTTCAAAACGGGTTAATAGTTTAAACTTTAACAGATTTAATGTATTAACTGATTCACGACCTACTAGGTACAAATTGGCAGGGGTAGTTGGATTCTTCATATAGTAATGTAGAATAACTCTCTACTTAAACATTGAACCTACAACTCAGTCATTATGAACTGAGCTCCAAAAAAATTTCTGATCATGTCCACGGTGATGTTTGTTGTAGTATTAGGAAAAGTATTCTGTGTTATGACGGGTATTATACTCTAGATGAACTTCGAAAAGTGTCTTTTGTGCATAATGATTATCGATGTCACTAGATTAGCCAGTGAGAACTTGATAACATTTCTATACAAACTATCTGTCCCATATATCTTAGTATCAGTAACCATTCAAAATGAGTTTTGCTAAGTATTTCACTATTGCCTTGTTTGCAGTTGTTTTCCAATATAAAGAAGAGCTTGAAACGGTGTAGTACTCTAACTAAGAACCAGACTTTATTCAATTTGTTCAAGGTACATTTGTCCTACGCTCAATATGGATTTTCTATATATATCATAGATTTGTACTGTGAGTTCGAGCAATGTCTTAGTTACTCTAAGAACCAGCTTCGTTGGTGGAGTATTAGAATTTTATTTGGAGAAACATTGCTAGTTACTCCAAGCCACCTAGGTACCTATGAGGGAAGAGCATATACATGTGCTCTTTAATGATGTTTGCAGATCAATTTAAATGCCCTACTTCGCAGTCCCATATAAGGTGGATGGATATTTTGAGTTCAATTCTTTTAAAAGGGTCTCCTCTGTACAGGTCTTCCAACGAGTTCTTAAGGCTTATGCTACAAAGCTATTTTGTAAACTCCCAAAAGGTGGCACTGGTATCGTTGCCGCAGCCACGGGCATGGATGGACTTATAAAGGTCCTGAGCATATCTGCCTTCTTTGTGTTTCGCATGTGTGCTTTTTGACTTAGTTTATCTTTTATAACTTCCTCTGTGCAGGTCTCGGAGAGAGATGAAAGGGTGATATGCTACATAGTTAATTCGGCTGAGTATTGCCACAAAACAGTAAGCTTGTTTTTGTTTGTTATTCTGTTTTCTTGCCTCTTCCACCTTTGGCACTTCTCAAGGATTATTTGCTATTTGTATCGCAGTCTGGTGAACTTGCTGAAAATGTCTCACAAATTATTGACCCGCATTATGCAGACGGTGTAGACATGTCAGAGGTCGAGGTACTGATTACATGATGGACTTATTTTTGGATTGTTCTTAGGCTGTGTTACTGTGCAGGATGAATTTTCAGCTGTCATAACGAAAGCATTGGTTACACTGGTCCTTGGAATTGAAACTAAATTTGACACAGAAATGGCTGTGATGACACGTATCCCATGGAGCACGCTTGAGAGTGTGGGTGACCAGTCTGGGTAAGATCTAAACTGGGGGATTAAAGCTTCTATCATTTTTGATGCCCAAATGACCAAGCCTAAACAACATGCATTTGCACCTTCTTGTAGGTACGTGAATGGAATAAATACAATCCTTAGCAGCAGCATTCCTATCCTCGGGAACCTTCTAACACCAGTGTACTTCCAATTTTTCCTCGACAAGGTAAGGAGTATGATTTAAATGCCTTTATTATCTGATGGTTGCTGCCTAAGACAATTTTTTATACGGGGTTAAGCCTTGACCAGTTCCTTGGCTTATATCTTGTATAATATATAAAATAGATTTTTATGCTACTTTGTTCATCGAACAAACTTCATTACTCTCTACTAAGATTGGAACTGTTATGGCCCAAAGCTATCTCCACTTACAGTTTGAATGGGGTTACGAGTTGACCAAATTTCTAGATGACGACCTTTTGCTTTTAAAACTTTGTGCAGCTGGCGTCTTCCCTTGGACCACGGTTTTATGCTAATATTTTCAGATGCAAACAACTATCTGAAACTGGAGCTCAACAGGTTAGCCTACAAGCTCGATGCTCCCCCATTTATATGCCTCTGATTCTCTCTGTTGTGGTTTTTCTATTAGTCAACTAGTGAATTGCCAAAAATGATGCTCCATGCGAAAAAATTCTGTTTACATATATCGCCTTCTCATTCAGAGTTTCTGCTTTTGTTACTGTTGAACTGGACTATGTTTAGCCACATAATTCATGCTAGAGTTTCTGCTCCCATGTTTTGTTTCTGAGCCCCCTTCTTGTTCAGCTGTTTAGAGTTCAAATATGGATAATCTGTCTTTTCGTCTCACAGATGTTACTAGATACGCAAGCCATGAAGTCGATTCTTCTAGAAATTCCTTCTCTTGCCAGACAGGTTAGCTCATCATTACCACTTTATGTATATACGTGCATGCTTTTTGCTGGCGACTCCGTATTCAAAATAGGTCATTGCTGTTATTTCAGTGTGAAGCAATAATATTCTTGTTTCAGATATTGAGCCAATATATATATATATATATACCCAATATTGTCTGTAAATCCGAAACGGTTTTTTTATTGATTGATTTATCGTTTAATAATATCATTACAGACTTCCACTGCTGCTAGCTATTCCAAATTTGTGAGCCGTGAAATGAGCAGAGCTGAAGCACTCCTCAAGGTCATACTATCCCCGATCGATTCAGTCTCAGACACTTATCGTGCTCTGTTTCCAGAAGGAACACCCATGGAGTTTCAGCGCATCTTGGAACTTAAGGTAATCCATTTCCTCACTCTCAAGCGAACTGGCTGGAGTAACGTCCTCCTCCCGGGATAGTTGTCTGAATACTTTGTCTCTTTTCTCTCTATCGTTGCGTTAAGAATATTGCGGAATCTTTTTTTCTGGTGTTTGGTGCAGGGTCTTAAGAAAGCTGATCAGCAGAGTATACTCGATGATTTCAACAAGCATGGTCTATTCACACAGCCCTCAGTAGCAGCGGTAATGCCACAACCGATGCCAACCCCACCTGCACCGCCATTGGCAATCACTAATCCTGCTACAGCCGCTGGGTTCATAGCAAACAGCGAGGATGTGTTAACCAGAGCAGCTGCTCTTGGCAGAGGAGCTGCAAGCACTGGCTTTAAGAAGTTCATTGCTCTTACCGAAGCTGCCAAAGATCGCAAAGATGGGCCTTTAAGGAGACTCTTCAACGCATGATTTGTTTCACAATCTTCTCTCTTTTTTGTTTTGCCTTTTGTGGTTCTTGTGCTTTGGATTTAGTATACATCCTTAGTATATCCATGTTCACAAACTTCAGTATATTGTGAGACACCTAAATTATTCTGTTTGTTTGATACAATTAAGGCCCTTCATTTGAAAAAAAATTCAAACAACTAAGTAGTTTAGACAAGGGTTATGGAGGGAAGATCTTTATCAAGAAATTTCAAAAATAGCCGAGGGAAAATATACTAGAGTTTTCAAACGACTGCTTTAATTAGTATACTAGAGTTTCATAGAAGTTGTGAATCTCTTCAATGAGTTGAAAAATCTAAAGAAACAGTTTGAAAGCTTATGCTTATAACTGATGTTGTCTTTCCAGGGCTACGGTGGGTTCCAGGAGAAGGGAGTATGATCAAATTCTGGAAAGATTCATGGTTATTAGAGAGACCATTGGTGGAGTTGGTGACTAATGAACTTCCGATAGAGTATATGGAAGCTAGTGTTCGAGATGTTTGGAGAGATGGGATCGGATGGGACCTTCCGAGAATCACTCCCTTTGTTTCACATAACATTGTTTTGCAGCTGTTGGCAGTGGTTTTGGACAGTGTTACGGGAGCGAAAGATAGGATATCATGGAAAGAGACTATGGATGGGAGCTTTTCGGTTAAGTCGGCTTACTCGCTTTTGATGAAGGAGGAGTCTTCGGGACCGAGAATGAATGGTTTTTTTGATCGTGTTTGGCAGGTTGTTGCCCCGGAGAGGGTCCGTGTGTTCCTTTGGCTCGTGAGTAACCAAGTAATCATGACGAACATGGAAAGGCAAAGACGACATCTTAGTGATTCGGGTATATGCGAGGTGTGTAAGGGAGGAGAGGAAACAATCCTCCATATTTTGCGTGATTGTCCGGCAATGGATGGACTTTGGCGTAGGATTATACCAAGTCGTATCAGAGGAGGGTTCTTTGCACCGTCACTTCTCGAGTGGCTTCACAAGAATCTGGGAGATCACGGGGAGATTAATGGAAATAATTGGTCAACGACATTTACGATGGCAGTATGGTGGGCCTGGAAATGGCGCTGCGGGAATGTTTTTGGAAATATTGGGAAATGTCGTGATCGCGTGAAGTTTATAAAGGAACTTAGTTCGGAGGTCGGATCGGCTCACGTGAAAGAGGGTGGAAACGTCAACCGAGGGGTGCGAGTAGAGAAGGAAATAGCGTGGTCTTTACCTCCGGAGAGCTGGGTGAAACTCAATACGGATGGAGCGTCACATGGTAACCCAGGGGTGGCTACGGCAGGAGGAGTGTTGCGAGATAGTTCTGGTAATTGGTGTGGAGGGTTTGCTCTGAACATTGGTATATGCTCGGCACCATTGGCGGAATTATGGGGAGTTTATTACGGATTATACATAGCATGGGAGAAGAGGTTCACGCGAGTAGAGCTGGAGATTGATTCAGAGATAGTGGTTGGTTTTTTGACAAAGGGGATTAGCGATTCTCACCCTTTGTCCTTCCTAGTACGTCTGTGCTATGGCTTTCTTTCAAAGGACTGGTCAGTCCGGATTACCCACGTGTATAGGGAAGCTAATCGTTTGGCGGACGGTTTGGCTAACTATGCTTTTGATTTGCCTTTAGGCTTTCTTTCTTTTAATGCCGTCCCGGAGGGTTTGTCTTCGATATGGATGGATGATATTAGCGGGGTATCACACCCTCGCCAAGTTCGTTTGTAATTTTCTTTCGGTTTGAATAAATGATGGGAGGCATTGCTCCTCATCCCACTCACCAAAAAAAAAAGCTTATGCTTATAACTTACATAAAATGGTGAACGTTGATATGATAAATGAAGATGATTCGTTGCGTAGAAATATGAAGAAAAAAAATTTGTTTAAAAGGTTGAAAACAGTTGCATTGCGAATTCGCATGATATCATACTCGATAGTAGGGGTGGGCAAAAATATCCGGAACCGAAAAACCAAACCGAACCGAACCGAGTCTGAACCATTTTTTTAAAATACCTAATGGATCTTATGTGCTTAGAACCGAAACCGAAACTAAACCGAACCGAAAATCCACGGATAACCGAAATATCCGAATTTATGTTTTATTTAAGATTTTATGTTTTGGTCCTAAGATATTTTGTGTTTCATTTTATGCTTATGGACTTTGTGTTTCATTTTGTGTTCCATTTGATGTTTCATTATGAACTTTAGACTCAAAACGCTTTACGTATAATGTTTTTGTGTTTCATTTTTGATTCGGCACTTGTTTTGTTTAGGTTTTGATTCGGTTATTCTATTAATAACCAAAAGTGAACCGAAACCGAATCAATTTGGTTATAATACGGATCTCTAAATATGAAACCGAACCGAACCGAAACCGAAGTGAAACCGAACCGAACCGACCTATAACTCATACGGTTCTATATGGACTCATTTTAGCTAAAACCGAAAAACCAAAAAACCGAACCGAAACCGAACCGAACGCCCACCCCTACTCGATAGATTTGCTATAACATGAGCTCCTATCCGATCAAGGCGGATCCGGGAAATTTTTTAAACGGGCCACCAATAATAAATTAAAAAATATTAAAAGAAAATAATGTCATTTAAAAAAAATTGTCAAAAGAATATGAGTTATATTAGAGATTTTTAATAAAAATTGTCATATTAGAGAGTTAATAAAAATAATCTAAAAAAATATTAGTGGGATTCAATACTTTAGTTATTTTTGTTTTGCTAAATGGATTTAATTTATCTAATTCTTTCTTTTGAGCTTGTCTAATATACTAATAGGTGCACATTTTTAGGTATTAGTGGGTGCACGTGCCCCCTTTTCTTGTAAGCTGCATCCGCCCCTCCTTATAATGTGAGAAAATTCCTAGTAAAGAATTTTGGGGTTCTTATAAGAACACATAAACAAAAGGATTAAGGGTTTTTCTTGAGAGGTTTTTGGATCCTTAAACAATTATGCTAGATAGATTGTTTTAGGTGAAACTTGTAAGCAGTGGCGAAGCCACAGATAAGTAGGGGGCACTTCCCCCATATGGATTTTTTTTTGTGGTGTAATTTTGCACTAAATTTTTTTTTATGTCTCTCTTGTATTTTAGTTTTTATATACATTGCCCCCTCGAAATAAGTTCTAGATTCGCCACTGCTTGTAAGTGTATCTAAAATTTTTTTAGCAATATATTCTTGTGAAGAAACTCTTTGTGTCAAGTTATGTGTTACTTTATATCATTTTCAAGTTATGTGTTACTTTATGTCTTAGCAGTAGTTTTCGCATTTTCAATTTATGGTGGCTGCACTTAGCCATAGCCGACATAATATCAACTCCATGGCCCAAGAACACAAACTCCGGCACTCTCTTGCTTTCCCCTGCATATATCAGATTAGACCAAAAACCAAAACGAACAAAAAAAAAAAAATTCTCAGTGTAGAGAACGATGAGTTCATCACGAAAAGTCAACGTAGTTTCCCCTGTTCCCGCCAATATCGACATTGCTAATTCCGTGGAGCCTCTACACATTGCCGAAATCGCTAAAGATCTTAACCTCGACCCACTTCACTACGATCTCTATGGTAAATACAAAGCCAAGGTACCTTCTTTTATCACTTTCCATGGTTCATGAATCATTTCTGTTTCTGGGCTTTTCTCATTTTCAGAGTTTTTTAAATGTGACATGTTTTTTTAAATGTGACATGTTTTTCAGATTCAATTGAACAAAAAATCCTACAAAATCTCTGTTTTTGCTATATTGTTTTGCCGAAAGTGGCCTCTTTTATTACAGATCTAGCTTAAAGTTTATAACTTTCAATTTCTTTTGCCTTCTATTTACCATATTTTTGTAGCTTTTGATTTAGTGGTTCAGTTATCTAATGTAATCAGTTTGATGATCTATCTAGGTGTTGTTGTCTGCATATGATGAGCTTCAAGGAAAACAAGATGGATACTATGTTGTTGTTGGTGGAATTACTCCAACTCCTCTTGGAAAAGGCAAATCCACTACTACTGTTGGTCTTTGTCAAGCTTTAGGAGCTTACCTCAATAAAAAGGTCTTTACTTTACATTTCTCCACTTTCATTGCTTTTGTGTCTTGATTTAGTTTTTCTAAGTGTTTCTTGTTGTTTGGTTTACTTAGGTTGTTGCTTGTCTTCGTCAACCATCTCAAGGACCAACCTTTGGAATCAGAGGAGGTGCAGCTGGTGGTTATTGTCAAGTGATACCTATGGATGAGTTTAATCTTCATCTAACTGGAGATACTCACGCGGTTACCGCTTCAAACAATCTCTTAGCTGCTGCAATCGACACTCGGATGTTCCACGAGGCGTCTCAATCGGATAAGGCGCTTTTTAACAGGCTGTGTCCTGTGAATAAAGAAGGGAAGCGTAGTTTCAGCGATATTATGTTTAGACGGTTGAATAAGCTCGGGATTACGAAAACTAGTCCTGAGGAACTTTCTCCTGAGGAGATTAAGAAATTTTCTAGGCTTGATATTGATCCTGATTCTATCACTTGGAGACGAGTAATGGATCTGAATGATCGGTTCTTGAGGAAGATTACGGTTGGACAAGGACCTGAGGAGAAAGGAATGACTAGAGAAACCGGTTTCGATCTTTCTGTTGCGAGTGAGATTATGGCTGTTTTGGCTTTGACTACTTCTTTAGGTGATATGAGAGAGAGGCTTGGGAAAATGGTGATTGGTAATAGTAAAGCCGGGGAACCGATAACAGCTGATGATCTCGGTGTTGGAGGAGCTTTGACTGTTCTTATGAAAGATGCTATTAACCCAACGCTTATGCAGACACTTGAAGGAACACCTGTCTTAGTTCATGCTGGTCCTTTTGCAAACATAGCTCATGGAAATTCGTCTATTGTCGCTGATAAAATCGCTTTGAAGCTTGTTGGACCGGGCGGGTTTGTGGTAACCGAAGCGGGTTTTGGTTCTGATATTGGAATAGAGAAGTTTATGAATATTAAGTGTCGTTACAGCGGGTTAACGCCTCAGTGTGCGATTGTTGTGGCAACTGTTAGGGCATTGAAAATGCATGGTGGTGGTCCTGATGTTGTTGCCGGGATACCACTTGATCGCGTGTATGTAAGCGAGAATGTTTCTTTGGTTGAAGCTGGATGTGTGAATCTCGCTAAGCATATTTCGAACACAAAGGCGTACGGTGTGAATGTAGTTGTTGCTGTTAATATGTTCTCAACGGATACCGAAGCAGAACTAAACGTAGTTAAGAAATTTTCTATGGATGCTGGTGCTTTCGATGCTGTGATTTGTTCTCACCATGCTCATGGTGGTAAAGGCGCGGTAATCATCTTCTCTCTTCGTAAACCAACACTTACACATACTTAATCTTCAATCTCAAGCTTATTGAAAATGTTGTAGGTGAATCTTGGTATCGCAGTTGAAAAAGCTTGTCAAAACATTACACAGCCACTTAGGTTTCTCTATCCATTGGACATTAGCATCAAAGATAAGATTGAAGCTATAGCTAAGTCCTATGGAGCCAGTGGTGTTGAATACTCAGACCAGGTACTACTAGCTTTATTCTTTGTTGCATAGTCCAAACAGATTTTACTTCATCTTCGGTGATATGTTTGAATGCAGGCAGAGAAGCAGATTGAGATGTATACAAAGCAAGGATTCTCGAATCTTCCTATATGTATGTCGAAAACACAGTTTTCGTTCTCGCACGATGCATCAAAGAAAGGAGCACCTACGGGGTTTGTGTTGCCGATAAGAGATGTAAGAGGAAGTATTGGAGCTGGATTCATTTATCCACTTGTGGGTACAATAAGTACAATGCCTGGACTTCCTACAAGACCTTGCTTCTACAAGATTGATATTGACACTGTCACTGGAAAAGTTCGTGGCCTTCCTTAAATTTGGTTGATCAGTGTCAAAGCTTGAAGCTTTTTCACTCATCAAAATGGGGTCTGTTTGTACTTTGAATTCGAGTGTTTTTCATTTCGAAACGAATAAATAGTACTCTTTCTGATTAATCTATGAAAATTTCACTCTTCAAATTATGTGATTATTTGGCTTAAGTCAAATCTCAAGGTAAAGAAGCTACAGATGATGTTCAGAAACAAAGAATAAGGTAAATGAAAAATCATTTGATATTGAAATCATCTCAATAAGAGCAGCTTGAAGAAATCATGCATTAGGAGCCTTGTAGAGTTTCTCAACCATCTTCCTATACTCTGCACAGGAAAACACAAAGAGAACTTAAGAAGGAGATAAGAAGATGAATGTGAGAGATCATATCTGTAATCTCTTTACCTTCTTGATTGCTCCAAAGCTGAGCTGCTTGAGTGTTCAATGGTGAGCTAATGTTTGGTTCTGACCAATGCAAACACGTAAAAACACACACACACACTGATATTAACAAAGGGATCACATCACAAGAAACCAATGTTTATGCAAGATAGTCAGATAGATTACCTCCAAGAAGGCTCTGAATCGAAAGTAGTATCGTCCTCACATCGTAAGCAGATGACCATTTATCCTGCAAATAAGAGAATGTGAAAACATAATATCAAGTTTGGTACTTCCTTTCTGATTTCATGTTAGCAGAAAGACACAAAGTGGAAGGTATATTATATTTACCTGAAGAATGTCCAAGCAGATATTGCCATAAACATCGACATTCGGATGAAAGCAACATGTCTCGAACTTAACCTTTGGAGGTTTAAAAGGATAATCATTAGAGAACGAGAGCGAGAGTCTGTACTCAGTTCCTTCAAAAACAGTCTCTTTGCTTCCTGTAATTGTCCCTTTCCAGCAAAAAATGTTATCTTCCTCTGGGAAAGCCGATATTCCCGGGTCACCTCCCATCTAGAAAACACCCCAAGTCAAATGCCATATGAGTAAATCTACTTAACTACAAAATACTGGTTCACTATTTGCTTATTTACAACATCAAGAAGAAGAATAAAGATGATAACTTACCATCAATCCCATCAATTCAGATTGCAGCCTGCATTAAGTAACAACAACTGGATTATGAATCATAGATTTAAAGAAATATCAAGATCTGATTCAAAACGAATACAAACAAGAGTTTAATATCTCTCAGAGACATTCTAACAAACAGTTGGTATTCAAAAGTACAGGAAATGTAACACCAACCAAATTACTAACAATCCATACGAAAACCCATGAAAGGGATTCAATTCAAACTTAAAAGTACAAGAATCGAATCCATACAAGATCATCAACAACAGATTATACAAGACGGAAAAAGATTTCATCTAATTGGTGAAAAGAAAATACCTTTTGAGAACAGATTGGCTATCAACAGTTTTAGTCGGAGGATCAGGTTGCTTTGATCCATTTGTCGCCGGAGGATCCGCCGGAGTATTTCCTTGGTACAAATTTACCGCCGCCATTGATTTCGAATTCGAATCGTCAAAAAAAAAAACCCAAAACGCAAAACCGAATTCGTTTTCTCAAAGAAAGCGAACAAAACTCAATTAGGTTACTGGGTTTAAGAGTAAGAAACAAATCAAAGAGTGATCGAAAGAAGAAGAGAACGATGAGAAAGATCCTTCTTCTTTCTTCCGATGAGCGAGTGAGAGAGAGAGAGAGATCGATGAGTCTCTCTGAGGTTATAAAACGACGTCTCAGTGAAACGAAACGATGTCGTTTTAACTGAAAAAAGGAAAAATAAAAATAAAAAGGAAAATTTTAAAGCGAATATTTTTTTTTGAACGTTGGAGTTATTTGAAATTCGTTTATCTAACGGCTAGTTTTATTTTTCTTTCCAAATTGTGTGAATGGAAAAATAATTAATTTATGTTGACTATGCAATGCATTTTTTCATAAATTAAACTAACTTCTTTAGATACATTGAATATTAATATTGTTTTGTGAAAAGAAAAATAATTAGGTGAACCACACTAATGATAAAAAGATTAGCTTAATATTACCTTTTGTGTACATAATTAGGTAAGTAACTTAGTGTTTATTTGATTTAAGTAAATATCAATTAAGGGAAAGATTCGGACGAAAATACCTCTATTTAATGTGTATGAAAAATCTATGTAATTGTAATTATAGGGATTAATTGTTTTATTTTTTTGTGATAAAATCTTTTTAAATCACATAAATTCCAAAAATATCTCCGAAAATCTTTATCTAAATATTTGGTTAATTATGCGAAATTGCATACGGAAGCTTTTTTCATAGAACGGCGGAGGAAAGAAAATCGAGATGGATTTTTGATTGATCGTGATTGATCTTGGGTTTGATTTTGGTGAGATTGAAGTAGATTAATCAGATTTGATATCGTGGAGGATTTTGTCCATTGATGAGTTGATTCTTTCTTTGCTATAAAATGGGATCAATTTTCATTGTTCATTATTCAGAGCTATTTGTAAGACAACTTGCAGTGAAAGATAATGTCGCTAACAATGGTGAATATCGTGGCAAACAATGTTGTCGACAAGTCTAGAAAACTTGGAGAGGTATGTGTAGCGGACTATAATAGTTGGGTTCGATTTTGTTTTTATTTAAAGAGAATGTTAACTGTGTAGGAGACTATAATAGTTGGCTTCTCATTTTGTTTTATGTAGGGAGAATGTTAACGGTTTAGCAAACTATAATAGTCAGCTTCTTGTCCTTCTTCACTAGCAAGTACTTCCTTGGTAGGACTTCCTGGTAAAAAGGCAGTGACATATTATTATATTCATACAATGAATAGTTCTCTATAATAAGTAACTATATGCAGGATTTTGTGTGAACTATAATTTTAGAGAACTATAATTTATGTTTAGTGAACTATAATAGATGTGTATTCAAGTAGTAAACTATAATTGATATGTATTATGTATCTAATAGTTATTTATTGTAATAGTTCACTATAATAGATGTATATTTTGTGTGTAATAGTTCACTATAATTGATGTATATTTTGTGTATAATAGTTATTTATTGTAATAGTTCACTATAATTGATATGTATTATGTGTCTAATAGTTATTTATTGTAATAGTTCACTATAATAGATGTATATTCTGTGTCTAATATTCACTTTTATATATGACAAAGCTGTAGAGATTTACCTTGCCATCGACGGGCTCTTGACCATAACGAAACAATCGCTTAGGCAATTTTGGATCTTTCATCGTTGGATTCGAGAGGTGAAGAGGTGAAATTGAAGATAAAAGGAGAAGTGATGAAATCAGTGAACATGTGGCTGAGATATGGCTTAATTGAACATATTAGTGGATGAAGAAGATGAAAGGAGAGAAAAAATGAAGGTTGGAAAATTGCAGAGGACGGCGGCGAGACTGAAGAAGAACAAAATGGTTTATATTCAATTTTTTAATATTTTTTTATTTTGTAATATTAGGGTAAAAAACATTTATTTAATAAATTCTTTCCAATTTCTAAAACAGATTTGATAATAAATTTTTATGTAATAAATGGAAATGTTGAATAATTATAAGAGGGTAATATAGGAATTTTGTCTATACTAAATGATACATACTAAATTATGGATTAGGTCATGTTACATACCTAATTAAATTCTAAAACACTAATATTGATGTCAATTTTCCTAAAAAGATATTGATCTTTGTCATTACAATAACTAAAATATTAAATCATTTAGTTTGTGACTCTAATGATCGGATGCATGGGCGGAGCGAGCTAACAAGAAGAGGGGGCACGTGCACCCAATTTTTTTTTTTAAGTTAATGTATTTTCTTAAGTAGTTTTTTAGGTGCACCCATTAGTATATTAGACAAACCCGAAAGAAAGAATTAGATAAATTAAACCCATTTAGCAAAACAAAAATAACTAAAGTATTGAATCCCACTAATAACTTTTTAGATTATTTTTATTAACTCTCTAATATGACAATTTTATTAAAAATCCCTAATATAACTCATTTTTTTTGACAATTTTTCTTAAATGACATTATTTTCTTTAAAAAATTTTAATTTATTATTGGTGCCCCATTTAAAAAATTTACTGGATCCGCCCCTGTTATGAGGGTTGATGTCTACAAACACTTATAACTCCTATTATACACAATAGGACGTCATTTTTACCTTAAACAACTATCCAAAATAAATATTTTACTTTATAGTTATCCGATTCTTGATTTTCTCCAAGGGATCAACTTGGATCTTTGTGATGCGAAATGCCTACAATTTGATCCTCCACGCATCTAGAATCTTCTAGAATGTCCAACTAAGCCCATGTCTTCATTGGTCCAGCTCAACCATTTGTTCCACGTTAATCTCTTCATAGTTTTCATGAGGTACTTTGGAGTGACTAAGAATATACCTCAGACGCTTCAACTTGTGCATTCTAAAAACTCAACCAAAATACACTTTCATATCCGACATTTTGAAAAAGACCAAAATGTTTCCGACACCAATACTAATCTACCAAAATACCGAAAGCGGTACAAGTTTTTCAGTTATAACCTCGAGCTGTAAGATGGTTGAGAAGCTCTACAAGGCTTCCAATGCATGATTTCTTCAAGCTGCTCTTATTGAGATGATTTCAACATCAAAAGATTTTTAGAAGAAACACTTTTGTGTTATTCATTTACCTTATTCTTTGTTTCTGAACACCATCAGTTTTATCTGAGTTTTTTTTACTTGGAGCTAAATAATTACATAATTTGAAGAGTGAAATTTTCATAGATTAATCAGAAAGAGTAGTATTTATTCGTTTCGAAATGAAAAACACTCAAATTCAAAGTACAATCAATCACCATTCTTTATTGTTGAAGGAGAAATGGTGAGTGAAGAAGCTTGAACTGATCAACCAAATTTAAGAAAGACCGCGAACTTTTCCAGTGACAGTGTCGATATCAATCTCGTAGAAGCAAGGTCTTGTAGGAAGTCCAGGCATTGTACTCATTGTACCCACCAGTGGATATATGAATCCAGCTCCAATGCTTCCTCTTACATCTCTTATCGGCAACACAAACCCCGTAGGTGCTCCTTTCTTTGATGCATCGTGCGAGAACGAGTACTGTGTTTTCGACATACATATAGGAAGATTCGAGAATCCTTGCTTTGTATACATCTCAATCTGCTTCTCTGCCTGAACTCACACATATCACAGAAGAGAGGAAAGAAACTAAGTAATTAACAACGTTTGGACTATCGAACAAAGAATAAAGCTAGTAGTACCTGGTCTGAGTATTCAACACCACTGGCTCCATAGGACTTAGCTATAGCTTCAATCTTATCTTTGATGCTAATGTCCAATGGGTAGAGAAACTTAAGTGGCTGTGTAATATTTTGACAAGCTTTCTCAACCGCGATACCAAGATCCACCTACAACATTTTCAATAAGCTTGAGATTGCAGATTAAGTATGTTTAAGTGTTGGTTTACGATGATTACCGCGCCTTTACCACCATGAGCATGGTGAGAACAAATCACAGCATCAAAAGCACCAGCATCCATCGAAAACTTCTTAACTGCGTTTAGTTCTGCTTCGGTATCCGTTGAGAACATATTCACAGCAACAACCACATTCACACCGTACGCCTTTGTGTTCGCAATATGCTTAGCGAGATTCACACATCCAGCTTCAACCAAAGAAACATTTTCGCTTACATACGCGTGATCAAGAGGCCTCCCGGCAACAACATCAGGTCCACCACCATGCATTTTCAATGCCCTAACAGTTGCCACAACAATCGCACACTGAGGCGTTAACCCGCTGTAACGACACTTAATATTCATAAACTTCTCTGTTCCAATATCAGAACCAAAACCCGCTTCGGTTACCACGAACCCGCCCGGTCCAACAAGCTTCAAAGCGATTTTATCAGCAACAATAGACGAATTTCCATGAGCTATGTTTGCAAAAGGACCAGCATGAACTAAGACAGGTGTTCCTTCAAGTGTCTGCATAAGCGTTGGGTTAATAGCATCTTTCATAAGAACAGTCAAAGCTCCTCCAACACCGAGATCATCAGCTGTTATCGGTTCCCCGGCTTTACTATTACCAATCACCATTTTCCCAAGCCTCTCTCTCATATCACCTAAAGAAGTAGTCAAAGCCAAAACAGCCATAATCTCACTCGCAACAGAAATATCGAAACCGGTTTCTCTAGTCATTCCTTTCTCCTCAGGTCCTTGTCCAACCGTAATCTTCCTCAAAAACCGATCATTCACATCCATAACTCGTCTCCAAGTGATAGAATCAGGATCAATATCAAGCCTAGCAAATTTATTAATCTCCTCAGGAGTAAGTTCCTCAGGACTAGTTTTCGTAATCCCAAGTTTGTTCAACCGTCTAAACATAATATCGCTGAAACTACTCTTCCCTTCTTTATTCACAGGACACAACCTGTTAAAAAGCGCCTTATCCGATTGAGACGCCTCGTGGAACATCCGAGTATCGATTGCAGCAGCTAAGAGATTGTTTGAAGCGGTAATCGCGTGAATATCTCCGGTTAGATGAAGATTAAACTCATCCATAGGAATCACTTGACTATAACCACCACCAGCTGCACCTCCTTTGATTCCAAAGGTTGGTCCTTGAGATGGTTGACGAAGACAAGTAACAACCTAAGTAAACCAACAACAAGAAACACTTAATTCAAGACACAAAAGCAATCAAAGAGACTAAATCAAGACACAAAAGAAATGTAAAGTAAAGACCTTTTTATTAAGGTAAGCTCCTAAAGCTTGACAAAGACCAACAGTAGTAGTGGATTTGCCTTCTCCCAGAGGAGTTGGAGTAATTCCACCAACAACAACATAGTATCCATCTTGTTTTCTTTGAAGCTCATCATATGCAGACAACAACACCTAGATAGATCATCAAACTGATTACATTAGATAACTGAACCACTAAATCAAGAACTTTACAAGGGAACTTCTACAGACATGGTAACAAATCGAAAGTTATAAACTTTGAGCTTGATTTGTAATAAAAGAGGTGACTTTCGGCAAAACAATATAGCAAAAACAGAGCTTTTGTAGGATTTTTTGTTCAATTGAATCTGAAAAACATGTCGCAATTAAAAAAAGCTCTGAAAATGAGAAAAACCCAGAAACAGAAAAATGATTCATGAATCATGGAAAGTGAAAAAGAAGGTACCTTGGCTTTGTATTTGCCATAGAGATCGTAGTGAAGTGGGTCGAGGTTAAGATCTTTAGCGATTTCGGCGATGTGTAATGGCTCGACGGAATTAGCGATGTCGATATCCGCGGGAACAGGGGAAACTACGTCGACCTTTCGTGATGAACTCATCGTTCTCTACACTGTTCGTTTTGGTTTTTTGTCTAATCTGATCTTTTCCCAATCTTTCGGTGGAAGATGAGGATGATGATCGCTTTTTCGTCTTTTTTTAATAATTGAAGAGTTCTAATTGGTTGAATGACGGTTTCGCCCTTAATCCGATAAGTGGCTATGGCTAAGAGCATGTACATTGTAGACACTTTGGGTTTAAAGTGTGTGTTTTTATAATATAAAATTATTAAAATGGTTGTAAAAGGAAGAAAGAGAGTGTTTTTGTGGGGTATATTGAAATATAAAATTAATAAAATTTGAGTAAAGAGAGTAGAGAGTGTCTAAAAAGAAGAAAAAGTGTCTAAAATTGGATCTTTTGGAGAGTGTGTTTAAAAGGAAGAGAGAGTGTTTAAATATAAAATTAATAAAAGTTGAGTAAAAGGATGAAAGAGAAGGTATAAAGTTGAGTAAAAGGAAAAGAGAGTGTGTGTTTTAATAATTTTATATGGCCTTAAGACACAATGGTGTCTTTAAAAGTGTGCAATATACATGCCCTAAGCGCAGCCACCATAACCGACATTTTGTAAAGGACCAAAATCTTTCTGACACCACTACTAATCTACCAAAATACCGAAGTACAAGTAATTCTATTATAAGCTCGAGCAGTAAGATCTACCGCAAAACTGAACAAATGAAAATATACAAAAAAAACTGAATGTAATACTGTTGATTAAGCTTTTGGTATAGTTTTTATGATTTTTACAATCTAAAACGTTACAAATTGTAAAATGGCTATACGTTTATAAAGACGGTTACCAATTTGAACTGATCATATGTTTGTTATAAAATGATGGAAAGATCAATGGATCATTACATCAACCTGACTAAATCAGTACACCCACCTATACCTAAATACAACAAAATGTATGTGACAAATGTATTCCTTTAAAAAATGTTATAAAAACAAAAATAAATAAAAATAAAGATTCTTGTGTTTTTTCTATAATCGGCTAAACAAAGAGATTTTCTTTAGTTAGATTTTCTTTATCGAAACTGATTTGAATGATCAGAGCATTCGCTGGAAAGATATGTATGAAATGAATTTTAAGGAAAAGATATTTGAGGATAAATCTCATAGTCGATGCATCGTTATGAATTATACTCCAACTCAAATTATAAAGACGTGAACAAATAAGTGCAATATTATAAAGCATATATCCTTCAACTCAAATTCGAGAAGATGAAGAGAATGGGTGAATATTAGGGTAGACGAAGACGTGAACAAATAAGTGCAATAATGTCCTTCACAATATACGTGGCATCACCTAAATTACTGAAAAAACTGATGCGACATTTCATGGAGAGAATCATTCAATTTTTATATAGTAGATAGAAAAATAAGATAAAGAAATAACTCATTGGAGCTTTATTTAAGTGCAAAGAGAAAGAAATATAATTATATTGTCACCAAGATCAAAATGATTATAGATTTGATATTCATAAAGATTAAAGTGGAGAGTTGTTTGATACAATTCTCAAAAATACATTCTAACTGGGCAGCTGCTACTTCGACAGCAAGATCTCCTCCATGGTTAACCAATTCCCCAACAGTGAGAATGTAATGGATACAGAATTGGGATCCGAGTGATGCGTTAACGTAAGACCACAGAGTTACGAGCATGATCAAGTCACGGTCAAGCAATGCCAAACTCTAAAGAAGATGTCGGGAGCAACCAGAGGAAGGAAAGGCAGGACCGAGCAGATGATGTGCTCTCTCGATACTGCTTCGCCGTTGTAGACAACCTCGCGAGTCAAGGCGAGTCGCCCAACAAGCAGCATTGGATTCGTCGGTATGAATCTACATTGTTAGATTATTTTAACTATAATAATAACAGTGTTCACGTACTCCACTCCCAAATATGCTTTTCACATGTGGCTTGCGATCCATAATCGACTATCGACGGGTGATCGTATGCTCAAATGGAACATTGGAGCCAATGATACTTGCATCCTATGCAGATCGAACTCCGAGTCGCGAAACCATCTTTATTTTGAATGTCTTTTTACAAAGGAGATATGGGAGAAACTAGTGAAAAAGCTTCTCAATCGTAAGTATACTACTACTTGGGATAATCTTGTGCAACTATTGGTAGACGACTCACAAGACAAAACCACCCAATTTCTCACGAGATACGTTTTTCAAGCTACTCTGCATGCCATTTGGAGGGAACGAAATAAAAGACGACACGGTAATTCCCGCATTGCAGAACAACTCATCAAATTTATTGATAAACAGATTCGAAACCAATTAACAACAATTCGAAATATAGGAGATCGACGGTGCGATGGAAGCCTAGTTTGCTTCTCGATAATTAATATCTTATAACGTGTAGTCTTTCCGTTAGCTTTAAAACAATGATGCAATCGTTGTAAAAACGATTTTTTTTTTATTATGAATAAATTTGACATTCAATTAAAAAAAAAAACATTATCATTTATTGTGTCCAACAGATTTCACATGATCTGTAAATTACGTATGTAATATTGCGACAAAACTTTATATTATGAGAAGCCACAAGGTGAACACAAAGGGTGTGCAGTGGACCCAACCCAATTAGCATGTGTTTAGGTCTTTTTCAAATCACCGTAGAAGAAGCATCGCCACGTGTGGCTCTTTGGCATTTCACCTTAATTAATTTTTAAATATGTTTCTAATCACTAAAATAGTCTAAAAATTATCACTTGATCAACTAATAATATATATTCTGAAAATTTTTCAATACATGCCACTATACTATTTAAAAAAGTTTGCAAGCAAGACATGTCTTAAGTTTACTAGAAGAAAAGTATAATTTGAGACATCCGAATCTCTGAACTCAAATAGTGCTTATGATTCGAATACGTAATTATTCACAATATTTTGAATTGAATATTTTAATAATTGTGAATTATTTGGGAATGAATAAATTCGTTTGTTTGTTTGTTTCAAACAATAGAAATCGACATTCAACTTATCATCATAACCTTTTACATAAAATAATACAAATGAAGAAACAAAGAACATAAAGCATTCCTAAACATTTACACAAAATCTATATAATAACAATAACAATAATTAACAACAAACAAATATTGAATAATATTAATAATTTTATATACACAAAAACACACACAGAAACTACAAAGAGACGATCATAAACCAATAGATTATAAACATAAACAAATTAATACGAACGATGATGATGATGATAATAATAATGATGATTTTCATGACTGTAACGAAGCAACGAGAAGAGCAGAGCCAATGCTTGAACCATCTTCCATGGCTTTAACGACGACGTATTGACTCACTTCTTCTCCTAATATCTCACTTAAAGCTTCTTCCATGTATTCTCTAAACATGGTGTAATTCATGTACAATCCTCCTTCTACTGCAACAACTGTCCTCTTCTGCATTGTCATTTCGCTTCTGCTTCTTCCGCTCGTTATTCCTCCGCTCCCATCTCGCCCTATCTTCTTTAATATTCCCGCTATTCCAGCTGCCGCTAACCTCCCCGCTCTTCTTGTCACCACGTCGCATATTTTCACCACGAGTTTTCTTACCTTTAATGGTACTTCTGTTATCTGTTACACGTAATAACATTTATGGCCTTCATGTTTCGTATCAGATTCATTAATCATTGAGATTTTTTTAAAAACTTACCCCTAAGTCTTTCAAGATTCTTGCTACTTCTTGTAACTCAAGTGTGTCATCTTCATGCATGACTGAGACTGAGTTTGTTCTGAAAGATTGAAGTAGATATGGTTAGTCATTAAGATAATGCGGAAAAAAAACACATTTACTAAATGTACCTTAGAACGTAAGGCTCAGATAACGTGGACGAGATGGGTCCAAAGATATCAGACTCTTGTGACATGCGAAGAATTACTCTACGAACAATGTCACCGAGGTACATTCCTGCTATCATTTTCTCAAAACCCTATAATAAGAATACCCGAAACGATTTTTTTATTGGTTATTGATCTCACCTGATAATAGCTTATGATGCAATACGAAACGGAAAAAAGATTACCATATCATTTGAATTTGAACTCTCTGCATCCAAGTCAATGTCATATGAAGTTCTAGGCAGATGTGAAGACCAAAAATTTCCCCATTCCATATTGACCACCTGAAACATAAGAAAGAGTGAATCATTTACATATATGATTAGCTGGTTTCTCAGAATAGAGGATGAAATGATTGTTAGTACCATGCTTCCAGAAGTTGTAAGCAGACCCTGACACTTGATAATGGCGTCGGTTCGTTCCAAATAACATGCATTACTACCTGTTCCAAACACAACCGCAACAACTGTGTCTGGATCATGATAATATCCAAGTGACAGTGCTCCAACAGTATCATTCACCTGCCCAAAAGAGGAAACTGAAATCAGATTTATTGAGATTTCAAGACAAATACATATATATTTTTAATGGTTCAACCAAGGCATCAAAATTCTGTTGCAGTGATAAAATACTTACAAGAGCCGCAACATGCATATTAAGGCCTCTTCTGTCCAGTGCTCCTTGAAGACATTCAGCTATGTCTTTCCCAACCTACAATAAGAAGACTTTGAATGTTATATGATGAAATATTTTACGTGTGCATATGTTAAATTCGCAATAAATACCAATAGATAAATTACATTACCACAAAATCATAACAAAATGGTTAACCTAAGACTAAGAGGGCCCTTGGGGGGTATTAGATAATGTTTTGACAGTCGAAAGAGTTTTTCTGTCAATTTAGTAGAGATTCAAAGGATATAATACAATCTTAGAACTATGAGTTGGAGAGAATATAAGAAGATATGTAAGTATCACAACACTAACCATTTCACTAATCTCAAAACCTTTGGTCCATTTGATTAGAACTCCTGAAGAAATAGAAGTATGCTTGACAGGGAATGAAAACGTAAATGCAAGTTCCCTTTTCACACCTTGTGAATTGGACTCGTTTCCTTCTTTTTCGATAAACCTCTCCAAGGAAAAAGCGAGGAAGTTGAAAAGAATCTGCAATCACGTGAACGAAAAAGAACAACAGACACTTAACTAATCAGTTTGCATTATATATATCAAGCAAGGACCAGTAAGAAATTAAAAAAAAACGAACTACTCACCTCGCTGGTGCTATTCATCAAATGTGAAGGTATGGGATGTCGTTCAACGTCTTGAACATCTAGATACGATCTTTGACCACCTAGATGAACCCGTAAAATCCTAAAATAAGTGCCTCCAAGATGAAGCGCATAGTAAGTTCCTTTCTCCTTCCTGAAATAACAAAAAAACAGTCAATGCAAATCCTACACACAACTGCAATAATCGAACTAATTATTCGAACAAACAGACTTGTGGCAACACAAAGCAAACCCTTGAACTACATATGAAGAAAGGAACCGCATGCAACATTAAATGACAAATCTAATGGATACAGTATGAAGAAGCCAGTACATTTCCCATACCAAAGTAGCAAATCTAATGGAAAGGAACAAGATACCATAATTAAAAGTAAGAGATAAGAGAAAAGAAAAAAAAAAAAAAAAAAGAGGAGAAATCTTTCAAGCTTTAACTCCTCCTTATATCTAAAAATTCACATTTAAACAAAAAAAGAAACAGAATCAAAGGATCTGTCCCTAACAAATGGTACCCACTGACACTTCCTTTAAATTCCTTGGCTCAACCTAAAGCTCAAAGACCCTTAATCAAAGCTACAACCTTTAAAGCCACCAAGACTAGTAACATTTTCAGACCAAGAAATTGTAATAACAATAACAAAAGCAATCCAATTTCAGTAAATTTAGAGAATAATCAAGCAATGTATGAATGTTTAACCAATCCAAAAGACCTAAAATCTTACCCATTAGGCAAATCATCAACGAAAGTGAGCAACATTTTGAGCTTTGAACCACCTTCAGAAGCTAAACCGGCGTGCATCTCAACCGCCATAGCATCAACCACTTGTCTTAATCTACTAACCGGAGTATCACAAACATCCTCGAACTCTTTCAAAATCCCAACCACAGTCCTCCATTTTCTCCGGCTCTTCAGTCTCCTACCTACCATCACCGCCGCAACTGAACAAGCCGCAACAACCGCAGCCGCCGCAAACGCAACCGCGATTTTCCCCATCCTAAACAGAACAAACCCAAAAATCTCCCCTTTTCTCTCTCGAAAACCTAAAACCAGCACCTACTCCAATAAAGAGTTTCGAAATAAAACACCATACGAATCCGATTCACCATCATCATCATCATCAACACTTTTCTCTTTTCGACTTCGATTTTTTCCGTTTACTGGAGCATACAAGAAATAAAAAATCGCGTTTTTTAGCTTAGCTGTGTTTCTAAAGACTCTTCCTTTAGAACTGACTGAGTCGAATCGGTGATGGGTTTTTGGTGAATAATCTCCGGCGAGTTTGGAAATCGAGTTTGTTTACCGGCGGTGAAAGTGTTCGACGATGTATGAAGAGAGAGAAAGATTTTATGGATTTTGGGAGAGACAAAAGCGGAAGGAGAGAGAAGAGGCTGGAAAGCGAAGTGATGCATATATATATTACACGTATATATATATTGTGTAATTACATTATACCCTCTCGTCTTTTTTTTATGTCGACGGTTTCGTTTTTTTTTCTCTATTGTTAATTTTTTTTGGCCATGGATTTTTCATTTAATTACTCGGTTTAACAATATTTTTTATAAAAAGTTTGTTTATACAAGTTTTTTTTTTTCAAAATTAGATATATCGTTAACTGAAACATATAAATAAACAGTTAAACGTTTATAAGTCATTTTAACGAGTTGGCGCGTAAAATATCTAATAAAACGGTAAATAAATTTTAAATTTTAAATTGGGATAGTTAGCTCTATAACAAGGATTTATTGGCTAATTAGGTGAATGACAACAACTCTTGGGATTCTTTAGCAAAACAATAAGTGGTTTGCTAAGATTTTTGTTAGTTTGCTAATTTGCATATAAATCTTTCCTATACAACTCAATTTCTCTTTTAAATTTATTTGATTTGTATCAATAAAAACAAAATAGATTATTTTACTTTTCTGTCTTAATATTTTTAGGGAAATTTGGGTGAATAACTTTAAAAACCTATAATTAAAACCATATCTATTTAACCAAAATTTAATAGACACTTTTATGCTACATATACTACTACATTTGGTTAATTTACTCTCCATTATTATTTTTTGGTTACTTTACTAATTAACCCATATTTTTATGTGAGAATTATAAATATGCCACTTTTGAAAATATTTTTCCAAATATGTCATTTTTGAAAATTATTGCTAACATGTCATATTTTATAAGAAAATACAAAGTCATGAAACTTTTTTTCTCTCTTTCAAACCTCAAACCCTAAACTCTACCCGAATAAATATATCCTAAATATAAAATAATTAATCCAAACAAAAAAAATATAAATGTTAAGTTAAAATAAAGATGACATTTTTGGAAGGGAAATTAGCATAGATAATACTTATTGAACTAATAATTAAGGATCTAACATGACCTAAATTATAATTAGGTAAATAACATGGAGCATATCTAGAATGACCATTTTAACCTTATTCAGTTACATGATAAATAGTCCACTATATTTTGATCTCATAGCTGACTATTCGCAGATAAATATTAAAGAAAAAGATGAATAGCTAACTATGCATTTATATATAATCATAGTGAATTAATCACAAAATGAACTATATAACTAGAATATCAAACAATCTTTTACACAGACAATGTTTTACATAGTCAACTATGTTTTGATATGATAGTTGGCTATTCGCATTTAAATATTTTTTAAAAAAACTGAATAGCTGACTATGCATAAATATTCAACTATAATCATAATAAATTAGTCATAAAGTGAATTATATTACAACTAAGAATAGCAAATACATATTTACATAACCAATGTGTTACATAGTCAACTATTATAATGTGAACCGATAGCCAACTATCTATACTTAATCAGATCATTAAGAGTATTTGGGTCAATTTGTTTTAAGTAGATGTTACTTACCTAAATTTTATTTACAACATGTTATATACCTAATTAAAGCCTCTCAAACTATTATACACCTAATTAACCTTTTTTGCAATAATAGCATTCTATTTTTATTCTTCAAACTTTTATTTATTTATTTTATAAAGGTTTTAGTTAGCGTTGTCTACCTAATAATCTTTCAATATAAGTAATCTCCTTTTTCTTAGTCCTTTTTCTCTTAAATATTCAATTTTATTACATCGAAAACACGATTTGAATATATAAATATTATTTATGTATGATGTTCCTATATTCGGCCGCTAAGAAAAAATAAAACCTGTGATTTATATTTTTATCCTCAGTTTCTGTATTATTACCGTCTTGCCTGAGTCTACTCTCACTTTTTACTTTAATCGCACTTTCAGGTCAGTTACAAAACGGCAAACGTAACTAATCACTTTAAAATTCCAATCGTAAAACCAAATTTAAAATAAAAATAAAGTAAAAGACCTATATGCACGTTTGACCTTTGACTGGTCGATTTATTAAGACTCTCCTTTGAATAAAATTTCAACGGCGTGCTCTTTTTGCGGTTGGGAATCTCTAAAATGATTAAATATTTTAATTCAAACAATTCTAACCATCAACATAATTAATTAGCAAATAATAAAACGGTCCATGAGCAAATTATTGATAATGATTCGTGGCTAAATCTAGTCCAGTAAATCACTAATGTTAGGGACTGAAATGTAATACTATTCAACTTTTTCTACTTTTTGTAGCATGCCCTACATTAAGCCAACTTGGCAAATATTATGAGGTTTTTCGCATTACCATTATTATTTTCTGCCAGCCATTATTTCAATTTTCATTATTTATTTTTTGATAAAAAAACAATTTTCATTATGTATTTAGAGTATTTAATTCACATAACGGTTGATTATAATCATGCCGTTTCTATAAACAATCTATAAATGCATGCGTTTTGAAGGTTAAAGTTATATCAACCGGCATAACCATGATTACATAAATAAAAAGTTTTAGAAACTAATATGATCAGATTTTACAAAAAGATATACTAGGCTCCAATATTCTTCATTTCATGTACAAAAATAGTATCAAATTTATTTTGTATGTGTCATGGATTTCTCTCGTGTTGTAAACATGTGTCATATCAGTATTTTTCTAAATCACAAAAATAAACAATTTATTGACGGTTTCGCTTTCACTTTATTTTGTCGTTTCAAAATTTTTGTCTTACAGAAATTTCAATGTAGAATTCTGCATGGGTAAAAACTAAAAAGACTGTAAATAATTGTAATAACTTATTATATTAAGCAATTATCAATAGTACACCGAATGTCCTTTGGTGTATGAATGTGGCGAACAGCCGCATAAAAGCTGGCAATTTAAAAATTTTACATTATAGTTTTTTTTTTTCATTTTTATATTTTCTTAAGACAAAAATGTTTTATTGTTTGGGAAAATTTTAAAGTATCTAACAAATGTTGAGGGACAAACAGCGTCAGAGCCCATGAAAACGCACGTTGCAAATTTATTTACTTTGAACCAAAAAAAAAAAGCAGAGAAGAACGAAAAATAAAAAATAAAAAATAGCTCTTCCCTAGTATGACAGCTCACTGCCACTCAACAGTAGGACCCACAGGTTTTCTTTATATTTACCATTTTGCCCCTAGTAGGGGTCTACTTCGTTTCCTCTAACCCTAGAGGTTTTCCGCGTTTTGGTCTCGGTTCTCGAACGTGATTGTGGTCACGTGACATGCCACGTCACCTGCTTACCCTTCGCTGACGCAACGCTTTCTTCCCTCTTTCCGGTGCATTTTGAATTTTGTTTTCTTAATCAATTTAAATTTAATTTTTCCTCATTTAAGTTTATGTGATTGCATTTACTTTGTATGAATTTATACATGTAATTGAATGTTTATATTTAAATCTTATTATCATTTAAATTTCTATATCTAGCTATTTTGTATTTATGACAAGTTTTTCATTATATTTTATCTATTTATCCTAAACAAACACCATAAAAGTTTGATTGCCTTTCAGGCTGAGACGACTTCTTCGAAATATTTGAAAGAGGCTGAAATGTCCATGAGGAACCATAAATCACCTAATGTTGTGTCTGATGTATATAAGAAGCGAAAAATTTCGTCCTATGAGTCTTCTTGATCGGAAATGACGAATTGTTTTAAAGAAATTGCTAAAATGTGCAAACATTTAGAAGACTTTTTGACAAGTTTGCCGACAAAGACTCATCTCCGGGAATCAAAGAGTAAATGGATCTCGAGATGGACTTTATTATGAAATTCTTGAAAGGGTCACAAACCCGACATCATTTTTGAGCAATATACACAAACCGTTGGAAATTGTTGGTTGGTTGCTTACTTTAGGCATTGATACTCGTTGATGATAATGAGAGGATTAAATCCATCAGGGTCCAGTGTAAAGATACTGATGGAAGGAGTTTCACCTCTCCACAAGGATCCGACAAAAAGACTAAAAATATTTGAAGCGGCTGCGAGGTTGGTTATGTGGAAGATATGATTCCCCATAAGAAATCTTTTGGAGACGATGAAAACAAAAAGTTCGAAAAAACCTGAAAAACTTTTGGCCAAAGGACCATTGGCTGTTGACTACAAGCTTTTTCCAAGTCAATATCAAAACTACATAAGAGGACTTCTCTCACATACTTATACCGAACGCAAGAGACATACCTTTCGTGTTCGGAAATGCATACTGCATATTTGAGTGAGCACGAAGTCTATTTCGAAGACGGAAAGCTGATACCTTATTGGGAAATCTACGATTCAAGTGGGGTTACTGAGGGAGGGCAAGGTTTCACTCGACTCACACGTTACGAGGCCCTCATCATAGGCGATGGTGAAATGAAGATGAAGAAGTACCAAAGCAATAACATATGATCATTGGTGAAGATGTTCATAGACTTTTGTATATCATGTGAAGACAATTCACTTCTAGAATATATTTATCCAAGAATTAACACTCGTACTCAATTTGTTCTATGTATTTTGCATCTCTGAGTATTAGGAAACTTGGTTTCGGCCTCAACTTTTGGGGAAATTTATATTGTAACCATTCCCATTATATATAAAATTTATCTTCAGATGAAAAACACCATATAAGTTTACAAATACAATTATTTCTAGATGTAAGTGTGGAGTTTATGTGCTAAAATAACGGGTCTGATTAATAACCGAAAACAATATAAATTTTTGAGTTGTAAGTTTTATCATAGTGCAAATCTGTATAAAAGAGTTGTACGAATAAAACTGAGTGTAATGTTTTTGGTAAAACTTTTGGTATCGATTTTTTGATTGGTACAATGTAAAGCATTACAAATTATAAAGTGTTTAGAACCAACATAATTGTAAATCATGCTATTTCTTAAAAATATCTAGTGTTTAATAAATACATGTTATTATACATATATATATATACTATACGTAATATGAAAGTAGATAGTATTTACGAAAATGTTACTTCATTATCCTAGCAAATATGGTCAGAATAATGTCATTTTAGAAAAAAAAATCCTTAATTTTTAAGATTCAAAAAATGATTAAACATAGACAAAAGTGGATATACTCACGCATTTATGAGGCCCAGTTAAATAGTTACCGGGCTGAAAAAGCCCAAAGATTTTAGTGGGTCGGAAAGTCGAGAGGTGTTAAATTTGCCCGCTGAAAATTTGCCACGTATCGTCTTCGATAAAACAAGCTAATGAGATATGGTAAGTGAGAAGAAAGAGCAAGCGAGAAAATGGCTCGAGCTCTGTTGCTTCATCCGTCGTATAGAGCGACGGTACGAGCATCTTCATCGATGGAACACGACGTCGTTCCGGAGGTTAAGTTCTCGGATCCTACCCGGAACTATCGGGTCTTGGTTTTGGGTGGAACGGGTCGGGTTGGCGGATCTACTGCTTTAGCTCTTTCTAAGCTATGTCCCAAGCTAAGAATCGTCGTCGCTGGACGTAACAGGTAAAGCGAAATTGGATTTTCCCGAGAAAATGTCGAAGAAATTGGATTTTCTCGAGAAAAATTTCGAAAAAATTGAAATTCGTTTGATATGCAGAGAGAAAGGTGAAGCAATGGTGGCTAAATTGGGCGAGAATTCTGAATATTCTCAAGTAGATATCAATGACGCGAAAATGCTTGAGACAAGTTTAAAAGGTTTGATTTCTCTTGATTAGTGTCAAAATTTAGGTCTTTCGAATTGGATTTTATATTAGCTATTAGCGATAAATTTGGGAATGAAATGAATTTAGACAATTTTAGGGTTTATGTAGGGTTTATGATTTGGCATTTGAAGTGTATTGTTGAGTAATGAAGTGCGTGTGTGAATACAGACGTTGATCTTGTAGTCCATGCTGCTGGACCATTCCAGCAAGCTCCTCGGTGTACTGTTCTTGAAGCTGCTATAAAGACCAAGGTGAGGATAAGGTAAATAATCATATTCTGTATCACCAAATCTTTACATTGTATATGTAGGAATGAGTTAGGATCTTAGGAGATGGAACTTACATAGAGATCTTTTTGGAACAGACTGCTTACGTTGATGTTTGTGACGACACAAGCTATGCTTTCCGTGCAAAATCTCTCGAGAATGAGGCCGTTGCTGCGAATATCCCGGCGATTACAACAGCTGGAATATATCCAGGAGTTAGCAATGGTGACACAAAATCCTCTTGCTTTTATGTTTAGTATGCAACAATTTAACATGTTTTAACTTTCTTATAGTGATGGCGGCTGAAATGGTCGCTGCAGCAAGAAGTGAAGAAAAGGGGAAGCCAGAGAAATTAAAGTAACGCGAAGCTATTTTCTTCGATGTTTATTTATTGTAACATTACTTTTTATATTGTAGTTGAATCAGACTTTTTCTTGGCTTGCAATGTCATATCAGGTTCTCCTATTTCACAGCAGGAACTGGCGGTGCAGGTCCTACAATATTAGCTACGAGTTTTCTTCTTCTCGGCGAGGAAGTTATCGCATATAAACAAGGCAAGTGTTACAGGTCTTTAAACTCGTTGTTGTTAAAATATACATTTTATTCTTCAGCAAAGTTTGTTAGCATTGTTTTGTGCGACTTGATCAGGAGAGAAGGTTAAACTAAGACCGTACAGCGGAATGTTAAATGTTGATTTCGGAAAAGGCATCAGGAAAAGAGATGTGTATCTTTTGTAAGTCTCTCCTCCATATCAAAAGATTTATTGACATCCTGGGAAAATTTGCTTAGAATGGTGATTGTTATCAGGAATTTGCCAGAAGTAAGTTCAACTCATCAAGTTCTTGGAGTGCCAACTGTCAGTGCTCGATTCGGCACAGCTCCTTTCTTCTGGAACTGGGGAATGGAGATCATGACAAAACTCTTACCATCGGTATCGTGCTCAAAACTTACCTGAATCAATGGTCACATGATCGAGGACGATCATCATATCTTCTTGTACTCAAATTGCAATGCTTGTCTTGCTTGCTGCAGGAGGTCCTTAGAGACAGAACCAAGGTCCAACAAATGGTAGATCTGTTTGATCCTGTCGTTAGAGCCATGGATGCCTATTCTGGAGAGCGTGTCTCAATGAGGGTAAGTGGAAAAAAAACAGAGAATTGCAAAACAATTTACGGTAGTTATTTCGGTTACTCTGCACTTACTTTAACTTAAACTCTTTGGGAAGGTTGATTTGGAATGCTCGGATGGACGGAGTACAGTCGGGTTATATAGTCATAAAAAGCTATCAGTGTGAGTCTCCTTACACCCTTATTGTATATGCATATATGTATACAAACACGAGAAGTTCATACATTAAGCTATCTATATACACACAGAGCCGTTGGAGTTTCAGTCGCGGCTTTTGTTCTAGCTATGCTTGAAGGAAGCACACAACCAGGGGTTTGGTTTCCAGAGGAGGTAATGTATTCAACTTTGTTTGAATTGAAAAGCAATGTTGAAATGTATGTTTTGATACAGCCTCAAGGAATCGCAGTAGAGGCTAGACAAGTTCTTCTCAGACGTGCATCACAAGGAGCGTTCAATTTCATAATGAACAAGTAAGCCATTTTTTTTCCAGTTTTCTGGAGTTTCTTCATATCCGCTATTATCGTTCGATAATTGGATTTTCTGTATTCTCTTGTGAAGGCCTCCCTGGATGGTTGAAACGGCGCCGCAGGAGGTGATCTTAGGGATATATTTATGAGTTCGACGAAGAAGAAGAAGAAACTGATCATTGATACATTACTTTGTAAAACCAATTTTCTTCTGATGTGTATACTCGTACAGATAAACACTTTCATCAGAAGATATATATAAAAAAAAACCCTTCAAAAAATCAATTGGTTCCTCGAAACAACAGTATAAATCAATGAAGAGTATAATTTACAGGTGGAAATGAAGAGTGAAGCAAGTTCTTTTCTTCCTACTATATGTTCAATAGAGTCCCAACATTCTTAGTTCCATCACATGACTCTGGTCAAGCTCCGGAACATCTTTGCACTCGCGGTCTTCCACTATATATTCCTGATTCATAGACACAAGAAACGATGTTGTATACTAGAAAAGTGAGTACGGTAGAATAGAGAACAGGAAAAGCAGCAAGAAACCGAACCTTTGTTAGTTCTTGTTTTGCAAGAACATGGTAATGCCGCTCATTGATCCTTTGACCACATATAATGGCGATGAAGAACCCGTAAAGCAGTCCTACCAACACAATGGCCAAAACTGCAACATGAAATATACAATCATGTTCATTATACACAACGTTGATTCTGATGACTCTTCTAAGTCCATAGGGGAGAAGCAATCATATTGAAAGCGATAATATTTGTTTACCAGCCAATGTGTAGAACCCACAAGGATGTTCCTCATAACCAAACATCTCTCGTAGTTCTTCACCATAGAACTTGTAAACTAGTAACCCCAAGAACGCTACAACCTGTTGTTCACCGATATAAATGCATTCACTTAGCATCACATGTATCACCCAATTCAAACTTGATATAAGGAATATCCTGTTTTGGTTTTCAAATGCAACAAGAGAACAATGGGTTTGTCCTCTATGAGTGAATTTATCACTAAATTCTACCAAGGAGGCAAGTGATTTACCATTTGGACAGTGATGAAGATGAATGCATGATCTCTAGCAACCAGCAACTGAAATCTCAATCTCAACCACCATCTATCAGCCGGCACATTAGCTCGGAGTTTAAACACAGCTCTACACTCTGTACAATGCGAAAACGCAAAACCTTCCTGCAACATATTAAACAGTCTCAACACTCTCACATCCACTGATTCAAAACCTCAATCTACCCTATCAAGCATAATTTTACCTTAGTCGAACGCCAATTATCGAGACAAGATCTGTGCACATACTTCTGAGTACCCTTACAATTACAAGGACCAATCAAATCTTCCCCTGTAATCACATACCACACCAAAAATCTGACTCATTTTCTCAAAATTTGCCTATTATATTGAGATAAGGAAAGGTTTTTAGTATACATTACCTCCAACATCAAGGCAAATTCGACATTGTGGTTGATCTCCAGAAACAAGAAGTGTAGTTTCTTCATCATCATCACCATTCTCAGCTATTTCTCCTTCTTCAACAACAACAACAACATGATCACCTCTTTCCACTGCTACGATATCGTTCGAAGATGTAGATTCATCGACCAAAATCTGCTCTTTCCGATCATCATCATCATCATCATCATTAAGCACTAATTGCATCTCTTCACTACGAGCCGACGAAGAAGAAGATCATTTGAGTATTATTGAGAGAGATTGGGATCAAAAACGAATGTGAAGAAAAGCCTGAGGGTAAAAGTGTAATTAAAAAAAATATGACACGTGGATTATTTTTTTCTGAAATTTCCACACTCACCATATCAGTGGACCTGTAAAGCTCGTCGTCTCCATCGTTAACTTCGCAGACTCGTTGGGTCAACAGATTCAGATTCAGAGGTTATTCGTCGCCGAGAGACGAAAATGGCGGAAACTGTACATTCTCCGATTGTAACTTACGCATCGATGTTATCGCTTCTCACCTTTTGTCCACCTTTCGTTATTCTCCTGTAAGCTTTCACCGTTTTCGATACTCTTTTTTTTTTTTTTTTTTTTTCTCAGATCGATTCGCACAAATGTTCATCTTCTTCAATCATTCAATTCGTTTTCCGATTAAATAGGAATCGTGAATATATTTGATCGGAACAATGAAATTGGAATTTTCGTATTGGTGAATGTGTTTCTTCTTATGGGATTCGTTTTCGTTGACGTAAATTGTGAGTTTCTCCAGATTAGGCAAAGATCGGCTGATTCACGTTTTGCTAATAAATGTTACGGTGTAAAACTTATAGAGTGTGGAGTGTGATTTGTTTAACAATCATTTTCAGTGAGTTTTTAGGTGATGATACTTAGTTTCGTTTCTTGATAATGCAGATGGTATACAATGGTTCATCAGGATGGTTCTGTTACCAAGACTGGTGAATTCTTGTGGCAGAATGGAGTTCAAGGACTGATCAGCTTATGGCCAAGACCAACTTTGATTGCTTGGAAGATAATTTTTTGCTATGGAGCATTTGAGGCTGCTCTTCAGCTACTTCTGCCTGGTAAAAGGGTTGAGGGTCCAATATCTCCAACGGGAAACCGACCTGTTTACAAGGTACTGAAAAGGGCCTTGCATAAGTTTAGTACTGGTGGAAGTTGATGTGTATAAATAACTGTGTGGTTCTGTTCTTGCAGGCCAATGGCATGGCTGCTTATATTGTTACACTAGCCATCTATCTTGGTCTTTGGTGGTAAGCAATTTTATGACTTTAGCTTGGATTAAGTTAGAGAATTTATGCTTACATATGTTTAATTTGGATTAAGTGTTCCCCCTTTGTGTTATTCAGGTTTGGGATATTCAACCCTGCAATTGTCTATGATCACTTGGGTGAAATTTTTTCGGCATTAATATTCGGAAGTTTCATATTTTGTGTTCTCTTATACGTAAAGGTAAGTTCCTATGTCCTGAATGGTGTGTTTCTTTTATTTCATAGTCTCTACTATTGTAGAATTTGGCCTTTTGTGTTTCTAAAACTTGTCCTGTTTCTCTTGTACAAGGGTAAAGTCGCACCTTCATCGAGTGATTCTGGTTCATGTGGTAACCTAATAATTGATTTCTATTGGGTGAGTTATTTCTGCTGGTCGGGTTCTCATTCTTCTGAAATCACGGGTTGGGATTTATTTAAGGAACTCACATCTTGCCGATGTTAACGGTTAACCATTACATCATATTTTTTTGCCTCTTTACTCGATATACGGAGGTCAAGCTTTACTAAAGTTCCACTTCTAGTAGACCTGTATCTTCATAGCAGATTCTATTGACTAAAAACAAGAGAAGTAGTTTGGTATGAGTATGGTTTTAACATTTTAACAATCTCATCAGTATACTCTTTGCATCGAGCTTATCATTTACAAAATCCAATTTGTGGCAATCTTATCCTCACTGTATTCTTTGCATCGTGTTTTTCAGGGCATGGAGTTGTACCCTCGAATTGGTAAGAACTTCGACATCAAGGTTTTTACTAATTGCAGATTCGGCATGATGTCTTGGGCAGTTCTTGCAGTCACGTACTGCATAAAACAGGTACTTTCTGGATAATTCTCTTTTAAACACCAGAGTTCCACACTCTTATGCATAACCAGGATGTTTCTTTGAGTCCTTATTTAATCAGGGATCCTCATCTCTCTCTCATTTATGGTTCCTATACTTTCTTTAACCAGTATGAAATAAATGGGAAAGTATCTGATTCAATGCTGGTGAACACCATACTGATGCTGGTGTATGTCACAAAATTCTTCTGGTGGGAAGCTGGTTATTGGAACACCATGGACATTGCACATGACCGAGGTATGCATCCCGTACATAAATCAAAATCATCTTTACTGAAAGCTTACCTTTTCCATGCTTTATAATTTGTGATTTTTCAGCTGGCTTCTATATTTGCTGGGGTTGTCTAGTGTGGGTGCCTTCGATCTACACCTCTCCAGGCATGTACCTTGTGAACCACCCTGTCGAACTTGGAACTCAGGTGCAATTTTTTCAACAAATGTCTTGTAATTGTATTACTGTGTGTACCTTCCATTACAATAGAGACGTGAAAGAGTTATAGTCGCCTATCTCTGCCTCTATAAACCTCACTATCTCTTTCCTTGTTATGCAGTTGGCAATTTACATTCTCGTTGCGGGAATTCTTTGCATTTACATAAACTATGATTGCGATAGACAAAGGCAAGAATTCAGGAGGACAAACGGGAAATGTTCGGTTTGGGGCAGAGCCCCATCAAAGGTATTATCATAATAATCCCCAACAACTTAGCTTATTCCTTTTCAAATCCAAATACTCTGATGTAAATATGAACATTTTTGTTCTCTCGGTTTGTCGCAGATTGTAGCAACGTATACTACAACCTCTGGTGAAACTAAAACCAGTCTTCTCTTAACCTCTGGATGGTGAGTTTATTCTACATGGCACTGTTACAAAAATTTATTAGACATTGTTCATCACAACAACATCCATCTAAGGAAACATCGACTTATGGCTTTGATTGTGCAGGTGGGGATTGGCTCGTCATTTCCACTATGTTCCTGAGATCGCAAGTGCTTTCTTCTGGACTGTACCGGCTCTCTTCGATAACGTAAAATTCTTCTCCCATCTCTTTGGTATATTATAAAGGCTTTTGTTTGCAAAAGAGAGACATTTAACATACAAAACATCTTTGTTTTTCGAACCAGTTCTTGCCTTACTTCTACGTAATATTTCTCACCATTCTTCTCTTTGATCGAGCTAAGAGAGACGATGATCGATGCCGCTCAAAGTAAGTACTCAGAAATTTATATACTTTGATTTTTACATCGATTTTGCTTGCTGATTATATTTTGTTTTGGTTAAGGTATGGGAAATATTGGAAGCTGTATTGCGAGAAAGTTCGATACAGAATCATTCCGGGAATTTATTGATAGTAACAAAAATCGTTTTACTTCTCTAGTACTTGTTTCCAACGTTGGAATCATCCAAAAGACGTACAAAAGAATAAATAAATAAATTCTGTTAGACATTTTTATCGTTGGTTTATTAACTAGGTTCCAGATTCTTTAAATTTAGCCTACCGGTCTTTATTTTTCATTGTACCACTTTTTTTACTTTTACAACTTACATGCTCAATCTCACATTTAAATTCGGTTTGTGTCAATATGAATCAATCACTAAACCTCATGTTCTGGTCAATTTATATAGATTCAATTGTGAGAAAGTAAGTAAGCTATCTTTACCCATTAAAATTTTGACAGTGTCATTTCATTTCATTTCAGTCACAAACTATACTATTATCAAGTTGACTCCACTCATTTAGGTTTGGTATTATGCATGATGTTAGAATTAGTGGAATGATTGGGGTACAATTTAGCATTTGGAACTATTTGTGATAAAATGATAAAGTTTTCTAAAAATTGGTGTTATTAGTATAGTATTCTTGAATGGATTTTAAACTAGTGATTTGAAAGAAAAATAAAACTACATTCAAATGTAACTTACTTTGGTTTTTGAATGACTTGCTATGAATCCTTCTGGTATTCTATCATGCATGTTTTATACCGTTTTACTATTCTTATAGATGAGGTACAAATAGTAAATTACTTTTCATTCTTTTCTATAGAATCTTTGGTCAAATGGTCTTTAGTTTAAAATTGTATTTATGTTCCCACACAGTAAAAAACAAATAGAGAGAGAGAAAAGAGAAAAAGACAAAAGATGAGCATTTAAAAGAAGAAAAAGACAAATGTAAAAGTCATAAAAAGACAATTCACATTTAAAGAAGACAAACAAAATACCACACCCCAGCCTTTAGCCTCATCTCAAATTTTCATAAACATTAATTATTTGTTTTCAAAGAAGACAACAAAAACAAAAGAGATGGTTTTTGGGTTACGTTTTGTCTTTGTTAGGGTGTGTTTGGACGTTTCTGTCTTCGCAGAATCATATTTTACCAAACCAGTATTTTCTTAAAACAAAAATTAATACATTATTCAAAGAATAGACATGGTGATTCCAAATCCACCTCATGTATAGACAAAAACCCATAAAAGTGGAGGTTCCAATCTCGAATACAAACATATATGTTGTATCATTTTATGTATTTATTATAAGATAATTACAAAATGTATAGTGACAAATGGGGTTCATTGAACTTCTTCTTGCTTCATATTATTACTTATTCCAATTCTTTTCTAGATTCTCTTAACCAAGACTTACGATCTAAAAAAAAGAAGGAAAAATAGACTGAATTATTGAAGAAAATTAAACGTTAAACTTCCTTTTGTAATATAGACTCTATCTTCTTCTTTTTTGAAACTTTTTCTTTTTACTTATTAACATTTTACTTAACCTTCAATAACATTTAATATGGTTGCAAATGAGTTGTTGACACTCAACATCAATAAAAAAAAAACACAAATATGTAATATTTTTATGTAAAGACTATGTGAACATAATAACAACTATATTATTATTATAGATAAACGATGGGATTGTGAAACTTTGACATGTTTTGTTTTTCCTTAAGACTAAGAAAAGTTGAAAAAGAAAAAGACAAACAAGAAGAAGACAAAACCGACTATCACGCATTGTCTGGTACGTACAGCCAAAAGGAAACAATGCTCTCTGTTTTTTAGTTTCAATCCTTTCCCTAAATTACTACAACATTTCCACACATTTCTCTCAAAGATAATAACCACCAGAGAGACTTTACTTAGAGAGATAGAGAGAATTTAGTAGTAAAGTTTCGACCTTTACATCAAAATCCAGTAAGTTCTTGATCATTGTTAGGTTTTTTTGTTTCTTTCTTGTTCTGTTTTGCTATTAGTATTTCTTCTTCTTCTGTTTTAAAAAAATCTGTACTTTCTGCAAAACCCTATATTCCTCTGTTCTTGTTTAATCTGCAGATTCTCTGGATCTTTAAAGAAAATTCCGAATCTTTAGGTTTTTGATTCTTCTCAAAAGTGAATTTGGGTTAATAAAAAAATCAAACCTTTTTTTTGGTTCTTGTATATTCTTGCTTTTAAGTCCTTTCAATGGTGGCTATGTTTCAAGAAGATAATGGAAATTCCTCTGTAGCTTCATCACCACTTCAAGTCTTCTCAACTATGTCTCTTACAAGACCAACTCTCTTGTCTTCTTCTTCACCGTTTCATTGCCTCAAAGATCTCAAACCAGAAGAACGTGGTCTCTACTTAATCCACCTCTTGCTAACTTGCGCCAATCATGTTGCCTCTGGTAATCTCCAAAACGCAAACGCAGCTCTTGAGCAACTCACTCTCCTCGCTTCACCCGAAGGCGATACGATGCAACGAATCGCAGCTTATTTCACCGAAGCGCTCGCTAATCGAATCCTTAAATCTTGGCCTGGTCTCTACAAGGCACTTAATGCAACTCAAACAAGAACCAATCATGTCTCTGAAGAGATTCATGTAAGAAGACTGTTTTTTGAAATGTTTCCAATACTTAAAGTTTCTTACTTGATTACTAATCGAACGATACTCGAGTCGATGGAAGGCGAAAAGATGGTTCATGTGATTGATCTTGATGCTAATGACCCAACTCAATGGCTAGCTTTGATTCAAGCTTTTAACTCTAGACCTGAAGGTCCACCACATTTGAGAATCACTGGTGTACATCACCAAAAGGAAGTTCTTGATTCAATGGCTCATAGACTTATCGAAGAAGCCGAGAAACTCGATATTCCGTTTCAGTTTAATCCTGTTTTGAGTAAGGTAGATTGTTTGAATGTTGAACAGTTAAGGGTTAAGACCGGAGAGGCTTTAGCCGTAAGCTCGGTTCTTCAGTTACATAACTTCTTGGCTTCAGATGATGATTTCTTGCGAAAGAACTTTACTTTACGGGCAACTGAAAACGGGTATAGCCCGAGTGGTGACTCGGCTTCGTCTCTGCCTTTAACTAATTCAGGAAGGATTGATAGGTTTCTCAATACAATTTGGGGTTTGTCTCCAAAGATCATGGTGGTCACTGAGCAAGACTCGGATCATAACGGTTCCACGGTAATGGAGAGGTTATTGGTATCACTCTACACTTACGCGGCGTTGTTTGATTGTTTGGAGACTAAAGTTCCAAGAACGTCTCAAGATAGGATGAAAGTAGAGAAGATGCTATTCGGTGAAGAGATCAAGAACATTATAGCGTGCGAAGGATCAGAGAGAAGAGAAAGACACGAGAAGCTCGAGAAATGGAGTCAGAGGATTGATTTGGCTGGTTTTGGGAATGTTCCTCTTAGCTATTATGCAATGTTACAAGCTAGGAGATTGCTTCAAGGGTATGGTTTTGATGGGTATAGAATCAAAGAAGAGAACGGTTGCGCGGTGATTTGCTGGCAAGATCGACCTCTATACTCGGTATCAGCTTGGCGATGCAGGAAGTGATGTAAAACACTTTGTTGTATTCTGTTTTGGTTTATGAGTAAAGAGTCCCTTTCTTTTGTATACACAATCTTTAGTTGTTTTTGTGATTGTGGCTTTATATCTCTTTATGCTATTTTGGCTAATGCTTCTACTACATATAAATGGCTTTGAAGTTTAATATCAAAGTTCATGGCTTAATTTATGTGCATGTACAATTTCATGATCTCAAAATCTTGCAAAGACTAAATGTGACTTTTTTCCAGCACAAGATTTTGTCATTTGAGTATTTAAATAACTAAGTTGGTGTATATATAGATTACAATTAAGAACACATGCACACTCTAAAGAGAGTCTGATGTAATATACTAAGAAAAGAGAAGAGTTATTCACATATTTTGGTTGAAAATGAAGAACCCTAAAAATGCAGCTAAAGATTTTTCTTCATGAATCAAAATTCTCCAACTAAAGTGAAACTTGGTCAAACAGAGATTTAGAACGGCTAAATCGACTAGTCTACACCTGGAATAGATATTTGAGATCGTCTACGGTGAGTCGAGTTGCAGAGCTACCACCATGATCTTCACCAAAGGCAGAAGCAACCATTGCCCTTTTTGTTTCCTTAAAAATAAACAAAATAATCACAGAACCAGAAATGAGAAACTGAGGGAGGACCAAAACAAGTATAAGTTTGATCTTGAAGCAGAGCATACCTGAAGAGCCAAAATTCTATCCTCAACCGTATCTTTTATCGTCATACGAGTTACAGTAACTGGTTTGGTTTGACCAATACGATGTGCTCGATCAATAGCTTGATCTTCCGTAGTTGGATTCCACCAAAGATCAAGAAGAATGACATGACATGCAGCAACCATATTCAGCCCGAGGTTTCCAGCTTTTAACGACATTATCATCACAGTTACCTGTTTAATAAACATATACCACTAAGTTCCACATGTTCGGAAAATTGTGTACAGAAGAAAGTTTTGAAAGACTTACATCTGGATCAATGCTGAATTCTTTCACAGCTCTGTCTCTGGCAAGTAGACTCATTGTACCATCTAATCTTCTGAATTTTATAGCATTTTCATTTAGAGTCAGCTCGACCAAGTCAAGCATACCAGTCCACTGAGAAAAGATAATCGTTTTTATTGACCCTCGGTTAGAAGAAGACAAGGTCAGACTCGTTTGTTGCTCTACTATGGTAACATCATCATCATCGTCGTCATCGTCATATGGCTTCAAGGAAGAAGACACTTGACTGTGCTGCACTGAGCTTGAACTGCCTTGATTAGAGAGCGACTGCAGAATTTCTAAGAGTGCTTTGATTTTCGATGAGCTAAACTCGCGGTTCAGAAGAACTGCTTTATCACGACGTTTATCCCGTGAAGAACTAGAACCCAAATCATCAGTGATGCAATTTCTAAGGGTAGTTTCAGAGAAAACAACATCATCGGCAAGCTCTTCTCTGCATCTAGGCACATGGCATGTGTTCTCATCCCCTGTGATATAATCTGATACACATTGATAACAGTATATGTGGCCACACAAAGTAATAACAGGGTCTTCTGGTGGATCCTGCAACAAGAAAATCAGAACTAGCACCTTGAGGACTAGAAGATGGTGAAATCAGAAGATAAGATTTTTCTAATCCTAAATTATTATGCACTTACGCCGCAGACACAGCAGATTGGAGATGATTCTAAGCGACTGAGCAGGCTAACTCGAGCATCTCTATGAAGTTTTATGGCAGCTTCTTCTGATGTCTTTCCAACAGAATCTGAGCTACATCGTTTAACAAGTTGGGGGTGGTCACAAGCTTGGCGCAGTCGCAAAAGCATCAGAAGAATATTTGCATAGTTTTGGTTCAATGTTCCTGCATCTTCATATGCCTGTAGAGGAACAAATTTCATCTTATCGACTTGACAGGAATCACTGCTAAACATGTTCTTAACTCCTCCATAACCACAAATTTATTATTTTTATATCACATAGAATTGCTAGCTGATTCACAAGTATCTTATTTTCCAAAAAAACAAGGATGAACTGATAGTTAGGAGCACAGAAAGAGCACCTTGAACTGAGATTTTGAATCAATTTCAAGCTTCCTGTAGAAAGATCGCTCCTCTACCGAAAAGTCCACCTTAGTCAAATTAATTGTCTTTGGTGGTAGATTAATTATAGGCTGACCATCAAGCAATGTTCCTAGATCACAGATCAGAAGATAATTAGCAGAAACCAATCAAACCACTTAAAACAAAAATGAGACAGTCCAAGTACCTTTGGTACGTCGCAGCAATATAGCCCTTAGAATAGCTTGAAGCTTCTTGTAACCATGAATGGAATTTCTGGAAATTGGAACCTTAATTGCGTTGCAGAATGACTTGTACCCGGCGTACGGATCATACTTTAGAAACCTGAAATAACTATATAAATCATCTATAGTATTTTGTATCGGTGTTCCAGACAAACACCACCTCCTTTTGGCTTTAAGACCTGAACATGCTCTTGCCACCTGTGTTCTGTGATTCTTTATTGTCTGCGCTTCATCTAATACAACTCTCAACCACACAACCCTTGCTAGAGTACCACAGTCAAGGTCAGGATCATCAGCATTTTTCTTACCTCTTTTCTTACTCTTCTTAGTAGTACCCGATTCATTTTTTCGTTTCTTGGAGAAGCCAGAGGCGAGACCGTATTTTTCAGCGTTTTTTTCATCATTCTCTTCGTCATCTGCCATGCATTGCTTTGGAACTTCATTTGAAACAATAGCGTAAGTCGTCATAACCACGTCATATTTCGCTAGTTCGTTAGGATCTTTGGTCCTGTTAGCACCATGGTAGATTAAAACAGAGAGTTTGGCTTCATCAGTAACCTTCTCGTCAAGCTCTCTTGCCCACTGCCTCATAATACTAGCTGGACACACAATTAAAGTCCCAGCAGCTGGTCTCTTCTTGCTAATTCTTCGTGTTGAAGTACTCGCTTCTTCGTCCTTGGCTTTCTTTAAGCCATTACCATTTGATGCCTTAGGCTCCAATTTCTCAAATGCATTTTCTGACTCATCATCAGCATCCAGATCCAATGCTTCAGTCTCTTGATTGCTTAAATTCTCGGACTTTACCTTTGCCTCGTACATTTCCTTTAGGATAAGAGCAATAGTCGAGACTGTCTTACCAAGGCCCTTCACAATAAACAAAATGGAGTTTAAGGAAAACATAATAAAAGTTTAGATAGTTTAGCAGAAAGGAATTACAGTTATAAAGTAACCTGATCATCAGCTAATATCCCTCCCAGACATGGACCACTTCTAGATTCCTTCTGAAACATCCACGCCAATGCAATTCTCTGAGAAACAACAGCGTTTTAGTGCACAAGACCATTTCCACAGATACTGAAAGGTGTAATAAAACAAGAATACCTGATGCTTCATAAGAGGAACTGAAAGAAGACCGGGAGGTAAATCGATCTCAGACTTAGGTTGATTCAAATCCTGCAAGGAAATACATACTTGATTATTACAATTTTACGTACTTATGAACAACTGCACAAGTCAAACGTTGAGATAAATACCTGTAGTGCAGCCTGATAGATCAGCCTCTCATCATTCTCTGAATTCCTATCTTCACCTAAACCATTCCTGTGCATTGGATCACTAGTACCATTAAAATGTGAAGAAGAAGAAGAAGCAGCTGCTCCATGCGTCATAAATGGAGGTAGGATCTGATTGCCATTAGTCACACGCCCCGTGCCTAACCCATCATGAGGTCCACCATAACTATCACCAATCTTGATGCCTGAAGCTGGAATACTATAATCCCCACGAAAGTGACTTGCATTCCCGTTACTTGTAGTACCGTTACCAGGTCTCAAAGGAATAGAAGGAGGTCGAATAACAGATGGAGGACGTATCATTTTGAAATCTGGTATGTTCTTATAATCTCCAACTGAGCCATTGAAAACTTTGGAACTTCCGATGTTCCCATTTCCCGCAAAATGTGTACGGAGTTCTGTTCGTGGCTTCATTTCAAAACCATTCGTAAGTGCCAGTTTCCCATTTGCAGTACTCCCACTCAAAAGGTGCGGTCTCGGTGTAGAGAGTTCCCTTCTATGAGATCCTGCTAAGTTCAAAAACATAGCACCAAGATCAAATAAGTCCATAAAGCAACCCAAAAAACTAATCTCACAAATGATAAGTCAGAAAATTGTAACCTTCAGTTAACCGTAAAGGCCTGGTTTTCGTTTCTTGAATCTCTACGTCACTATCCGAACTTATTTCAATAGCCGAATCCATCACAATAACCACGAATCAGCCTGACATAGCCAAGAACAATCATGTTATTCTCTGTAAATTTCACAACTTTAGCAATCTATATACTAAACCCACAAAAGGCAATCAGAAACTAAACACTCCCAAAAACAGTAATAGCTTCATGATCAAACCAAACAAAGAAAAGCCACATACTTTGAACAAAAAAAAATCACAATTACCAAAATTTCAAGTTTGAAACTGTCTAGTCTTTGATGATTTTTCAATTTCGAGTGAAGAAGAAACCCCAATTGAAGATTATTCAGATAACCCAGAAAAAGCAATTCAGGACAGAGCAACAACAACATGCAATGGCGGGACAAAACAATCAAAACCCAAATTTCGAAACACGAAACCCTAAAAAAAAAACGAAATCAAAATTGTGAATTTGGGAAAGCGAGAGACGAGAGTGAAATCGATACCAAGAAGCAAAAAAAAAATTGAGAGTGAAGAAGAAGCCAATTGTTCGTTCATAGGGTTTTCCAGTTGACCAAAGAATCAAATAAAACGGCGGCGTTTTAATCGAAGATTTCGTAGATTTAGATACGGTTAAGATCAAATTTAAAATTTAGATATTCGAAGCATTTTAAAACGAGCATAAAGGATAATGATTTAATTAACAAATAAGTAGAATGAGGAGAACCTTAACCTTAGGTTTGTTGAGGATGGTTTCGATTTCAATCCTCTATAGCTATCCAAGTTCGCTACTAGGTTTAGATTTTGGTTGTGGATCAATTTGTTATTTGAGTTTTTGGTTTTGGATGTGTTTATTCTGAGGTTATATAGTCGTTTCGATGGAAACTTAGATTTTTGGTATAAACTTTAAAACAAGGAAAATAGTCAATTAAGCTAGTACATTGTTTTAAGAAAGATATTTAAACATGTTTGTAATTACCAAAATTTTAAATAACGGTTTTATCCGAGCTACTAAATATCTTGACTAGTGATTTCGACCACACGAATAAAGATTTTCGGATTAGACAAAAGAATTTTAACTATTTACTATAAACGTATTAGTAAAAAAAAAACTTTAACTACAAAAATGCGGAGTTGCAATATGAGATTATATTTCTTTTCGTTCGTTTGTTTTTTTTTTTTTTTTGTCACAAACTGATATCATGGAATTCGTAAAGGCTAACCGATAGTTGTCTAAGGCTAGAAGTTTTCTTTTTGCAAGAGAATCGGCCATAACATTAGCCGTTCTTGGAATAAAAGCAAAGCTAATAGAAGTAAAAAAATAGAGTCAAGTCTCAAATGTCTCCAAGTAAGGCTTGTATCTCATTGTGAGTTCTTCCGAATTAGAGGATTGTGCGTCCGACATCAATTTGATTACTATCAACTTGTTCAGGGGCTCAGAGTCAATAACATTCACTGCATATATCTCATCACCTTTCGTATTCTCTGCATACGCCACTAATTTATGATCGGGACTAGCCTGACGAAGACACAATCAAGAAAAAAATCAAACATCTAAGTAAGGAAAAAAACAGGTTTTCGAAACGGAATATTAAAAATCTATTTCCAACCTTGAAAGCACCAATTCTATAGTAATCATGTTCTTGAGCTTTGATATTCTCATCCAATATTACATGATCAGGAGGAGCATCAGGACCAGTTGGCATAGTATCATACACAGATAGCTCAGCTTTGTTATCAACAACCAAACGTCTACAGTGATGAACATATTACTTTCCTTGAAGATTCTTCTTGTAATAGTAATAAGGTCCTTTCCATAATGGTGCACCGGACATGACGTAATCAGTGTAATCGTTTTCTTCACGGAGATACGAAAGCATATCGGGATTCGTACGAGAATTGTCACGAAGCCAATAGTAATCAACCCTAACGTCACCGAACATCTCCATTACATGCTCTACTTTCTTCACTACTAGAGGAGATCTCGATTCCGCCATGTTTCCCGGTGATATCAACCGATTTTATTCCAAGAACGGCTTTTATTCCAAGAAAAGCTAATGTTTTTTTTTTTTTTTTTTTATCATTCTTAAAGGTTAACAGAGATAGTTGTCTAAGGCTAGAAGTTTCCTTTTTGCGAGAGAATCGGCCATAACATTAGCCGTTCTTGTATCGGAGGTAGTCGCATCCCGTCTCTAGCGCAAAACATTCGTATGGTTAAAGTAACAAAAAAAAAATACTATATAAGTTTTATTTAAAAAAATATTTTCAAGTTTTATTCAAATAACAAATTGGTTGATTTGCTAACTTTTTCACTATTTGTATTAGACCATCTCTTTTATAATTAGTTGAATAGCTTCTAATTAAAGACTTCTTAATCCACTTACAAAAACACTTCAAACCTCAAATAGAAAGAGAGCCTCTCTCAACATAAACCAAACCAAGAAAAAACCAAAAACAACAAAATCTAAACCGAATCTTGCGGCTGAAATTGCATTAGGCACAAGCTTCTTGTGACTGGTTATATGGTCTTAACTATAGACTGATGTTAAAACCTAAACCAAACTTGTAATCCTTCTTCACATGATCCACCTGGTTAATTTTACATGTAATCAACAAGTGTTTTAAAGAAGTCACTATCAAAAACATTCAAAATGTATAGAAATATGAAATCGCGGATAAGATCATGTTCGTTACCTCTGCGGATAGAAGAATACCGAGTCCATGAGACAATCGTTCATCGAGATGAACAGCAACAACACCATTAGAATCTATCTTTCCTCTTAACCGACACTAAACCAAAACCAAATTAGTACATTTTTTGTTTCAAAACTTTCTAATGAAACAAAGGAAGTAGTTCTCATATGTACCTGTCTAGAAATGTAGTCATAACCAACACTAGCTGTAACATCTTTTATCGCATGAGTGTACATGAAATCCGCCGCAAACGAAAGCTGATTATGAAAGAAAAATATCATCATTTAGTTTTATCTACTCTATACAAGTTTAAAGATGAATTAACACAAGATTATAATTAATGTTTTACCTTCTCTGAAACCTTATGAACATAGTCCATGAAAGCCACACCAGTAGAATAAACTTTTGCAGATGCCACCTTTCGATATATAGTAGAAAATAATGGATCATAGTGAAGTTAGCATGACATAATTAGAAAAATGTAAATAAAATTCTATCAAAGAAGATTACAAAAAGAAAATTGATAACTTGTGAATTGCTCAAAATTCTGACTAAGAAGAAAATTTTATACCATTTTTTCATTTTCGTATCGAGCTCCAAAACCAACACCAGACGTCTTCTCAGGATTTTTAACGTAGAAAATATCACCACCCAAGGATAGTTGAGGTGTAACATGCTACAAGAAAAACATTTCAAAAATTTAGTGAAAAGAAACAACTTCAATGACATAGGTTAAAAAAATTAACATGGTAAAGAGGCCAATAGTTCAATTTTTTTACTTGGATATAGTTAGCCTTATAGTACGAGTCACTTCCAAGTTGAACCTGTGTTCTGTAATCTGACCCCTACAAAAAAAAAAACCCGTAAATCGCTATTGTCAAAATTACTTCACCATCACATAGACAACATATTACATAAGGAAAAAAGCTCATCACCTTGTAATCGAAGGTGACATTAGCGTGTGTCGTATCTTGTTCATTCGTCAGCTGAAAGAGAGAAAGAAACAAAATGGTTAGAGAGAAAAGAGGAAAAAAACAAGCACAAATTTGTAACACTTTTTTTTTTACCTGAAGATCACTCTTAATAGACAAATTGTGAGTGAAATCGTACTTTAATCTCCCGTTTAGTCTACCATCCGTCATAATCCTTCCGACTAGCAGCAACTGTTTAAGAAATTTTGTTGTGAGTGTTTATTTAGGACCCACAAAACCATATTTAGAAGAAAGAAGCATTACCTTTGGATCAAGAAACTGTGCACCAAATTCATAATTAGAAAATGGAGTTTTGATTATATCAGTTGGTGCAACTCTGAATAGTTCAGGTGGAAGTTCATTTAGTCCCATTGATACGCTATTTGAAACATTCGATTACACGGTTAGGAATACAAACAAGAGAGATACAAAATGAATTGAAACCAAAATCTAGCTACTTACCCATGACTTAGACCAAACTTCTGGTTCAGCGTCTTGACATAGTCGAAGCGAAAGCCCTCGAATGTATCTAGCTTTAAAGCCACTACAAATACAGTAAAATCAAAATCACTAAAAATCAAGAAACAAGAGACAATTATTCATAGGCTAAGTAAGAATATTCACAAACCTAAAACCATAAACTTACTATAAGTACTCGAATTTTGTCAAACATAAAAAAAAAAACCGAAGGCAGAGACAGATTGAGATCTATGAAAGTAACATAATAACTTGTGAAAATACATGAAAGGAAGATAGTAAAGGAGTGTTGAACACAGAACTTGTGGCTTCGCGGTTAAGTTCTTCATAAGGAACAGGGCAAGGGAGGTTTGAGTAATCAATCTTTTCGTCGATTTTGGGTTTTGAATCGACTTGTGGCATCGAATACTGTGATTGAAATCCCTCCATAGCTTCTGCTTTCGTTAACGGAGAAACTTGTTTTGTTTTGAAAAAAAAAATTGGAAGAGAAGAGAAGACGAAGGAGAATCAAAAAGGGTTTATGAGTTTTATGTTTTGCTTTTTTAGTTTTTGAGCGTGTGCGTCAAGGTTTAATTGGTTTTTTTCAACTTCTGAATTGAAACCGGTGAATTCTCGGTCTCGTGCTTTTTTCTTGAGGATAAAGTAAATATTTCGTTTCACAATAAATATACGAATAATACCAAATCTCGGACTCGCAAGGAAAAATTTACTAAAATACCAAATATACATTAATGATATAACAAACAGTAAATTGTAACCAAATAGCATGTATTTATCAATTCACCAAAAAAAAAAAAAAATAGTATGTATTTATCAAAGGGAAACTTTTATTTATAGAATGTGAAAAGTGTTTTTTATTCACTCTGTTGAAAGTCATGAGCAACGCAAAAGAAAAAAACTGAGATAAAATGAAATAACTCCAAACCTAAAGTATTATTAGATTACGAAACGACCAACGTGAGAAGAAGATCAATGGATCATGAAGCGGCCTAAATTTCATGATGATAGAGACTCACCCAGAAGCAGGAATCATGTTCAAAACTTTCATCATGAATGCAAATGTAAACGCATCTTCTTGAAGCTTCTCAAATCTGCATTTTAAGATCAATCAAATACCAAACCAATGTAGAGAAGGGTATCTATAAGGAGTAAGAAGTTTGTACCTCCCAGATTTCGAAAAATGGCCAGCGCCAAGCTCGCACTTGAACAGAAGCAAGTTGTTGTCAGTCTTCATTTCTCTCAGTTTCACAACAAACTTGGCAGGTTCCGACTACATAACTCTTGAATCTATTGGATACAAATAGTTGAAAACGTTGATGATAAGTAATCAGAGCATTAGTATAACAACTCATCTTAAAGGTCACAAAATAATGTATTTAGCCAAAATCTAAACTGTATCTAGACAAAAGAAGCTCACCATTTAAACCAGCAGTTACAAGAAAATTTGGATAATTCTGCGCCGTAACCTGTTTATTGTGAATAGATGCATCAACACAGAGAATTTTTATACCATTTGGTGCAGATAATACTAAAAGAAGTGTATATTACTCACATTGTCGACAGGGGAATATGACTTCATATAGAAGTAAAATTCTTCCTTTCTGGGGTCACCCCACTCCTACAAAATTATACAACCACTTGTTTAGATGAATAACAAAAGATGAACCAATTCAATAGCTTCTTGATTCGTAAAGAAATCTATCTATCCATCCTTATGCTTATTCCAGTTCCATATCATGACAATTCTCAATGCAAATCACTATAACACATGCAGATGATGTACTTTGTAAAGTAAAAAACACATGTAATTTGAAATTTTTAAGGCATTGAACGAAGTATAAAAATACCTCATATTCTGACGTTGTAAGCGGAATAGTTGGGACCAACATTGTTGTCAAAACATCTACAAAAGGAACTCCAGCGATAACCACCTTGAACAAGTCAGGCCTCATATTAAGAACAGCACCCATCAGCAATCCACCAGCACTTCTTCCTTCGATGCACAGTTTTTCCTTCGAGCAATACTTAAGTTCTATTAAACGCTCAGCACAAGCAATAAAATCAGTGAATGTGTTTTTCTTCTTCAAAAACTTCCCGTTCTCGTACCACTGCCTCCCCATTTCACCACCCCCACGGATATGAGCAATTACATAGATAAAACCACGATCTAACAGGGATAATCTTGATGCCTTGAAATATGGATCGACAGAAATCTGAAAAGGTAGGAGTGTTTCATAGCTTAGCACGAAAGAACTAAAAGGACCGAGGATCTGATATCCATATAAGCTTCAGATAAAAATACCTCATATGAACCATATCCATAAAGCAGCAATGGATCAGACCCATCGAGCTTTGCAAATTTTTTGTTATAAACAATAGACATTGGAATTTGAGTTCCATCTGATGCAGTGACCCATTTTCTTTCTGTAAATTTGATGCATCAAAACCTCCCAATACCTGAAACAAAAACAGAAGGTTATTATAAACATCAAGCGATGACCATGTCAAAAGAGAAGGCAGCTTATCTAGGCAATAAATCGTAAAGCAAACAAACAGCCAAAAACAAAAACCGGGACTTCTCATGTGTGTTTCATGTACATATGACTCATTACCATTTAATGAATACGCCTATGCAATGGAAATTTAAAAGTTCGCAGCTAATTGTGCATATAGGAAAGTGAAACAAAGTGAGGGAGTTGGAACAAATCAGTAGTTTACTTACTGTTTCAATCTTCTTGACAACAGAAGTACCACTGTCCATGTCATAGTCATACACAGAAGGAGGCATTTTCATCGAGCTGTAGCAGTAAAACACTGGACGCAAATTCAGACTCTGTTGAGTCAACTGAATAAACCGGGTCAACAAAGCTTACACTACGACCATCTTGGAGACTTTTCAGTGGCTGTCCCTCAGCAGGAAGCCTATGAACTGTTATCTTCTGCAGTCCTTGTTCACGCTCGAATACTGCCAGATGATCTCGAAAAAGCTGAATTTCCTGAATCTTTACACTGTCCATATCGAACATCAACATAAAGCATAAAAAAACTGAATTAGCAATGGCAAAGTAACATAAATGAGGCAAAAGAAAGAGGTAACTGACAATGATTTTAACAAAGATGTTTACCTTTCTCTATGTGGAATCAGAACAGTTGTCTTAGATGTGTCATCAACTGAGCAGGCAACCAATTCTGAATTGTAAAATTCAGTGCTCCTTCTCTGAATAAAAAAGTGGTTCCCACGATGACTGACAGATGAATCAATGCCATCTTCGCGAGGTGTCAACACCTTAAATCCATCTTGAGGCTTGGACACATCAAGTGAGAAAACAAATCTTGTAGTTTTGCTTTCCGAAGCAACAAATATATACTTATCACTCTCAGAGGCATGAAGATCAAGAGAAAACATATCATCCTTCTCATGGTAAAGGCACACATCACTGGATTGCTCTGTTCCCAACTTATGTAACCAAACCTGTTAATAAAGTACCGTCAAACTTAGTAAAAACTCAAAACCATTGCGCCTATGGTTAATAATGTCATATAACGAAATCAAGATACTTGAGATAGCAACCTTGTCAGGCCTCAGGATTTCGTCCATAGTTATGTAGACCAAAGCATCATTACCAGCCCATTCAAGATAACAAGTCAATCCTTTCAGTGGTGACCCTAGTTGTTTCAGCGACTCAGAGTCAATAACATTCACTGTATATATTTCATCACCTTTCGTATCCTCTGCATACGCCACTAATTTATGATCGGGACTAGCCTGACGAAGACACAATCAAGAAAACAAATCAAACATCAAGTAAGGAAAAAAAAAAAAACAGGTTAATATCAAAAATCTATTTCCACACCTTGAAAGCACCAATTCTATAGTAATCATGTTCTTGAGCTTTGATATTCTCATCAAATATTACATGCTCAGGAGGAGCATCAGGACCAATTGGCATAGTATCATACACAGATGGCTCAGCTTTGTTATCAATAACCAAACGTCTACAATGTTGAACATATTCCTTTCCTTGAAGATTCTTCTTATAATAGTAATAAGGTCCTTTCCGTAATGGTGCAGATATATCATCTTCGTTAATCCTTCCTCTTATTTCAGCAAACAATTGATTCTCAAATTCCTTAGTTCCTGCGATTTATTCAACAATTCACCATTACTTCCAAATTCGAAGAACCCTAAATCTCTCAAAATTTGAAAAAAAAAAACTCACCGGACATGACGGAATCAGTGTAATCGTTTTCTTCACGGAGATAAGAAAGCATATCGAGATTGGTACGAGAATCGTCACGAAGCCAATAGTAATTATCAACTCTAACATCACCGAACATCTCGATTACATGCTCTACTTTCTTCGCTACTGGAGGAGATCTCGATTCCGCCATGTTTCCCGGTGATTTCAACCGCAATGATTCAGCTCCGGTTTCAGAGGAGGAAGACGAAGAAGATAACAACCGTAGATTAAAGCGACGACGAGGAGTAAGAGGAACAAGGCAAGAGAGAGGAGCACCGAATTGGAGAAGACGACGAGGACGATGAAACGCGAGAAAGTGAGAGCTTAGGGATACGAGTCCACGCCTTATTAACATTTAGTGTTTGTGTAGAGAGTAGAAGAGCGTAAGATTCGCTGCGATTTGTTAATAGATGACCGGTTAAACCCGGTTTAGATGACCCAATTGGTCTTTCTTTGAATCGGTTAAACAAAATTCTCAAATTATTAACTTTATCGAAACCGGACCAAACTTGATGTGCAAATTGGGAATAACAAGAAAAAAACTAATCGTATGGAATACCGAATACAGATTGAACCTGAGATAACCCAAACTTAACCGGAACGAAGTAAACCGAAGAAACAGAAGATGGGAATCATGGGATGATAAAAAATTGGTCTTACATACAACAAAAGAAGGAAGGCTGTATAATAATATCCAGAAGAGAGTAGAGATTAATGTTAAAAAGGTGCATCAAAACCACTAAAATTACCAAAAGTGACATTCATTTTCACAAGAAAATGTTGGAAAAAAACCAATGAGAAAGTGTAGACAACATCATCAGAAGATATACCTTGAAAGAACATAAAGCCAATGGCGATAATGGCGCTAACTTCATCACACAATCGGAGACTAATAATCATCATCGTCTTCCATCACAGGAAATAAGGAACACCTGTTCTTGGCCCTCTCATTTGATTGTTCTCTTCCGTCTCCGTGAAGAACTTCACTTCCCGTTCCTGGTAATAAACCATTTTTCAACAAATCATAACCGTGAGTGACTACCGGATCCTATACACGTCCCAGAAACAACACAATCGATGTGGGCAGATAGATTCTACAGTACCAACTAGGTCATTTCACATAGATAAGTCACATGAGCTAGAAACCAATAAGATGAAACACGATTCAAACTCTATCTCACAAGAGTTACTTCTCTAAGTTCCTGTAAACAAGAGGTTTCTACGCGTTTGGGTAGAGAGACAAGTATAAAAAAAATGGCTAGTTTAACGAGAAAGTGAAACAAGAGATTGTGGCATATCAATACGAAAAGGGGAGACAAATGTCTCACCATGTTCTCATTGAAACTCAATATAGAAGCCACATTTCCACAGCGGTAGCAGTAATTAGGTGCAGACCACACCTTTACACAAAAAAAAAAAGAGAAGAAACATCACCAAGGAGATTATTACTTCAGAATAGCTTAGAATGAAGCATAGGGAGCGAGACACTTACAGTTACAAGGCCTTTATCTTGGAACATGTACTTGAGTCCTTCTTGTACAAGCTGATGTGCACGACATACTAAATCGAGATTGTTTATATGGTTAAACTGCACAAGATACAAAACCAGAGATCAAGGAAGTGAAAATTGGTTTATTTCTTACACAGCTTTATTCACATTTCAACAACAAAAACAACCTATACCTCAGTGGTAACCCTGGATCCAAAAAGCCAACCAGCTCCACGTGGACTTACAGCCCATGTTTCAATATCTTCAGGATCGCTCCACATTAGATCACAGAAGGGTCCTTCATGCGGGATTTCACAATTCCGTTCAATCAGTCTTATCTAGAGGAAACAATAAGATCTAAAGTGAGTATATGAGATTTAACCAATTATGAGTAATACTTGCAGGTGGAAACAATAGAAAGAAAACACATTTTAACCTGGTCAATTGTCCGAACATCAGGTGAAAGGCCACCATGAACACATAGAACCTACATCAGGGAAGCAGTACTTTTACAATAGTATACACAAAACTTATGGCTTCGCATAATTCCAAGAGAGGTTACATCATAACAGTGGCAAAAATGCCAAGTACTTACAGTGCCATCTATAATAGCTGAAAGTGTAAGAAAGTCAAAGACATCCGTGCAATATCTCCATGCATTAGCATTACCATACTTTCTTTGGCACTCGTCATAGAAACCATACACCTAGCAAATGTGAAGTTGAAATGATAATTTAAGACTACAACTTTAGTAAAAAGTGAACCCTCAGGGACACAAAATACAAAACCAAGTGCATTATGAGAGTTAAACCAGAAAAACATTAAATGAAACAGTGAGCAGTAAAAAATGTAAACAGATCACTATCACTTTATATGTACCAACTTCCAAGACTTGTCACAATGTAAGAATATGTTAATTATACTCTTAGTAGATTTTGGAATACAGATTTTAATTTGCATCAGGACACTCCGCTTAATAATAGTGAAGAATTACCAGTAGTGCATCAAAATGCAACATAACTATTATTACAATCTTCTACCTTGACAATGGATAATAAAATGGTGTACCAATAGAGATACATCAAGAGCTTCCACGACGAAAACTCATATAGGCAAAGGAATCATGTTACTAATAAAGTATGAACCTTGCAAAATTAGCTTTCCAGTACCAATTCAAATGAAACGGATCTTAGTTAACACTCATATCTACAACAGGCATGACATAGCCACATGTACAAATTCAAACTTTTAAAACCAGGTATAACAGTTGAGGAAGAAAATCAACATTACGTATCTACTAGGAACTGCGTAAAGAGCTATAGACATCGGTGAAACAGAACAACGCATACCTGAGTTAGCTGTCTGCTTTCATGATTTCCTCGCAATAGTGTGATATTGGCTGGATGTCTACACATTGAAATACAAGACAAAGAACGGTTTTAAGCTATGCGTTTTACAGCTTAACGACCATTCTCAAGAAAGAAGCATACCTTGCTTTAAGAAGCAAAAGAATAGTGAAAACTTCAAGACTGTTGTAACCTCTATCAACGAAATCTCCCTGAGAAAAAAATACCCCCAAAGCAAATTAACCTCTATGCAAATATTGATGTCTCTCATAAATCATAACCCAAAGACAAAGAGTCTATACCATAAATATGTAATTCGTCTCGGGGACATGACCTCCGGTCTGGAAAAGCTTCATTAGATCATGAAACTGACCATGAATATCACCACAGACGGTGACTGGACTGTTCACAGGTTGTACATTTGATTCCTCAATCAGTATCTCTTTCACCTGTCAACATTCAAAAAACGCCTCTTATGATTACCAAATCATTGGAGAAACGGAAACAAACACCTCAATTTCAAGAATCCGTTTAGTGAATTCAATTGACTACACAAGAACTCAAAACTTATCCAGAAGCAAAAAAAAATTGCAAATTGATTGGACCCATTTTCGTAAACCCTAAAATCTAAGTAAAGTTCAAGAAGAAGAAGAAGAAGAAGGGGTACGTATTCGCAGAGAAGTTGAAGCTCGTCTTCAGAGAGATGTTGGCCTTCTTTAACCTTGGAAATCCATTGATCCAAATCCATGGCGACTTTTCAAAATCCTCCTTCAGGGTCTACGGGAAGTAGAAATTTCTTACTGTTTCGTCGCATTCAATGGCGACTATGGACGATTGAGAATTGAAGAAGAAGAAGATAGATCTAGCAGAAGAAGAAGAAGAGCATTGCTCCCTCCGCTTCGTTAGGGTTACGTAAGAGAGAGAAAGGGGAAACACAATCTCGGACCCAAAAAAACCCAATTTGGTCTTCTTTTTTCATCTTCAAAACTCGATCCATTCATATATATTTATTACTTAAACATCACTTTTTTTGGTAACATATTAAACATTTCTCATTTTATTAAAAATCTTGTTAAAAGAAATCGTGATTAGGTGGGATTAGGATGTTTTTAGAGTCAAAGTATAAATAATAATGATGTGATTAACATATTTTATTTGATAATTTTACATTTTAATTAGTTTTGTTAAAACACTGAGTAGTGTTAAAATTCGGTGAGTGGGCTAATACTTGCTTTGGTCAATCGAAATAATGTCATCATGTTTTAAACATATTAGAAAACTTGGTAAATGGACGATGGGGTAGTAAAAATTTAGATCACCCAAGTTATAAAATAAAATAATCTTCAAATCAAATTTAAAACCGATTTTATCCTCATTTAACTATACAAGTGGAAATCTATTTAGTTTAGTGGTTGATTAATAGTTAATTAATGTATCTACATTAGATCTAGCGTTTAAGTTTTAAAGAACCAGACAAATTTATTAAAACTTTGTTTGTAGTATTGTACATGTAGAGCGGTTCGTGGTCATGTATTCCATGAATGAATTATGTATATGAACGTGATATATGACGCAACCCCAAGAATTATGATGTAACGTAATTAAGTTAAAGTGGGATGACTGCTGGGCGATTTTTCAAGATGAACGTAACGGTTGGTTTTTGAAGAAATTTCAACCGTTATGACTCTGGTTTTCTCATGCCGCCGGCCGTACCACCGGTGGAGCAACAATCCCTCTCTTGCACGACTGGCCAGTATGTTGGGTTCCTTTGGAAGTTGTTTAACCATACCTTCCATTTCAGATTGGTTGAAAATCTTTCTTCAAACTCATACCATTACTGCAAATCTCTGGAGTGTGATTTGGTCTTCCTCATCACAATCTTCCAGTCAAAAGAGGAAAGATTTGTTTTCCTTTTGCTCTCCACCAGATTACCGAATAAGAATCCGAGATTTGCACTAATCAAGGATCCTGCATTCACCAAGGAGATTACAATCAATAACGGGACACAATTATCCCCAAATCAGGGAGTTTTACCCGAAATTACTACAATCATCATAATGATCCCAATCAGGAGGAGAAAGAAAAGGATTGACCAAACGAAAGTTAAAAATTTAAAAGGAGCGATGATTGAGGGATTCAGGTTTCATCAACCTCCCCTTATAATCCCTTTCGTGGAGAAATCTGTCACTCACCGATTTGCCTTGTGTATCCTCAACTCACTGTGCAAACAACAAATCTTTATCCCTTTCTCGTTATCTCTCACCATGTCCCCGTATGGCAAATTGTTAGCTTCCAAGCATGAAAGGAAACAAGAGAAGAAGAAGTCGGAGCCAATTAAGATGCCTGCATTCGATACAAAAGCAATGCTAAAAAAATTCGATCTGACCTTAGCAGGCCGAGTGCTCAACCCGGAGGCGCAAGCTCATCGCGTAAAGAACTTGGTAACGGTTCTCCCCACAATCTGGAAATGTGAAGGCAGAGTGCAAGGGCTGGAGACCGGGAAAGGAAAGTTCCAATTCAGATTCAATGAAGAGGCTGACCTCCTAACGGTCCTTGACAATCGTCCTTACCATTTCGATGGATGGATGTTTACTTTGGAAAGATGGGTTCCATCCTTAAGAGAGGATTTTCCATCAACAATCCCTTTCTGGATCACAATCGAAGGGATTCCTGAATTCTATTGCTATGAAGAAGGAATCATAAAGATTGGTGAGAAGCTAGGTGAACTATTGAAATGGGAGTGGCAGTCGCAACCACCTCGAGTCCAAGTGGTCCTTGAAGGCTCTCGACCTCTGGTCAGAGAAAAAGAATTGGACTTCGGAGAAGGGGTTCTCATACGAGTCACATTCAAATACGAGAGGCTGGAAAAGTCTTGCAGGATGTGTGATCGCATCACCCATGATAAGTACCACTGTCCGATGCAGCGCTTTGGGCGTCATCGCAGAGCCCCAATCCGCAGCTATGGAGAGGAGATGGATAGGAGAGGCCAACGTCACCACCAGCCTGAAGGACCTATCGCAGACATGGTGTCTCTATCTAGAGACAATGGGAAGAGAACCGAGAACGTACCTGTTAGCCCTAGTGCAGAAATCCCGGCGAAGAAACCACTCCGGCGTAACCTCCTCCCGGAAATTGACCAGACTAGGAGTAAGGCAAAAGCTCCAGAAGCAGATCAAGCGAATTTGCAGACCAAAGAATGGGTTAAGCGAAGATTCCCTCAAGCCGCTGAGGGAGATTCGTCGGGAGAGAACACGAATCGTCACCAGAGAAAGGGTGAGACGAACCCAGAATCTCTCGTTCTGGTTACACAACCAGAGGGACAAGACCTGAATAGAATCCCTAAGGTAACCGCTGAGAAGCAACCGGGACTGGTGACTCGCCGTGCGACCTGGTATCGAGAAACAGCAGAGGAGGCAAGAAGGGATGATTTTATCATCTCACAGCATAAACTCTGGAAGGAGGCAGCAAAGAAAATTGGGGAACAGAACCGGGCACTGGAGACGGAGATGGCCAAATCGGCAAAGTCGAAGACGGTGAAACTGTCGGCGGCTGAGTTCGACGAGCTCATTTCACCGTTAAAGGATCTCATGGGAGAGGAAACGAAATTGGGCCCAAAATTAGCCCCTCCAAAGCCCAATTCACCACAAGCCTCTAGACTTAAAAAAGCCTTGGGAGTAAGGAAAAAGATTAGGCAAAGCCCATTTAGGAGTGCCAAAATTCAAAAACAAGCCGCGTTCGCCGTAGCTAATTCACTTAGGGAGGACAAGTCCCTTTATGGAAAGCTACTTCCGTCAACTTCGGAGACGGCCCCTATTCAGGGAAAGAGACCGAAGAAATTTGAAGATCCGGTGGTTGAGGAGAAACCACCGGAGATCGATTAAATGATTCTGAGCTGGAACTGTCAGGGAGTAGGAGGTTTCCTGACAGTTCGTAGATTGCGTGAGTTCCATAGAAGACTATTCCCGGGAATAATTTTTCTTATGGAAACGAAACGCGAGATGAATTTTTTACAAGAACTTCAAGCAGAGTTTGGTTATGATTTTCTTTTTACAGTTGACCCGAGTGGTCTTAGTGGAGGTCTAGCCCTTATGGCTTTACCCGAGTTTCAAATTCAAGTCCTTTCTTTCAATAAAAATATTATCGATGTATTGGCTACAATTCATGGTAATAAAGTTTTCATCTCTTTTGTTTATGGAGAACCTGTTTTATCTCGTAGAAACCAAGTATGGAATTCTTTAAGCCAAATTGGATCCACTCGTAACGGACCATGGTTGATGACAAGCGATTTTAACGAAATAACAGGACACCATGAGAAAACGGGCGGTAAAACTCGACGTGAAAATTCCTTTTTGGATTTCCGGCTCATGCGAAGTAATTGTGGTATGATTGATTTCCCCTTCTCCGGGAACCTCCTCTCTTGGGTGGGTAGAAGAGGACAAAACGTCATTCGGTGCCGCCTGGACAGAGCAATGGGAAACGAGGATTGGCATGAGATGTTTTCGCATACCAAAGCAGAATACCTAAGATTTATGGGTTCAGACCATCGACCGGTACTTACGCGAATTACAACTAGGGATTTCCAAGGAACAAAGAAGTTCAGGTTTGACAAACGATGGTTAGCAAAGCCCAATTTTGAAAACATTATAAAACAAGGTTGGGCCCCGGAGGACCCAGATCCTACTCTGGATATCAATGACCGTATCTCGTCATGCCGGAAACTCATCTCTCGATGGAGAAGGACTGATCAGCAAAACACCGGAGAGACTATTGAGAACCTTAAGGTGGAATTAGACAGACTCCAGAGTGATGATTCGGTATCCTCGGAGGAGGTAACAGAAGCACAAGAAAAACTACGATTAGCTTTGGCAGATGAGGAAATCTTTTGGCAGCAGAAAAGTAGAGTGTTATGGCTGGTTGCCGGGGATCAGAATAACCAATTCTTCCATGCTTCCACAAAACAGAGAAGGGAGAGGAACAAGATTATAGGCATTTTAAACTCTAATGGGACATGGACCGAACAAGAAGCAGAAATCGAACAGATTGCAATTGACTATTTTGAAGATATGTTTGCCACGGAGGGTATTTCGGACCTAGAAACATCCTTGAGGCACATCCCATGCACGGTTTCACAGGAGATGAATGACAACCTCACACGGCCAATATCAGCGGCAGAAGTCAAAACATCAGTCTTCTCAATCCACCCTGAAAAAGCCCCGGGGCCCGATGGGATGACTGCTCTTTTTTACCAGAAATTTTGGCATATCTTGGGACCGAAAGTAGTAGATATGGTTCAGAGTTTCATGACATCAGGGATTATGGAACCTAGTATGAACGAAGTCAATATCTGTCTTATCCCCAAATCTGAAAGGCCACGGGAAATGAAAGAGTTCCGACCAATCAGCCTGTGTAACTTTAGTTATAAGATTATTTCGAAAGTCTTATGCCAACGTCTCAAAAAACTTCTACCACTTCTAGTTTCAGAAACCCAATCAGCGTTTATATCGGGGCGGGTGATATCCGATAACATTCTAGTAGCCCAAGAAGCTTTCCATGCTCTAGTAACTAAAGAGAAATGCCGCAAGGAGTTCATGGCGGTTAAAACAGACATGAGTAAAGCCTATGATCGCATTGAGTGGGATTTCCTAGAGCGTCTTCTTCAGAAGATGGGTTTCTCAGACAAGTGGATCTCATGGATCATGCCATGTGTGAACTCAGTTACTTACCACCTTCTACTTAACGAAGACCCCCGTGGATCAATTACCCCTACAAGGGGATTGCGACAGGGATACCCTCTTTCACCGTACCTATTTATCCTATGTACGGAAGTCTTAATATCCAACCTGAAAGCGGCGGAATCGGCTGGAATGCTCTCAGGCATTAAAGTGGCGTATGCTAACCCCCCTGTGTCCCATCTTTTGTTTGCAGATGATAGCTTGTTCTTTTGTAAAGCAAATGTTGAACAAAGTGACAAGATTTTACATATACTTACCGAGTATGGGAATGCTTCAGGACAACGCATGAATCTAGACAAGTCAGCTATTACCTTCGGTAAAGATGTCCTCACGGAAGATCGTCAGGCCATACAACAATGTCTAGGAATAATAAACGAAGGAGGAGCCAAAAAATACCTAGGTATTCCAGAACAGCTTCAAGGATCCAGAACCCAAATTTTTGCATATGTCCATGACTGACTTAATAGTCGTGTTAATTGATGGTCAGCAAAGTTCCTATCAAAAGGAGGCAAAGAAGTTTTAATTAAATCAGTTGCCCAAGCTATTCCAACATATGTGATGTCAAGTTTTCTCCTGCCTAAAGGCCTATGCAGGAAGTTGGCCAGTGCAGTCTCCCAATTTTGGTGGTGCTCGAAGCCCCAGTCAAGGGGAATGCACTGGATTGCGTGGAAGAAACTTTGTTTACCCAAGAATCAGGGCGGTATCGGATTTAAGTCTTTCGAAGACTTCAATCAGGCTCTCTTGGCGAAACAGTTGTGGAGACTTCACCAATTCCCAAACTCTCTGGCAGCCAGAGTTCTCAAGGGGCGATACTTTCGGCACATGCACCCTTTTCATGCGCCAAAACCTAACCGACCATCCTACGGGTGGAGAAGTATATGGTCTTCAAAAGAGTTGGTGATCCAAGGAACCCGCAAACTTGTAGGGAATGGGTACTGTACTTCGGTCTGGAGAGACATCTGGATACCAGACACAAAACCACGTCCGGCAATCAGACGAGAAGACAGAGTTAACCCACAACTTCGAGTATCGGACCTCATTCACCAACAGAACCGAAAGTGGAATATCCAGGCAATTCAGGCCAATGTGCACCCCCAGGATGTGCCAAGAATTCTAAGCATGAGACTCTCCCCAAGAGTATCGGAAGATAACTTTTGTTGGCATTATACCAAATCCGGGATTTACTCAGTCAAGTCGGGATATGAACTAGCCAGAACATACAAGGATGCAGATACACAGTTTTGGCTTCAGCTACCGTCTGATAACCCGCTCAAAGCCCATGTATGGAAACTACCCGCCCCAAATAAATTACGTCATTTTATATGGCAATGTTTAGCAGGAGCGGTGGCAGTAAACGAACGTCTCAAGTTTAGACACATCAGGGATTCAGCGAACTGCCCTAGATGCCCTGACCCAATTGAGTCAATTAACCACGCGTGTTTCACGTGTCCGACAGCAAAAGAGGTTTGGGCTCTAACTGGTCTACCGACAGATACACAGGTCTTCCCGACGGAGAACTTAAGATCCAATCTAGACTTCCTCTTCTGGAGAATTCCACGTCACAGGGATACGAACGAGGTCTCCAAGAACTTTCCTTGGATCATATGGTATATATGGAAAGCTTGAAATGACAAGGTTTTCAACGCGGTAAACCGGGATGCAGCAGCAACTCTAGCCCTAGCAATTAAGGAAGCACGAGAATGGTCCGAAGCAAACTCCTCGGAACAAAGGTCACAATTCCAACCACCAGACACAGTGGCCCCGCATTCAGCCACCTTCACGTGCCTAGTCGATGGATCATGGAAGAGAGAAGACAAAACGAGTGGTGTGGGTTGGATCTTACAACTTCAGGACGGGACGACAGATCTACTGGGCCTAAAAGGATACAATCGAAGTCTCTCCCCCCTCCACACAGAATGCCACGGACTGCTATGGGCCATGAATTCATTACTGCGGAAACAACGTTTTTGCTCTACCTTCGTCACGGACTCAAGGGATCTTGTGAAGATGGTAGACGCGCCACATGAGTGGCCCGGCCTCGAACCGGAATTGCGTGAATTGGCAAACCTTCGGGAGTCCTTCCCTGAATTCAATCTCATCTACCGACAACGGGAGAATATTACGAGAGCGGATTTGCTAGCAAGGAATGCACGCACGCGAGATAGGATCTTTTCTTTTATTAGCACTTCGGTCCCCTATTGGTGTACTGATACAGACAATGTATTCGTTTAACTAATAGAGAAGTGTGTTTTGTGACAAAAAAAAAAAAAAAAAAAAGAGAGAACCATCTATCATTAATCTTGTAGTGAAGATAGAATTATTCTTTAAGAAATTGTTTGTGAAATTTTTCGTTATATTTTCAAATGTAAGATCATCAGTTATAAGAGCATAATCTCCTAACATAAGTGACATTTCGAATTTTACTCTTTTTTTTTTTTTTTTCCAACAAGTCTTTCTTCTTCTTAAAAACCATAGACAATTGCTAAGTAATATCATCATGATTCTTAGAATCAATCCTCTTAAACTCCTCAATTTTTTACTCTAGTGTTTTCCTTAACCATTCGTGATGAAACCTTATCATATAGTACAAAATAACGAAAAGCAACATTTCTAATACAACACTGGTCCACAAGATTTTGGAACCTTTGTCAAATATATATATTATATGTTCAAGATATAAAAATAAGAATAATTACTGAATTTGCCAATATATTTGGCTGAAAATGAGAAAACACAGACTCTTTTAGTACCCATGTAGCATTCTCACTTCTCAACAACAAAACACAAAACCTCAAAATAACATCAAACGTGTGTCTCAAGAAATCAAAGAACTCATTTTAATACCTAGAACTCTTCAATCTCCCCCACCACTTCAACTTCACCTTCTCCACTGAACCACTTGTTTCTTCTTCATTCCCAAGTTTGCTTAATAACAATTTCGTTTCCTTTAATCTCCCTCCATAATCCTTCTTCCATGTATCAAACATTTGTTTCAACCTTCTTAACTCTCGGTCCGGATTCAAGTTTGCTTCCACTTGACCAGATTTCACTTCCATTAAGAACTTTGTATCGTCACCAAACACATGAGCTCTTTGTCCGAATTCCTCTGCTAATCGGCTTATCACGCTTAATCCCACACCAACGCTTCTCGCCCTACCGTGTGTCCTGTAATCACCACTTCCTGAATAAGATTCCGTTGCTGCATCGCTTGCGTTCACTGACGCATCCGAGTTTCTCGCTGAGTCCTCGACATCTAGGCTTCTCTTTGCAATGGCAAGACTTGATTGCAAAGATCTCATTTGCTTTTGCCAGATTTCTTCCATTGATTTCATCTTTGTTTCGTATTCAGACCATCGGTTATCGTACTGCTGAAGTCTTTGTTTGAGAATATCGTTCTCCTCTTCTTTCTCACTAAGAGCAGCTTCGGTTTTGAGTACCCTACGCTGTAGTTCGGATAGATATGATGCCTTCACTAGCACCTCGTCTGAGTCATTTATCTGCGTAAAGAATCGGATTTAAGAGACCAGCAATATTCGAGTCAGATGCAAAACAAAAAGAACGGAAACTTTGAGAGGACCTTGGTGCCTCCAGATTTTAGCCATCCTATATCACCAGCGCATCTTCTAACCAGCTCGCCACGAATTGCTGCAAAAAAGGTTTCAGCAATTCTTGAAACATCTGATTTCTAATAAACCGAGGAATTAATTCACTCTTTTTTACCTGACTGTAGAACAACAGATGCATCGACCGTCACGTTATACTGTCTCTTAACAATCCTTCTCTTAACATGTCTTTGTATAGCAACAGAAGCTCTATGTTTCCGTAGTAACTCCACATATTCCTTTCTTACCTTTTCTCCACGTACAACTGAAACAAAGGAATAAAAAAGCCATAGCTCAAGTTAAGCTGAAATTGTCTCTACTATAAAGATACTGAAATGAGACAAGGGGCAATACATGACTGAAGAACAGAAATTGCTCTTTTATGCTCTTTGAGAAGACAACGTGCTTGGTGCCCTCTAAAACAGCTTTGGAGACGTAAAATGCCATGAAGAGTCCGATTCCTTGTATCTTCAAGAACCCCGATCTGCAATGGCGAGGAGAAAGTAAGAATCTCTAATTTGTGACCCCTTTCAGAGATAGTCAAGACATCAAACTACTAGCTATAGTACCTGGCCAGTTCTAAAAAACAGTTTTGTGTAGCCGACTTGATACATCTCTGGCAAGATGTTGAACTGATGGAGAATTGCAACCGAAACACTTAGAGGATCTTTTGCTGCAATGTTCTCCAGCAGAAGGAATCCATACCTAATGTATCACACGAAAAACATTTAACATTGTTTGCAGTACTATGAAAGTGCGGCTACTGTACACAGGATGGAGTTGTTTACCTTCGCGAAAATTTCTGATGAGTCATTCTCGTAGGAAATCCAGACCGGGAAATCCGAACCACCTCTAGGACCCCACAACATCTTAGCTGCTGTAAGACAAGCCCTTGCTCATACAACCCGGGAGACTGAACATTGTTTGGCTTTATGCAGCGAATGAAATGTGGTGTAGTGTTCCCTAAACGTTGCATCAACTGGAAAAGTTGACCCTGAAAAAAAAAGTATAGGCATTGTCATCAACAAACCACAACATGCGCGACAAGCTTAGTAGTTTTAAGACTTAAGAGCAGAAATAGAAGCAAGATGTGTTTCAGGTTAAAGTGCCCTACCTTAAATTTAGTTGCTACACTCAGTCGCTGGGAATCAGCTCCACCAGCTTTGTGTAAAGGACCAACAACAGGTTTTTCAGAATGAATGAGCATACTAGAAGCAAACGCTTGGGGAAGGTGGCAAGAGCAAGATGACAAAAGTTGAATAGAATCTGAATGCAGCAAATCTCGGTTCTTCTCTAGAAACCCAGTCGTCTCATATGTAACCTCTCCAGCATAATGAGCAACCGTGAATACCTTCCCTCGGTCTCCTCTAAAGCAGGAGTGATCATCTAGATGTTGCTTAAGCTTGTTGGCAAGTGTCAAATCTGTGCCATTTGGAAATGTGGATTCCTCATCCAGAAGTGAGAGCAGACCTAATGGTTTCTGCACAGAAGTGATACTTGCATGTTTTAGAACTTAGAGGACATGCTTTGTAATAAACGATACATACGTTCCAACACAACATATCATACTGAGTAATAGATGTACTCATATGACTTGTAGCTGACTCTAGAGGAGATTAGCTATCGCATTACCTTTTCAAAGAGACTGAGACAATCTTGGTTGTCCTCAAAATCAACTCTTTTCCAGTCAATGCCATCCTGAATATATTCCTAAAGAGCAGAAAGAAATATTAAGCCGCACGCCAGTCAGATAACTGAGACATTCGATTCTCTTTCATGTAGATATACTACAAGAACCCATAGCAGAAGGGGTAACTTTACCTCCTGCTCCAACTTAAATAGATGACGATTAAAGTGTTGCTGCAATCTCTCATTTGCATAATTTATACAAAACTGCTCAAAACTATTCTTCTGCAGCATGTAAAGTAGTTATTCAGCAAACCAAATTAACATTGGTACAGAACGTAAAACAGAAGATGCATACATGGAACCATTATCCTGTAAAATCTATGTTCCCATTCTTTCTGTAAGTTCATGCAGGAAAAAGAAAAGAGAGACTAAAAAGAAGCATACATTGAATGATTCAAAGCCATAGATATCAAGAATACTTATGGATCTGCCAGTTCTCATCTTTCCCACTGCAAGAGATTTGTTTATCTGTTCGACCAGCCAGTCAAATAGGCAGGCATAGATTGACTTAGCTAAAGCATCTCTCGCGTCAATGGCCTGAAAGCAAATATGAAAGAATTTCAGCACAAAAAAGAAGAAGCATAGATCATGTTTACAGAGTGGAAAACCAACCCTACTCAGAATTCAAATACGCACAAAAAAAATAAAAGGCAAGCACTTCTTTATAAAAGGCCTACCTGTGATAATGTTAGCTTCTGTACAATAGTATCATTTCCAACTCTCATATTACGCTTCGATAGAGCTAGCTTTAGCTCATTGATGTTGCAGCCAATCAATTTAGCAACAGTTGACAAACCTGAAGAAACAAAGAAATACAGCACTTAAGTTAGCCAGATGAGCCACAAATATTAAGCAGCAAACTTGAAATAACCAAAACCCTTCTCCAAGATAATGAAACGAGCAAGTATCAGAATTTAGGGACTGAAGAGCCTTACTTTCGTCTGGTTCAGGCTCAACGTGATTTTCATTGTCAATAATGGTGAAAGAAACATTCCCCAGCCATAATACTGCTGCAAGCATTGCAAATACACTTTCTTGATCTTCTTGACTTACGTGCACAATATCTAGAGCTTCCTGCAACAGCAAAGAGTTTTTCAATCAAAAGGTTGAATTAGTTGTCTGAAATATGCAGGGAAAGAAATTACTGAATGATGGAGTTACCTTAACGGCGTGAAAACGTTCAGCATCATCAACTCCGTTAATTGAACAGCAACTGCTCTGACTCAAATATTTATACTCTTTTGCGCTTGTCAAATTTAGCTTCTCTGATTTAACAATGAATGGAATTAAAAGTCAGATATACAATCTTGTTCCACCAATAGTCACTACCTGTAACTATATTACTATATATGCAAAATTCTATCACAACAATTGACGAGAAACGTCTATACAATGCATTGATAATTTACATTAATAATTTTGAGTTGCAACCGGAGATTTATTTTGGAAGAGAATTGTTATAAGCGCTTTCCAAATCATACCTCTAAGCGCAGGTGAAGCTCCAGCACAAAGTTGATAAAATATATGATATGACCTCTCTCCTTCCGTACATTGAACCACTCTTGACTGTTAAAATGTGTCAGAATAAAAAAAAGCATTCAAACTTACCAAACCATGTTTCAACATGAAACAATTGAACGCAACGAATAAACAAAGAAGAACTTACCTTTTCTAATAAAACTGCAAAATTTGAACAAACAGCAAAAACGCTAAGTCAGCATTTGTAAAGGAGCAAAAATAAACACTATGAAGCAGCAACTACAAGGTTTATGCTTACATGTTTGAATATTAGCACCGGAAATCTTTCCTGTTTCACTAAAATGAATCTCTATCAGCTTCCCCTGTCAAATTTAACATTAAAGAAATATTATGCGACAAACAAAGGCCCAAGACTTTCAAAGACACAGTAAGACAAAAAGAGTATATGCATAAGGCATAATGGCGTTTGGGGGCTTACAAAACGACTAGAATTATCGTTTCTCAATGTTTTTGCATTTCCAAAGGCTTCCAAGATGGGATTAGTCTTTAATATCTCATACTCGATCCCACTTCCGCCTCCAAGAGCAGCCAAGTATTGCATTGCTATCTTTGCTGTCTCAGTTTTCCCTGCTCCACTCTCTCCACTGGATAAAACGAATTCTTGTTTCACAAGTGCGCTTACATTTACTTGAGCTGTAACAGTTAGCTTTTAAGGAGGAAATTTTGACTAACCTGATAATGATAGATTGGTTAACTTCATCTGCAATGAAAACCGAAAAAAAGATAAGAATCAAAATATAGAGTGCAATAAGTTAAACAATTAAGAAACATGATCCCACCTCGTATCATTTCACAGATTGCTGTATCTGCAATAGCATAAACATGAGGACTCTCATTTGATCTATTCCTGTACGCTTCAATGTTACGATTTCCATACAACGGAACCTCCTTGAAAGGATTCACAGCCACCAGAACCGGCCCCGCTTTTGTCTAGAACCATAAAGGAAAATTCAGAAACAGCAATAACAAAGACTGTGACATTTTACCATGAAATATTAGAAAGAACGGGCTTTTACATATATCATGTCCTGGTTGTATCTATATTCGAGGTTGTACAACACGGCTGGCTCGTTTAAGTAACTTAGTTGCATGAGATCGTCTACTCCATCAAGAATATCAGGATTTGCAGGTACAAGAGTCTCTGATACAACTTTCAAAACCTGTTAAATCAAATGTAGTAACACATTCCAAATCAAAACACTTAAAAAATAATAATCAACATAAAAAATTACAAAAATTCACTTACATTTCCCTCAGGCAGTTTAACAACAGACTCTTCTCCTGAAGTTGACAATATCTTCCCTAACTCCCAGTTACCGTTCGGAAGTTCGACCCAAAATTGCAGAACCTGGAACCGAAAATTTGTCAAAATCGAATGTTTCCTCTAATGTTTGTATATCCTAACTAATGGTCCAACCTAAACAACCCACCAAAATCGACAATACGAAAAAGTTGCAATACTAAAACCTTAACGGTACCTTTTTCCGAGCATAAGCGCTAGTGTCACTCCACCTACGATCATCACTCTGAGGCAAGGGAACAACAGGATCACCATCACCAATCGAAGACCGTTCTCCATTTGAAACGCTGAGCACGCTATACGGTGAATCCTCATTACTACCAACAGATTCATTAACACCATTATTCCTTAAATAACCATTTCGCGGAATAACCAAATCGGTCACACTAACACTTGAGCCACCAGAGGAATTCTTCTCAGGTGAACCAAGAAATCTATAATCTGCAGGCATTGATTTAAGTGACTGAACAAATGGCTTAACCTTCTTAGACATTTTCCTGTAAGAAACAAAGAGAAGAGAATTGTAATGAGACCACAAAGAAAAGAAAACTATATCTAGTTTCTTTCACAGAGAAGACCCCACTCAAAGAGACCTATCTAGTTAGATTAAGAGAACAATACTGGGGGACAATACTTTTTTAGACAATGACCATAGTGTTTCAGTCACTATTATAGAGTTTCCACAATCAAAAAAAGAAAAAGTTTCAAAATTAGGCAATCTTATGAAATCTTGTAAAAATCAAAAACACTTAAACTTCAACTTGATGAAGTTAAAAAAACAATGCAAGATCCAATAGATGTTTATATTCACTAAAGATCCAAATCAGACTATCAAACAACTTCTAAAAATTGAATCTTGAGTCAAAATCAACACAAGACCATTTCTTCTATACGAAACAGATACAGTTTTTTCCCCTTCCTGGATTGAATAAAGACTAACAATTGAAATTGAGAAAATTTTGAAAATTGATTACGAATTTTAAATATTGCTTTATCAAAAAAAAAATGGTTTCGATCTAAAGCTCATAGATTATTTACCTTTTTAAAATTAGAAACCAAAAAGGAGGAAAAACCCGCCAGTCAAAAGCAGAAAAACTTCAGATTCACGGAAATTATGAGATCGATCTCAAATATACTCACAAAAAAATACACAACTTTGAAATAATTTTCCCTGATTCTGAAATGTACAACTCAGAAAACGAGAGAAAATTTTAAGAAATGAAAATCGAGAGGAAGAAAACTTGGGGGTTTTACAGTAACAATGGAGACTGAGGAAATTGGTGAGAAAATCAGAGAAAAAATTGGAGAGAAAATCTGGAAAAGAGGAACGAGTGAAGAAGAAAAAAAGAAGATGCAACTTTTTTCTCTGCTTAGTAAAACTGTTTTCTTTCTTTTTTATTTATTTGTTTTTCTTTTACTTTCGATTTATAATTATTTTTGGGAAAATATTTGATTTTTAAATTAGTTATTAATATCCGACAATTTTGAATGTCTTTTTTGGCCACCAACAGTGGATTTTTCAGCATCTCACTTGGTCAGAATTCCGGTTTTACCCTTAATTATTTCTCTTAACCGATGTTTTTGTTTTTCAAATTATGCGATCTACATTAATGATGATATTTTCCTCATTTAATGTTGTTTTTTTAACTTGTAATCAAAAGAAAATTATTAATTGCAAAATTTATTTTGAAAATGATACTGTATTACTTGTATCGATTTATTTGAGTCTTATATTATATGTAAGTTTCACCTTTTTTTTTTTTTTTTTTTTGTCACATGTAAGTTTCACCTGTTCAACTTGAATGAGACTTTTACATTTTAATCATATAATATTCAATAGATTATGAGTTTTTTCCACCACCAATTCAATTATATTCTTAAGGGGCTATCCAACTGGAATCGGACCTAATTATAATAAATCGAAGACTATCAAGTAACAAACAATAAAGTAATTAGAACTGGTCCACGTTTCGATCACACCTCCGTTTTATTATGTAGTCAACTATATGTTAATCTACATAACATTATATAACCAGAGAATGTCTTAGTTTATATTCGCTTCAATGTCATTAAATAATAATAATAAAAAATTGATTTATTTTTTAACAACAATAATAATAGAGTAGTTAGTAAGTATGCCGAAAGAACAATATTTTCTCTTTGTCAAAATAACATTATGATCATGATGCAGACCCGAACATATTCGATTTATTTTCTAGGACGCACACCTAGACAATTTGAGTTTGGACTGATACCTATTTCTCCAATTGAAAAAATTATATTATAGCCAATTGAAAATTTTGGTTAGTCATTAACTTTGAATGGAAACAATACATAACGAAACATGTTAACTTCAAACGGGACAAAATAATAAAAAAAAAATCATACAAAAACATCTCTTCAATTCGTTTCGTATCTAGTTTGTTCTCCATTTTGCACCATCTCTATGCGGAATGGAGAACATACATGACGTACATGTGATATTCACCATTTGTAATATCCTCGAACCGTTCTAGGGATAAACTTGTCGTGAGATGCCACATTTGATGATTGGGAACAGTTTAGTTCTAAGTGCATCTAGTTCAGGCTTACACAATTTTTTATCCCGAAACGGGTTGGCAAGTCTTAGGCCGGAGCTGAGAGGAACGGGGTAGACGAGTAAACGAACTGAAACTTCAAATTTGTTTCGAGGATTTGGTATGACCCTTTGTCAAATCCATCATATGTTTTTAGATCATATAAAATTTTATTGTTATATCCATAGCATTCGGTTGATTGTGTGATTGTGTGATGTAGAAGAAGAGCTTTGTTAAAGAGGAATGGATGATGAATGTTCGGACAAGCATGGCTAAGGAAGAAGATGAGACTCAATTTTTTTGTGACCCAAGGTTTAGAAGTTTAGTCTTAGTAAAAAATTGGTACTCAATTTCGGGTTTTTCATGTGTGAATGAAATATTATTTAGCGGGTTGGTGACAAATTCTTTGACAAATTTTTTTTTTTTTTAGTTTCATTTGGGTGCATAACCCCGAAAATATTATATACTATAATACTAAAAAAAATAGCTATGAGACATAAAAAAGTTGGTTACTTTTTTTAGATATTATTGGGTTATGCAACAAATTAACTTTAGTTTTTTTGTGTGTACATACTTCGTATATAATAGTTTTTACTTCCGGTTGTTATTGATGTATATACCATACAATTAGTTGGTTTATGGTGATTTGAGAATGTATGTAAATGTTTTTCTATCATTTTGAAAATGTTTGTTTTAATATACATGGTACTGAAACCTTTTCCCCCTTTTTGGTTCATTCACGTTATATTCTTTTTAATAAACATACAGTATTAAGTTGCATAATAGCCTGCATTCTCGCCTTCTGTATATCTATAATGGACATTTTTATAAAGAAGTTATGACTTGACTTAATGAAATTTGAAACCATCTATTATATCTTTCATTTGTTAGTGCGTAAGATTTTAAGGTACTTGCACTACAAGAAAACTGTATTTTAGCGTCGGAATTTAGCGTCGAATTTATTCCGCACTATTTTAGCGTCGATTTTGCGTCGTAATGGCGTCCATAACACAATTCGACGCTATTTAGGAACGAAACATTTCGAAGCTAAATCGACGCTATATCGCGTCGATTTAGCATCGATTTAGCATCGGAAGTCTAAGTTCGACGCTAAATCGATGCAAATTTAGCGTCGAACGCATAGCGTCGAATATTGGCGTCGATAACACAATTCGACGCTAAATCGTCACTAATTAGGGACGAAACATTTCGACGCTATATCGCGTTGATTTAGCATCGGAAGTCTAAGTTCGACGCTAAATCGATGCAAATTTAGCGTCGAATATTGCGTCGAATTTGGTTGGTAGATGACACATTTAACACGGGTTCACCTACTATATAAAATATTAGCGTCGAATTAGCGTCAAATTCATGTGATTTCGATGCTACTTCGACGCTAAATGATTATTTTTTTTGAATGTTAATTTTATTTTATATATTAGTAATGAAATATCAATATGTACATTTTGTTATAAATTTGTTATATATTTGTTATAAATTTGTAATGAAATGGATTTAGGAAAAATGTAGGAAATAGATTTTAGGAAATTTGATATGAAAAAATTCATATGATTGTTATCGTTATATGTTGCGGTTTTAAAATCTTTAAATGGTTAAGATTGTTATCGTATATATTACGGTTTCTTTACCCTAAACCCTAAACTTAAAATTTCTTTCATTTAGCGTCGAATTAGCATCGAAATCACATGAATTCGACGGTAAATTGATGCTATTAAACAACATTAGCGTCGAATTCATGTGATTTCGATGCTACTTCGACGCTAAATGATTATTTTTTTTGAATGTTAATTTTATTTTATATATTAGTAATGAAATATCAATATGTACATTTTGTTATAAATTTGTTATATATTTGTTATAAATTTGTAATGAAATGGATTTAGGAAATATGTAGGAAATAGATTTTAGGAAATTTGATATGAAAAAATTCATATGATTGTTATCGTTATATGTTGCGGTTTTAAAATCTTTAAATGGTTAAGATTGTTATCGTATATGTTGCGGTTTCTTTACCCTAAACCCTAAACATAAAATTTGTTTCATTTAGCGTCGAAGTAGCATCGAAATCAGATGAATTCAACGCTATTTCGATGCTATTAAACAACATTAGCGTCGAATTAGCGTCGAATTCATCTGATTTCGATGCTACTTCGACGCTAAATGCAACAAATTTTACGTTTAGGGTTTAGGGTATAAACTATAAAAGATTTAACGTCGACGATTCAGAGTGAAGCTACAATGTTATCTATATTCGAACATTTAATTGCGAACATAATAGTATGTTTTTATAATTCGATGTTACAAATGCATGTAATTAAGAACTGCTATTTCAAAAAACTATATAGGTTTACATATATATATCATCATAACCCTATATGAACCAAATATGTAATTTCAAATTTCAAAATTTGAAATTATTCTGTTATAGCAAAGATTGAAATGGCTAAATAGTTTTCGTACCAGTGGCGGTTTCGTTACCCTAAACCCTAAACATAAAATTTGTTTCAGTTAGCGTCGAATTAGCATCTAATTAGCATCGATTCGACGCTAATTCGATGCTAACTAAATTTTTTTTACGTTTGGGGTTTAGGGTAACGAGTGTTAATTGCATCAAATTAATTTGATCCGACGCAAAACCGACGCTGTATTGAATTAATTTAAGTAAACCAAAGGCGGTAAACCGAAAAAATTCAGATTTAGTTGGCTAAACCAATGGCGCCAAACCAAAAAATTTTGATTTAGCGTCGAATTAGCGTCGAATTGGTTCGAGATTCGATGCTAATTAGACGCTAAATCAAAATTTTTCCCATCTAACTGGCGGTAAACTTTATTCTCCGTGGGAAAGCGGAGAAATATTTTACAATATTTAAATGTAATCTGACGCTAAGTATTTAAATTTAGCGTCGGATCACAGATTTTATAACGCAGACCCAAGCCTCTTCTCCGCCTCCGGTTTCTGGAATTCCGAGCCTCTTCTCCGCCTCTCCTCTCCTCTGCCTCTCCTCTCCTCCAACGGATTCCGAAACACCGCCACTGTAGCGTCGACTCTCCTCCAACGGATTCCTTCTCCTCCTCCTCCTCCTCCTCCTCCTCCTCCTCCTCCTCCTCCTCCTCCTCCTCCTCCTCCTCCTCCTCCTCCTCCTCCTCCTACGGATTCCAAAACACCACCACCGTAGGGGTCGAATCTCCTCCAATCGATCCTCCTCCTCCTCCTCCTCCTCCTCCTCCGACGGATTCCGATGGTAATTTTTTTTTTTATGTTGTTTTAATTTTTGTTAACCAATATTAGTAATTTGTTATAACTTATGAAATAGATTTTAGGAAACAATGTAGGAAATTGATTTTAGGAAATGGAAAATAATTTAGATTTGATAAGTTATGGAATTGAATTTAGATTTGATAAATTATGGAATTGAATTTAGATTTGATAAGTTATAGATTTGAATTTAGATTTGATAAGTTATGAAATTGAATTTAGATTTGATAAGTTATAGATTTGAATTTAGATTTGATAAGTTATGGAATTGAATTTAGATTTTATGAAATTTATTTATGTAAAGTTAAATAAAACAAATTTATGAGTTTTAGGATTTTAAAATAATTATTTAAAATTAAAAACGAATTTACAAGTTATTTTTCGAAAATATAAAATTATTTCCTAAATGTTAAATTTATGGATTTATGTGTGTGTATTCATATATTATATATACAATTTAAGAATCGATGAATTGTTCTATCAACTTATTTTACAAGTTTTTAATTTGTTTTATTTTGTAGGCGGATCGACCTCCTCCTCCTTCATACGGAGAGTTATTTGGCGAGGATGCTACGATTCCCGGATCCGATGGTCATCGCGGATCCGGATCAGGATCATTGTCGGGTTCGCAGGCTACGACCTACCGTCCACGAGCTCCGCCACAGGCTCCGCCATGAGCTCCGCCACCGCCTCTGCCAGAGCCTCATCCAGAGCCAGAAGAAGGCGAAGATGATCATCCCGATGACCACAATGAGCCCCCTCCACCGGCAAACGCGCCTCTTATGATGCGGATTTCTGAGCTTCTCCGCCAACCTGGACGTGAGACACGGCTTAAGATTATCCATCCGTTGAGGCCTCCTTGTACATTATGATATGTTTTATTTTTTTTCAATATTACTAATTAAATTTGTTTTGTGTAATTAATTTTTAATTACAAGTTATAATTAAATTATTTACATTCTAATATTTTGTTTAATAGGTTTACGGATAACAAGGTTGTGCGTTCGGTCACCAAGGCAATCAAGGCCCACTTCACTATGTCGCATCCTAATTGGAGCATGACGCCGCAGAATGTTCGGGATATTTGGTTCGAGTCATGGGCGGTAAGTCATTTTATATTATTTAATTTTATTTATTAAATTATTTGATTATAAACATATTCATAACATTATTCGTATTTTTGTAGCAAGGGTGGCATTGGGAGGAACCTCATACTTTCGAAGTGCGAGCGGCGTTCGAGAAGAAGGCCCTAAAGCGTCTCATTGGTTACGTCACGAACTTGAAGAAAGCGTGGGGCAAGAAAGGCGATGAGGCGAAGCCGCTCGGGATGGATCCCGATGTTTGGTCGGGTCTAGTGCAGTTTTGGAAGGATCCCAAATCAGTGGTTAAATCGGGGAAGTGTTTTGCATCCCGTCTCACGCCGGTGGCTGAAGGAGATGGACCTTCAAAGCATTGTGCTGGTCAATCATCATACGCCACAGTACGACTAAAAATTGTAATATTTGTATTAAATTAATTTATTTGATTATTTATATTTTAAATATTTATAATTTATTTGATTATTTATATTTTAAATATTTTATTATATTGTATGATAATTTGTATAATAATTTTTTTTTTTTAAATGTTATCATTCGACGCTAAATCGATGCTGATGTAGCGTCGACACCTAATTCATTCGATGCTAATTTAGCGTCGAACTAGCGTCGATTGAATCAAGTGTCGACGCTAATTCGACGCTACATTTGCATCGATTTAGCATCAATTTAGCGTTGAATGAATCAGTTGTCGACGGTAATTCGACGCTACATCAGCATCGATTTAGTGTCGAATTAATCAGGTGTCGACGGTAATCCGACGCTAATTTAGCATCGAATTACCATCGATTTAGCATCCATTTAGCATCGGATGTTTCGATGCTAATTTTACGCTACAGTAGCGTCGAAATATTGTGTCGGAGTAGCGTCGAACATTCGACGCTAAATTAGGGTCGAATTAGTGTCGAACTTCAATTCGACGCTAAAATAGCGTCGAAATAGCGTCGAAAATGAATTAGCGTCGAAAAAATCGATGCTAAGAGGTTAGAGCGTCGAAATATGCCGACGCTAAATCAGTGTTTTCTTGTAGTGTTGCCGTAATCTAATGGCCTCACAAAGCAAATTTAGTGGAAATTCAATTATAGTAGAAGAGGTTTACAAGGCCAAAATAATCAGAGAAGAAAAGAGATCATGAATTCTTTCAATTTCCTCTTGATGGTCCTCTAAAATACTTGTATCAATTGGAATGATTCGTTCTACGGAAATTGAATACAACATATAATATGCTAGGGTTAAAACTATTATCAGGGATCCGATATCCGACATCCTATTTTATATCCGCTCTGAAGATTGAATTAAGGTATGGCCAAATGGTTTGAATTTTGAAAAAACAACATGTTTGTGAAGGTTTCTTTAAAAATATGTCGAATCGAATCAAAAGAAATAGCACAACGAAGAAACTCCAAAGTTTTTAAAAAACCATATATTTGAGAAGTTTCAAAGAAATAACCTTCTACAAATGAAGCCACATAGGACTTGCTTAATGCAAAACCAGCATACATAAATAATTTAAAGCTAAAAAAAGACAAACATTTCCAAGAATAGAGTCTTAATACTGATTTAAAAGTTACAAATGTGAAGTTCTTCTCATTATATGCTTGTCGCATATATTTCTTTTTTTCATCTTACTTTTTGTGGATGCACATAGAAAAAAAATATAAAAAATGAAAAAGAACTCGCGCGTATGTCGAATATAATCACTTAAAATAAATAATATTTAAGACTTACGAAAAAATTGTAAAAGCCTTGTTTTTCATATTGTTTTACATCTTTAATGAATTAGAAACAAAAGGGTAAAGCTCAAACCTAAAGTTACAGCCTTTAGCCAAAACTCTCCCTCCTTGTTTACCGCGCAAGCAATTTTGAAAATGCAGTATATAATATACATAACACTCCATACAACCTTTTTTACTTGCATATCCTGTACAACTCGAACGAATACTTATCGCCCTTCACAAAGTATCGATCCCAGAAAACTCAAGAAGACATTGGTCATACCATATTATTCCTCCTTTGTGTTTTGGACATCTACTACGAAGCTGTCATATATACATATATATATATATATACATATATATATATATATATACATATATATATATATGTATTGAATATCGATACCACAATCAATAACCACATTGTGTGTACTAATTCACATATAATTAATAGTTCTTTTTGTATATTGTATATGTATGCATAAATTGTAACCAAAACTAACATCTATTGAAGTGAAGTTTGTTTTGTGTGTTTGAGCGGATTTTATACATGTAAAATATGTGACATTTAATCAAAAGTATTGAATTGAAGTTACCCCAGAGAGAGCAATGGCATAACAAGAGCGGCATTTGGGCCCGTAGGAGTCACCGCGGCACTGGAGAATGACGGAGACAAAATTATCTTTCTCACCAAGGGAAATCATTTTGTAACCTCTACTAAAATCAGTGGTCGAAGAGATGTCGTGAGTGATACGTGTGAGCTTTTTCTCGTACTCACTTCCCGGTTTATATTTCCCTTGAGTGACATAGCATTTGTGGTTCAAATACGCATTAGTCATGTTCAAGCATGAAACGCTATGTGTAAGGAGAAATTGTATAGCCACAACGACCAAGATAGGGGGCAAGATGAGGCGCTTTGATATAGACAATGAAGAGTACATTGTTTCAGAATTTTTGTTTTAATGTTTCTCCAAAGGGGAATGTGGTGTTTATATAGGAGAGACTCGTCGGGTTTGCTATTGAGTAGAGATGATTTTTGTATCTTTTATTTTTATAGGTTAAAGTTTTCATATTTTTTTACCTTATAGTAAATTTGATTTGATCAACTTAGTTCTTAGCTTGAATCTTCAGTTTTTAACGGACATGAGAGAGGAATTGAAGGCTGAGACTTGGTATTTGCGGCGACAAAAATTCAAAGGTGTGACTGAATTTAAATTCTTAATTATAATCACACAATTTGTATGGTGTCAAACCTGAAATGAAGGAAATATAATTACAATGGCCTAACTCTATTTTTATACCACAAGTGTTTTTTAGGTATATCACTAGATAATGTTTAATAGATCACTACTAGAAAACAGTCAATTAGTGACTACTGTTTGTGACTGAAAAATCAGTCACTAATTTTTGTGACTACTTTGAGACTCTTAAGTGACCAATTTGTGACGACACTAAAATCAGTCGCAAAACAGTCGCCAATTTGTGACTGATAACTTCGTCATAAAAGCGTAACAAATTAGCGACGAATTTGAGACAGATATTCGTTGGTTTTCATGTAGTCGCAGAGTAGTCACAAAATACAGACTAATTAGTGACGGATAAAGTGGTCACAAATTTGCGACTGTTTTGTTACCATCAAAGCAGTCACAGATTAGCGACTACCATAAAAGCGTAACAAAAGAGTCACAGATGTTTAAATGTAGGTAACAACAATATTTTTAAAATTGGTAGTGACGAATTCGTCACAAATTAGTCATAAAATACCCACTACTTTATGACTATTTTGTGACTTATTTGTGAAACTTTAGGGTATAGACACTCCGTCACAAATTAGTCACAAAATACCCACTACTTTATGACTACTTTGTGACTTATTTGTGAAACTTTAGGGTATAGACACTCCGTCACAAATTAGTCACAAAATACCCACTACTTTATGACTACTTTACAACTAATTTGCAACTACTTATAATTTTTTCCCAAAAAGACAACACATTCTAAGTGTCTATTATTTATTTTCATATTAACAATCTTTGTAAACTATAATATTTATAAAGAATATATTTTATGAGTGAGAAAATCCAAATTCATTTTTTAAAATATTGTTGCATACATATAACTAGTTGATAACACATTGATCTTTAACCATTTTTCTTGTAAGTTTGTTGTTTTCTATAAATTAAGTTGAATTTCAACTAATGTGATGGATATAACCAATAAAACATTCAAGAAATGCAATTGTTATTGGTTGGAAATGATAATGGGTGATACTTGTTTGTTAAAATGTTTAGGGTTTAGGGTTTCAACTTGTGACTCCAAAAAATAGTCACAAAACAGTTACAAAACTGTGACTAATTCGTGACTACTAATAAAATTTGCCAAATTATTTGGGTTTTATATGGGCGGTTAAACGAAAATTAAGCCGCGACAATTAGAAATTTTAGGCTCCAAAGATCATTCTTCTCAAATTTCAGCCCTAATTTTTCGAGTTCTTCCCTCTCCTCTCTCTATTCTCTAGCTCTTTGGCTCCAATTTGCTCGATTCTCACAATCGACGCTCCACTTTCTCCAATTCCAGTTCCCATACCTAATTTGTTTCCCCATTTCGCTCCACTCTCAACCTTCGAACCCTAATTCCTCATTTGCTCTCTTCTCTCTTCCTCCTTCTCTCGTTAGACATTTCTGCTCCGTCGCCTCCCGAAATCAAAAAGATCATAAAGCCTCGATCTTCTTCTTCCTGCCTAAAGAGCTTCTGGAGTTGAGACCTCTATCCAGCCTCGATCTTCTTCTTCCTGCCTCGCCGTCGTCGGACTTTGCATCGTCGGCATCGGATTTTGCCTCGTCATCTTCAGCTTCAGGTGGTTACGTCTTTTCTATCTCCCTATCTTCCTTTTTATTTCTTCACTTTCAATCGAAGCTATCTAAGCTCGAATTTGAAGGAAACATTAGCTTATTCACTTTGAAAAACCTCAGATTTCAGAATTTGAGAAATCTAGGTTTTCATATGTTAGATAAGAAATTGATTGGGGAAATTTGCTTAGATGCTTAAGGTTATGACTTTCGATTACTTGTGATTCATTTGTGTAGTCTTTTGTGCTAATGCAAATTCTCGTCGAAACTATAATTGGGTTTCAAGCTCAAAGGATTCTCATCCATTTTTCACATCCTCCAGGTAACTCTTCGAATCCTTGGGAATTTAGTTCATAAACAAAAGCCACAAAACAATTCTGCGTTGTTGGTTTCACTATCAAATGATTGTTTTTGAGTTTTTGAGTTTATGTGATCTGCATTGTTGGTTTCACTATCGATAGTATAGAATCAAGCTCCAAACTAGTTTTCAATCTTAATACTTAATTGGTTTTCAATAAGATCAATGTAGTGATAGTTTTTCAGAGGGTCGATGGGTTTGATTCGAGTCCCTTCAAAGACTTGAAGTCTGAAGGGAGAGTTTGTCGGCTAAACCTGTAAACGCTCTCTCGACACTTGATCTTCGGATCTTATGATTCCTGTTTCGATTTTTGAATTTTGTGGTGTTTTTGATGTTACAGGAATTCAACATTGAGAAATTGCAGCTCGTTGAAGTAGAGAAGAAGATGATTAGACAAGAATATGAGAAGAAGGAGAAGCAAGTCGATGTCAGAAAAAAATGTGAGCTCATTTCTCTCTTCTAGATTTTTTTTCTGAGTATTAGTTTTCTTGTGCTTCTAGATTTTTTTTTTATTTGATTACGAGAGATGAGAATGGTTTTTGTTAACTGTGAGTTTGCTTTTGTTCTTGAAATGTTTGTAAAAGTGATTAATTAGTAAATGCATTTGCAGTTCTCATATAACAACAATAAAAGAACTCGAACCATTGTTTCAATTTTGATTCTCTAAATTGGTGTTAATTAGTAAATGCATTTGCAGTGTTTGCTTGCTCAAACTTTAGTTTAATGTCTCTGTTGGTTTGATGTCACATCTGATTTTCCTGAATTTTATTGGTTTTGGTTGATCAGAACCGAACATCAGCTCACCATTGAACAATCAAGCAGCTCAGCTTTGGAGCAATCAAGCAGCTCAGCTTTCCGACTTGTTTTGTCAATTTGGTTGACGTACCGTCAAGAAGCTTTGGAACTATATTGTCTAGAGGAGATAATAGTAAGTAGTAGCATTAACTTTACTTTGAAATTACTAAAAGTTTATGACTGATATTCCTAATTTCAATTATGCATCTTGTAAATGTTATGGTTTGTTTCAAAGAGTAGAATATTTGATGGATCTTATATGTAATGTAACTTTTGTTTGTTTTGACAAGCTATATGCTTGTTTTGTAGTATAAATTTTCATTTCAAGTTCTTTTTTCATTAACAACATGAGATAATTGTAGAAACACAAACAAACAACAATTAGTCACTTATAAGTGACTGAAAAGAGACCAAAATGTGACTCATAAGTGACTTATAAACTAAGGCGTTGCAAATCAGTGGCAAATTAGTGACCAAAATGTGACTAACCTAAAATGTGACAACAACAATATAGTCTCTAATTAGAAGCTAATTAGTCGCTAATTTGCGACGAATATAGTTAGTCATAAATCAGTCGCAAAATCAGAAGTCGCTTATTTGCCACGCCAAAGGCAGTCCCAAATACGTTGCTAATTAGTGACTACTTTCCTGAGTCACACAAGTGTCGCTTATTTGCAACTGAAATGTGGAGTCGCAAAACTGTCGCAAATTAACGACAGAAAAACAAAGTCACACGTGCGTCGCTATTTTGCGACTGATTTGTGACGAATTTGCGACTCTTTGTGATAGTCACAAATTTGCAACGGCACATTTGCGACTACCAGATTCGTCACAAATCAGTCGCAAATGGCTCATTTGTGACGAATTTGCGACGAATCTAGTAGTCACAAATGAACTGTTTTCTAGTAGTGGATGAATTCATATAGAATCCTCCCCTGTTCAACAACATGGTGTCTGCGACCGTTCAAAATTCGATCCCCACTATTTTTAGTTCAGAATAAGTTTGTATATGAGTATCTATAGATTTTACGTGTGAAAAACCAAAAAAAACAAAAAGAAAAAAGGAAGAAGATGAAAATAACCTGAAAGTATCTATGGCGACTAGTGACTACATATTACGGCCAGTGTCGTGCTTAGGTTCATAGGGGCTCAAGGCAAATTAAAAAATGAGGCCCCTGGCCCCTTCAAAACAGTAGACGATAATGTGAAAATCGTATGACATAATCTCTCTTTTTTTCAATAAAATCTTTCACTATACTCTCATAATCTAAATTCTTAACTAGTTATGTTTCTATTGATATTATAGCTAGACAATTCAGTCTTCTTGTGACATAGTTGATCGGAGATAAGACTTGATCAACTTTAACTTTAAAAAAACTTCTCTCAACCAAAATTAGAATCGTAAACAATATTCGGTAAGCAATTCATGAGTTTGGATAACAATTTTTCATTCCTTTTAAAAAATTGAACACTACTATGAAGGATAAAAAATCACAAAAAGTAAATTATTATTTAAAATTCAAAGAATAAACAGATTTAGAAATTACCCATGAAGAGGAAGAAGAAATATGTAGAAAGAAGAAACGTGCCACTCAAAGTGATGGTGCCTACGGTGGAAAAAAAGAAGACAAGATACTATTAGTTGAGATTTTGATTTGATATTCTTTGTAAATTATTAGGTTTAGTAATCTAGATTTCCATTTTTTATTGAAATCTTGTTCTTTTCTTCGAAAGTCTATATTAAAAAAAATATATATATACAAACATCACAAGTTGGGATTCGAACCTTAGCTGCACAACTAAATTTTGATCAATGTTTAACACTAGGCTATAACACATTTTTTGAAATTAGGGACCCTTAAAAATTTATATAATTTGGGGGCCCTCGGCAAATGCCTAATAATTTATATCATAAGCACGACTCTGATTACGGCTACATGAGACTTGGAAAGATGGAAAATTATGGTTTTTCCCTTATTAAAAAAATCAATCATAAAGAGCATATTTCAATTCAAAACCGCGACTAGGGTTACAAAACGCGTGCTAGATTGTTGAACCACGATAACTCATTGTACATATATGTTATAAAAATATATAAATGTATTTAAAATTAAAAAAGCTCTAAAACAAATGTCTAATTAATCATATGTAATCTCCGCTTAATCAATTAGGACCCTATCATGATTAGCGCCTATCGGATTACCATATCATACCATACCAAAAAGGGTAAAGCCATAATCAATTACATCTTTAGTACATATGTCGGATTGTTGTATTCTTTTTATGTGGCTATATATGTCAAATTATTAAGGAAAAGTGACCACTTCATCTGCAACGAATCTTTATCGCCCCTCACGTTCTTCGGGTTAAACATACATAAATTCTTGTCGTAATCGTTCTGATACACAGTATCGATCGAAGAAAACTCGAGAAGACATTGGTCATACCATATTATTTCTCCTCTGTGTTTTGAACATCTCTTACGAAGCTGTCATATATATTTTGCATGTCGATACCACAATCAATAACCACATTGTGTAAACTAATTCACATATAATTAATAGTTTTTTTTTTGTCTATTGTATATTTATCGAAGTGAAGTACTGACATCTATCGAAGTGAAGTTTTTAATGTGTGTGTGAGCGGATTTTTTACATGTTAAATATGTGACATTTAATCAAAAGTATTGAATTGAGTTACCCCAGAGAGAGCGATGGCATAATAAGAGTGGCATTTGGGCCCGTAGGAGTCACCACAGCACTGGAGAATGACGGAGATAAAATTATCTTTCCCACTAAGGGAAATCATTTTGTAACGTCTACTAAAATCACTGGTCGAAGAGATGTTGTGAGTGATACGTGTGAGCTCTTTCTCGTACTCGCTTCCCGGTTTATATTTCCCTTGAGTTACATAGCATTTGTGGTTCAAATACGCATTAGTCATGTTCAAGCACGAAACGCTACGTGTAAGGAGAAGTTGTATGGCCACAACGACCAAGATAGGGGGCAAGATGAGGTGCTTTGATATAGACAATGAAGAGTACATTGTTTCAAAATTTTAATTTTAATGCTTCTCCAAGAGGGGACGTGGTGTTTATATAGGAGAGGCTCGTCGGATTTTGTTATTAAGTAGAGATGATATTTGTATCTTTTATTTTTATAGTTTAAATTTTTTATATTTTTTCACGTACCGTATAGAAAATTTGATTTGATCAACTTAGTTCTTAGCTTGAAGAAAAAAATTCTTCAGTTTCTAACGGACATAAGAGAGGAATTGAAGGCTGAGACTTGGTATTTGCGGCGACAAAAATTCAAAGGTGTGATTGAATTTAAATTCTTAATTATAATCACCCGATTTGTATGGTGTCAAACCTGGAATGAAGGAAATATAATTACAATGGCCTAACTTTATTTTTATACCACAAGTGTTTTTTAGATATATTTTTAGATAATGTTTTATAGAAAAATATATATAGAATCCTCCTCTGTTCAACAAGGTGGTTTCTGGCTTTAATTCTTGGGTGATTCACCCCTATTAATTGACCAATTAGATTTTGCCATGTGTTTCTTAGGTAAACAAATTAATTAAATTATTAGAAAAAATAAATCTGATTTACTTGTAGGGACCACATCTTATTATGTTACCGAAACTAACACATATTAAAAGAGAAAACTAAACTTTTAGTTTCATGTGTTTTCTTTTGTATTTTTTTTTTATAAATATTGTTTCTCTTCTTCAACAAATAAAAAACTTAACAAAAACAAAAACTAAAATAAATAATAATAAAAGTTCAGCCTAACCCTAAACCCTTAATCATAAATCTAAACTTTATCCCCTAAAACTATACCCTAATATGAGATTAGTTAACCCAAACCCAAAAATTTTAATTACAAAAATTGATATTCAATGAATTTGTAGTTAAATTTTTTTGGTTTGGGTTAACTATTCCCAAATTAGGGTATAGTTTTAGGATTTAGGGTTTGATTTTGGGGTTTAGAATTTATTTTGGGTTAACTATTCCCAAATTATGGTATAGTTTTGGGGTTTAGGGTTTGAGTTTGAGATTTAAAATTTATTTTCGGTTAAATATTTCCAAATCTAGGGTATAGCTTTGGGGTTTAAGATTTGAATTTGGGGTTTAGGATTAAACCCTAAACCTCAAAACTATACTCTAATTTGGAAATAATTAATCCTAAATAATTCTTAAACCCCAAACTCAAACCCTAAACCCCAAAACTATACCCTAATTTGGAAATAGTTAACCCAAACCTAAAAATTTAAACTACAAATCCATTGAAAATCAATTTTTGTAGTTTAAAATTTTGGGTTTGGGTTAATTATTCCCAAATTAAGGTTTAGGGTTTAGAATTTATTTTGGGTAATTATTCTTAAATTAGGGTGTAGGTTTGGGGTTTAGGGTTTGAGTTTACAATCTTTAATAATTTAATCTATCTGTTTTTATTTAGAGTTAATGACTTTGACTTATTAAGCTTTTTTAGGAATCATTAACTCTAAAAAAAGCTTAATAAGTCAAAGTCATTAACTCTAAATAAAAACAGTTAGATTAAATTATTTTATATAAATTATTTCATCTTGAAATTGTGTGTGTGAGCGGATTTTATACATGTAAAATATGTGACATTTAATAAAAAGTATTGAAGTGAAGTTACCCCAGAGAGAGCGATGGCATAACAAGAACGGCATTTGGGCCCGTAGGAGTCACCGCGGCACTGGAGAACGACGGAGACAAAATTATCTTTCCCACCAAGGGAAATCATTTTGTAACCTCTACTAAAATCATTGGTCGAAGAGATGTTGTGAGTAATACGTGTGACATCTTTCTCGTACTCACTTCCCGGTTTATATTTCCCTTGAGTGACATAACATTTGTGGTTCAAATACGCATTAGTCATGTTCAAGCACGAAACGCTACATGTAAGGAGAAGTTGTATGGCCACAACGACCAAGATAGGGGGCAAGATGAGGCGCTTTGATATAGACAATGAAGAGTACATTGTTTCAAAATTTTAATTTTAATGCTTCTCCAAGAGGGGATGTGGTGTTTATATAGGAGAGGCTCGTCGGATTTTGTTATTGAGTAGAGATGATATTTGTATATTTTATTTTTATAGGTTAAATTTTTTATATTTTTTTTACCGTATAGAAAATTTGATTTGATCAACTTAGTTCTTAGCTTGAAGAAAACAATTCTTCAGTTTCTAACGGACATAAGAGAGGAATTGAAGGCTGAGACTTGGTATTTGCGGCGACAAAAATTCAAAGGTGTGATTGAATTTAAATTCTTAATTATAATAACATGATTTGTATGGTGTCAAACCTGAAATGAAGGAAATATAATTCATATAGAATCCTTCTCTGTTCAACAAAGTGGTTTCTGTAAGGACCCGGAAATGAATATGCTAATAACAACGATAAAAAGACAACGAATTCAAGAAAGCGAGAATGAGTTCTCTTTCCTTAATTCAAAATATCGCCTGTAGTGTGACGGTTTAATACGATAATGAATCCCATGAGACGATCTTGATTAAGACTGATTACCAACACTATAAACCAGAATCTATGAACGTATATCTACGATATACTCTCAGACTAAACAACTTACTTTGATTCGGAAATGAAAGCGATAGAGAGATTGTTGGAGTATTCTTTTTCTGTGAATGTTTTTCAGAGCGTAAAGCAAATGACCGAGAAAGACTCTGTTTAAATAACCAGAGGAGAGAAGTTTGTAATCCGCAAATCTTTCACTGGTGGAGAAGATCGTGGAGCAGTTTCAACTGAAGTGGAGAGAATCTCTGATCAGTTTAAAAACGAGTGGAGAGAGTTGCGTGGGAAGTAGGACGCGATTTCGGGAGAGAGGATCTTTGATGGAGTCAAAGATTATCTATTCTGTTGAGCCGGTTAAGGTGCAATTAATTTAAACCAGATCTGAAACCGGTTATCCAAAAAGAATATAGTCGGCTCGGCGAGGCATTCCCCAAGACCCCAAAACCCCAAGATCCTGCGGCCGCGAGCCACGAGCCCGTGCCCGGTTCGGTGGTGGTGCGCGTGCGCGCGTGTGGTCACTTGTTCTCTCCATGTATATAGTAATGTTTTTAATCATTATTATATGTTCTCTCTAATATATATCACATGAAAAAGTTCCATCTAAGGGATGTGAGACTTTTTACATGTGCATATACATTTCCATAATTTGGAGCTTTCTCTTATAGCCCACTACATTCAAATTTTGATTTTACTTGTCTATTATACCATAGCCCACAAGCTAATGTTATAATACAAATAAAGTTCCAACAGTTTCTGCGACCGTTCAAAATCCCCACTATTTTTAGTTCATAATAAGTTTGTATATGAGTTTCTATAGATTTTACGTGTGAAAACCAAGAGAAAAAAAAAGAAGAAGATGAAAACCACCTGAAAGTATCTATGACGACTACTTATTACGGCTACATGAGACTCGGAAAGATGGTAAATAATGGTTTTTCCCTTACTAAAAAATCAATCATAAAGAGCATTTTTCAATTCATAACCGCGACTAGGGTTACAAAACGCGTCCTAGACTGTTGAACCAGTGTAACTCATTGTACATATATGTTATAAAAATATATAAATATATCTAAAATTAAAAAAGCTCTTAAACAAATGTCTAATTAATCATATGTACACTACTAGAAAACAGTCCATTTGTGACTACCAGATTCGTCGCAAATTCGTCACAAATGAGCCATTTGCGACTACTTTGCGACGAATCTGGTAGTCGCAAATGTGTCGTTGCAAATTTGTGACTACCACAGATTCGTCGCAAATTCGTCACAAATCAGTCGCAAAATAGCGACACACGTGTGACTTTGTTTTTCCGTCGTTAATTTGCGACAGTTTTGCGACTCCACATTTCAGTTGCAAATAAGCGACACTTGTGTGACTCAGGAAGGTAGTCACTAATTAGCAACGTATTTGGGACTGCCTTTGGCGTGGCAAATAAGCGACTAATTAGCGACTTCTGATTTTGCGACTGATTTATGACTAACTATATTCGTCGCAAATTAGCGACTAATTAGCTTCTAATTAGAGACCACATTTTAGGTTAGTCACATTTTAGGTTAGTGACATTTTGGTCACTAATTTGCCACTGATTTACAACGCTTTGGTTTATAAGTCACTTATGAGTCACATTTTGGTCTCTTTTCAGTCACTTATAAGTGACTAATTGTTGTTTGTTTGTGTTTCTACAATTACCTAATGTTGTTAATGAAAAAAGAACTTGAAATGAAAATTTATACTACAAAACAAGCATATAGCTTGTCAAAACAAACAAAAGTTACATTACATATAAGATCCATCAAATATTCTACTCTTTGAAACAAACCATAACATTTACAAGATGCATAATTGAAACAAACCTTAAAGACTAAGGCTAAGGCAAGATGGACCATTACTTCTCACTGTTATATAATGATCTGATGCTGTAACTACTTGGGATAGTAATCTGTCTGAGCCACCATATACATCATCTCCAGCAACAATTTCTTCGCCTATGGAAACAAAATTAAACATAATACAATGAGACCAAGTCTATGCTACCGATCTAATGGAGAGGTCAATATCGAAAATTACCATTTTTGAGAAGGTGTGTAACAGCGGTAAGAGCAACCATTCCACTAGTAAAGCAAAATGCTCTATCCGCCTTGTCAAGCTTCGCAAGGAGACTAACCGAAAAATAAGAAAAAATTACAGCCTCAATAAGAAATGGTATACTAAAAATTATACAAATATAGCTAAATAACCTACGAATAGAGAAGAAGCTAAGAAACAATTACCTTTCTAATGCATCCCTTGCAGGATTTCCACTTCTTGTATAATCATAAGGTCCATTTTCAATAGCAGAAGGCTACAAAACAAGCCAAAAACAGCATCAAGAGACATAATTACCCCATGATATACTGAAGTAATGCCTCAATACCTACTTAAATGTAGCCGTTTGGTAAAAAGGAGTGCTCATTGCATCAAAGGGATCAAATTTATTATCCATGTTCACAAGTAATGTAGAAACACTAACTTCTTCTTTGATTTCTATAGCTGTAAAACATGGGAACACCATCAACAACAACAAATTCTCTACTTGTGTATGCAAACAAGAAAAAGAGAGAAGCTTTACGAACCATTTAAGCAATCCGGGGTATTATTAACCACAGGCTGAGTTTGTTCATCGACACTCTTCTCCATCACGCAATTGAGCTTGAACAAGTTCCGATTAGAGATCTGCTTCTTGTCCCAAGATGGAACAATCACTCTCTTCATCTTCATCACTCTCCATCTCATCTTCTGATACACGCATTACAAATCCTCTACCATTCCTTCCCATCCTAAACATCAGAAACTACTAAATTTTAGCTAAATTTAATAAAACAAAGAGTTCTAAAGTCAATTACTATAAAAATTTCTCAAGAATGAACAAAGCATTACTCAAAAGAGAGAGATATGTACCGTAAGGTTGTGTTAGTAAATGGTTGGGGAAACTTTGGAAAAGCATTAAGCTTTTTTTCAACAGACTCGATCTCAGAGACCAAGCTATTGAAATTCCAATTAGGTTCAGGGTCAATGTGAATGCCCAATCAAGAAACTTTGACTACACAGGTGATTCAAATACAGGATATATAAGAAAGTGTCTCTCAGTGATTCATTGTATGAAGACAAAATTAAAAATTTTGTAAGTAGCAAGAGATACTGTATCTTCAGAAATCATTATTTGCAGGTAACAAATCTCTAAAAACATAGAAACGAGGAAGAGAAATACCACAAAAAGAGATTATGTTATAATCATGAAAAGAACAAGTTTTGGATCATAATAAATTTGAACCAGATAATTTGATACAACACTGCTTAATCTAAACAAGTTAAATCAAAATCGTTTTATGGGTCAAATGTGAAACCTCCAAAGTTGAAAACTTCATAATCTTCAGACCCATTTACAAAAAAATATCAAAACACAAAATCTAAAACAATAAAAGCATAACTTTATAAACCCAGATAGTTCATAAGAACAATCATGAACACAAAGAGAGCAGAAGAACGCACTCTTTGTTCAAACCCTTAAAATCAACAAATACACAACATCAAACTAGATTTACTCTGTAATTTCAACTTAAATCATCATATAAACCCTAGAAAGCAGAAGAACGCACTCAAACATCAAATCAAAATCCGAATCCAAGTCAAATACGAAATTCAAAATCACAGAAGAAAAGATGAAATCACATACCGTGGATGGAGTTAGACGGATTCTTGGCGCATTGATTCTTCGGAGCATCACGGATTAATCTCTCGGAGTCGGTGAATCGATTTGCTTCTTCGTCTTTTGAAACAAATTTTGCTTCTTCGGTGTGGCGAATCAGCGGAAGAAGAAGGAGATTTGATGGGAAGTTTGGGTTTGTCTTCTCCTTCAGATGAAGAATCATCATCTTTTTCTTAGAGGTTAATCGGAAGTTTCTTAGAGGAGGAAACGAAGCGGCGAAGAAGCAGAGAAAAAGGGGATTTCAAAGTGTGAATTCAAATTCATCGAGAGAGAGAGAGAGAGAGAGAGAGAGAGAGAGAGAGAGAGAGAGAGAGAGAGATTGTGGAATTGGGGCAAAATAAGAAGTGTTTAGGGTTTGTGTGAGAGAGAAAGCTTTGGGAGAAGAAGAAATTTGGTATGTTTTATTTTGGGAACACTTAGCCGCAAAAACCAAAACAATTTTAGGCTCCAAAATTTTAGTTTCCCGCTCAATCAATTTCAGATATTTTGGTAAATTTGTGACTATATTATGACTAATTTGTCACTCTTTTGTGACTCTATTTAGTAGTGACAAATCTTTACCCTAAACCCTAAACATTTGGACCAAACACACTAATCTATAACAGTTTCCAATAAATTTCCCTTGTATTTCTTGATCTTTTGGTTGATTTTATCAATTAAAAAAGTAGAAATCAAGTAAACATGGTTGAATCTTGAAAATTATCAAATGTAAGAGATAACTTATAAGAGTTTCATGTTCTTCACAAAACATTTGTGGACAGACAAATGAAAAATTTGTTTGTGTTTTTTTGAATCCCTATTATAGTTGATTAAGTCTTAAACACGGAAATATGTAATATACACTTACCATATGGTGTTTAATTTGTCAAAATATTATAGGTAGTGGGGAATGAGTCGCAAAATAGTTGCAAAATGATATTCGAGTCGCAAAGTTGTTACAAATGAGTGGGTATTTTGTGACGAAATTGAGACGGCTATACCCTAAACCTCAAAACATTTTCCATAATTTTATGGAGTCGCAAAAGAGTCACAAATTAGTCGCAACAGGATATTTGAGTCGAAATTTAGTCACAAATCAGTGGGTATTTTGTGACAAAATTGAGACTGTTATACCCTAAACCCCAAATCAATTTTAAAAATATTGTTGTTACAAATCAGTGGGTATTTTGTTACGTTTTTATGGTAGTCGCTAATCTGTGACTGTTTTGATGGTAACAAAACAGTCGCAAATTTGTGACCACTTTATCAGTCGCTAATTAGTCTGTCTTTTGTGACTACTCTGCGACTACATGAAAACCAACGAATGTCTGTCTCAAATTCGTCGCTAATTTGTTACGCTTTTATGACGAAGTTGATCAGTCACAAATTGACGACTGTTTTGCGACTAATTTTAGTGTCGTCACAAATTGGTCACTTGTGAGTCTCAAAGTAGTCACAAAAATTAGTGACTGATTTTTCAGTCACAAACAATAGTCACAAATGGACTGTTTTCTAGTAGTGGTAATCTCCGTTTAATCAATTTAGGCGTTAGACCCTATCCAATCTGATTAGAGCCTAGAGAATTTTTGAGCTATTGAGTTATCTACTTATTAGCAAAAACAAAATCTAAGATATATAATGTTACTAGGTGACTCTCCCGCATACGACGCGAATAAACTATTCACAATTTTTTTTTTAATTTTACTGTTTAAGAATGTGAAAATATGTATTAATTTTGATTATTATAGTCTATGTTGTTGATCATGTTTTTGTTTTTAAATATGAATTTTCAGAAGCTTAATTTTACCATTTATTATTTCACATAAGTAAACATGTATTCAAACTGAAATATATTATTCCTAATTTAATACATTGGATTGTAAAATCTACTATATATAAGTTAACAATTATATTTGAACGTATTTATAATAAAAACTGAATTGGATTTAAAAATATTATAAGAATTGACATCTTAACATCTTCTGTTTTAATATAAGATTTTTAAAAAATCATTTTTTCTCATTGATAATTAGTATTAAAACTGAATTCGACATCGAAATATTACAGTATCAATATGAGCAAATATTCTTAAACAAAGAAAATTAATAAAAAAATTTATACAACATAAATTTAGTAGTACTCTACCCTTTCTTCTTTTTTTCCAAATGTTTTTTTATTTTAATTAAAATGTAATCTGAAAATTTATATTAAGTTTTGAGAGTATGCATAAGTTAGCGTATATTTAGTAAATTATTTTTGTCTTTCACTTGATAGTGTAATAGTTTCCATATTTTCTATTCTTTCAACCAATAAATTTAAAAGTAACTACAATGTTAATGGCTAATTTGTCAAAAAGATATATACAAAAATAATATAGATAAGTGACCATAAGGATCCATGTTATATTGAAATTGGTAAAAATATTCCTTTATATTAGAAAAGTATACTAAATTTTCTAAGATTCCAATAAAAACATTTTAAATTAAAGATTTTTGAAATTGTTTCAGAAGATTCTGAAAAAAAATATTATAAATTTTTTGCACGTTAACATGGAGATTAACTTCAAAAGTTAGGTGAAATTATTATAAGAAAATATGGATTAACCCACTATTTAAATAGATTTGTTAATTGGTACATTTAAGGGATTATTGCCATGTCACATTTGAAGTGATGCCATGTCATATTTGAAGGGATGCCATGTCACATTTTAGGTGAAATCACCTCTCTAATAATGTATAAAGGATATTTATGTTATAAAAGTAATATAAAATTATACAGAAGTTGAAGGTATTTTATCGTTATTTATTTATTTAACAAGGTAAGGACCCGCGCCAAGCGCGGGATAAGCATTTTAACAGGTTATTCGATAAAAATTTTATTCTAACAACTATACATTGTTTATTAAAAACAAACCAAAATTGTTTATTACAAAAGTTGAGTTTAGAACATGGATATTCAGCTAACTCTTATAATTTGATAACAAAGATTATTTAATTTGACACCAAAAATGATGTTAAAGGATACTTAGAATCGAAAATATTAATTAAATATCGTGATAATTATAGCACGGTGATATGCATTATCACCCTCGTAATTAAAAGACATGATGTTGATAAAATTTGATAGTGGTGTTATTCTATCAAACTCAAGCCTTTAGCACTTTGTATAAGGAGATTCTAGACACCTTATTTTATGCGCAACATCAATTAGCTTAAACTTGAGTTTTTTTTTCAATTGGAACCATTTGTTTTTTGAGTAAGTGTTTTATGGATCTTGCATGCTTTCTAGTACTTGTTACACACAAACAAAACATGCGTTCGTAAGAAATAATAGTATCAAAATCATACTATATAATCTTAGCATAATTTATTAAAAATTGTAAAATTGGTTTGTATATAAACACATTTTTATATTTAGAGATATACTAAATAAGAATATACCTTACTAAATAATTTCTTAGAGGATTGACAACGCTTAACAACCGTTGTCAAAACCAATGGTATGTTCAATCATGTTGACTCTAAATCAAGATTCAAAATGCTCCAAGCGTAAGAATCTTGAGAAATTTTAAATATAAACTAATAACAAATAAGGAGTTCGATGAGCTTCCAATTATTTATTTTCTCGTTCTTATCTCTACATAAAATATTTAGAATAGTTCTTCGATTCACCCTTAGGGGTGAATCTTCTCATTCACCTTTTTTTTTATTAGCTAATCAAAATTAAGTTGTGGGCCATCAATCTGATTAATTTAATTAAATCATTTACTACGTACTTAAATTGAATTAATTATAGGGACCAAAATAAATAATTATAGAAGTTTAACACTAAATTATTCAGATCATTAGCCTAAAACTGGGCCACAATTGGCCGGCCCATTAGCCTAATACCTACATTAAGTAGGCGGGGGGACTCGATCCCGGGTGTGATGGTGCATGCCTTTTAAAATCAAATATTTTAAAATTAAAATTAAACTTTAAACCCCAACCCTACCCCTAAACTATACCCTAATTTGGGAATAGTTAACCCAAACCCAATAATTAAATGAAATTTCAGCATTCAAAATCAAACCCTAAACCCTAAACCCCAAACTCAAACCCTACCCCCTAAAACTATACCCTAATTTGTAATTGTTAACCCAAACCAAAAAATTTATGCTACAAATCTATTAAAAATTAATTTTTGTATTTGTAGTATTTTTAAATAGATTGATGGCCCACAACTTAATTTTGATTGGCTAAAAATGAGTGGATTCACCGTAGGAGGTGAACCCAAGAATGTTTCAAATATTAAAAGGCATTGGCTCATAATTGTTGAAATTTTCAACAATGAATTTTCTTAATATGATTTATCTTTTATTTTGGCAGAGTGTATGATAATCCTCTCCTTACCGTTAATTATTTGGACCAAACTTTTAGTTCAAATATGTTTTTCACTGTAAACCCTAAACCCTACCCCCTAAAACTATACCGTAATTTAGAATTGTTAACCCAAACCAACCAATTATGAAGATTGGCTGAGTCACCCGAACGTTATGGACGATTGTTCATAATTAATGACAACTTCGTTTACAAATTGTGCTTATACGTCCTTTGTCCTCTACATATTTTGTTAAGTTGAAAATATGCAATTGCGTGGAACATTCTTAATTAAATATGTTGTTACACTAATTGTTCACCAAAAAGTAATATTTGTTAAAGCAAGCTATCTTATTTATACTATGTTATATATTCTCTCTATTAAAAAATGGAAGTATTGCATTAACATTAACGATAAATTAAAAAAATACATCACCATCAAATTTCCTATTGAAAATTTTATTTAAAACATACATATTTGATTTTTTCACATATTGAACCACTTATTCATTATCATCATTATTACAATTTACATATTTAGTATCGTAAAAACATATTTAGTATGTGGGCTTCTATCAAATCCAAGTCTCTCTCACTCCGTAAAAGGTCACTTTAGACGCTTTAATTTATGCTCAATAATTATTTTCAAACTCGAGTCTTTCTCTTTACAATCGATTTTATTTTCAAACATACGCGACCATTCAAGTGATTTAGATGATCATGAGAGGCCAAATAGTAAGAAACTATTGTCAAACCTCGCCATTTTTTTTTTATTAGTTGTCCTCCCAGTCGAGAATATCCATGATCTACTCTTGCAACTTCTTTCGTTGTTTTTTGATATTTTGCAACTAATTCGTCACATATCACATGCAAAACAAAGGAAAGAAACAATTCAAAAGATTATATCAAAACTATTTCTTAAACTCATTCTTAAGTCTACCAATCTCTGACTAATTACTCTTCGATTTTAACAAAATTTTCTCACTCGCTTAAGGCTTTTTTCATATAAATCTTGTCCCTCTTCTTTTACTCTCACAAAAACTCTTACATTTCTTTGTCAATTTTTGTTCTATGCTCTTCATTTCCCAAATTTTAAATTTCTTTGTTTTATGCAAAATTATAATTTCTCCGGTACCATAATATTTTAATGACAAATCTTGCTTTTACGTTTCCTTATTCTTAATATATTGTATTTGTCTTTTCATTTCTCTCTTCTTATTCTCCTTCATTACCCTCTTCATTCTTCCTTTACAAAATCTCTCTTCGTTCTTCTTTTTCTTCTCATTCTCTTTACCTTAATAAGAGTCAGAAGAAATTTTATTGAGAAAATCAATATTGAACTTTACAAAAAAATGATATTAATATAAATTATCCATATAATAATAGACATATAATAATTATCTAATATATGGTAACTTTTTTTATTTGTTATCAACACAATAAAAGAATGTCCTATAATTTCCGGAATTAGTTTATATACTTGAACCTAATTTTTTCCATTATTAATTATATGCTTTGAGACGTTTTCTCTTTTTATCATTTTTTGCTCTATATCGAGCTTAAGCATTTTCTACAAAATCTTATCGTGAGTGTTAATTATTTTGTGCAGGGATAATCGATTTAAAACTTATCGCGAGCGCATCATAAATTATGAAAAACTTATTTATATAATGAAGAATTCATATAGTAATTATCTGGTGCTATACATAGATATGAAATTCTATAGTTACCTTGCGCGGGAAACCACCAGTTATGTTAAGAAATCAACTAACGCGGAAGATTCAAAAGAACAAAACTAAATCATCTTAACCAATCACTCCAAGGTTACTCAAAGTAAGCAGAAAGACATTCTCAAGCATAAGTTCTATACTGATGCAAGCAAAAGTTAAAAAGAACTCATACAATCTATAATCATTAAATATTAGGTTAATTAACTTCCATTAATTTAAGATTAGTTATATACATTTCGAAATTAAACAACATATACTTGTCTTTAATATGAAATGTATTTTCTTTCGCAGAGCGTGTGATATTCTCTTTAGCGTTAATTGTATGGATAAAACTTTTGGGTCCTCCACACGAGATCCAAAATATTTTAGATAAACCTTGAAGTGTCATACATGAATACTCGTAAAGCTTGGATGAAAATTCCATCTTTTTAGAGTATGGGGATACTCAAGGGAGTCGACTGATTCGAGAGGTGAGTGTGTATTGTGTTTGGGACCATGTCTGCAAATCATGGTTTATGTTCAATATTTATAGAACGGATGAGGGTAGAGTACATAAAAATAGTGGGGTCGGAACTATTTTCTTAGGTATTATTAACCGTAGAGGGGTTAGTGTTTTACTTTGGCGGCATATTGTTATAAAGCTAGCATAGTCTGTTAGAGATAAATACTATTAAACTCTAACATGGAAGCTTAAACCCTCACAGTACATGTAAATATTGATAACAATACATAGATCTTAAACCCTAAATTCTTGCATGAATTCTAAATCCAAATACATTGAAGTAAATTTTGATATTTTTAAGTAACCTTATGCCATCAAATTCTTTAATTGCTAAACCCTAACATAAACGTAAAAACCTTAACCATGCACATTTGATGGCTTATAAAAATATGCTAGAAGTAAAAATGTCATTATTTCGTCGTGGCATTTCCTCTTTCAGAATTAAGATCTCCACCACATTATCTGATCCGATTCTTGAACAACTTTATCCTTTCTCCTTGATTTGATTATTCTTGTCTCTACATATGAAGGTATTGTTCGAATATAAACAATAATATTGTGTTTTGTCTTTTCTTACAGTTCGGTAGAGCATTTGGGATCAATGTTCCTGAATAACATTGTGATAGTTATTGGTTCATTTTTTTTTACCTCTAATGAGTGCTCTAATTGCAAATTGTGATTAGGCAAAGCAAAAAATGTAGACTGTATAGAAATTTTTGCGAATAACTCAAAAAAGTTTTCTATTCTTGTGTTAAACTGAAAAAGAAAACAATGTTAATTAACGCAACTAAACCTTATAAAGGAATATATACATTATATATAAAAGATCTTATTTCTCAATGTCTTGAGAGTTCCAAGCCATATTCTTGCATTCTTTTTTGGATTATGGATGATAATCAAAAATAATGACAAACTCTTATTTAGAAATCTTGCTTTTGCTTGTCATTTATTTTTGTCTCCATCTTCTTAATCTCCTTTATAGTCTTTTTTGTTGTTGTTATTGTTCTTCTTCTTCTCGACCTAGAAGAAACAAACCTACAAATGTATAAAAATTAAAAATTAAAAACCACTCTAAGTGGAGTAGCCGCAATGCATAATACTTGGCTAGTTTTTTGTTATATACAAACACTATGTAAAGAAAACAGACAATTGCAAAGACCATAAATAAGAAGCGACACAAAAAAAGAAAATATCGAACAAACTTCTAATTTAGAGATTTACCTTGTTGAAGATACAAACAGTAAAAACAAAGGAGAAGTCCACGAAAGAAGAAAGAAGAATGAAAAAAACAAAAGTAGGAGTTAGATGACAAATTCATTTCAAACTAAATAAGTATAAATAATATGAAGCAATATCTTGCTAAAGAGACAAAACCTAAAACAAACACAAGCATAAAAACTCCTTTCAACGAAAAGCAAAAAGATTTAGAGAGTATATGACAAAGAATTACCTAATTTATTCAGCGAGTATATGTGTTTGTATTACCTTATCGTGAAGAACCAAATTATGAAAAAGTAAAACAAAGAAGAATAGTCAGATCAAAACCAACAAAAAAGAGAATACAAACACAGTAGCAATACATATCTCAATCAACAAATGTAACGAATTGACAATACATACCTCGATCCATTAAAACGATATAGGGATACAACACACAAATAAAAAAAACTTAGAAAATAGTAAATCATGTTATTATCCAGCTCAATAACCCAAAAGGTTGAGTTTATGTTCAAAACTATTGCATCTTCATTTTCCCCGACAGATTGTCCCCTGTCCATTTTCTTATAAGAATTTGGGGAGTATTAAAGCATATGTCATTTTATCATGTGATTTGAATGCCTGCCCACGCAAGTTTTACTTCATTTTATAAAAATAACCATATTAGTTAAATTTGGTGAAGCCACGATTATCATGAGCATAGACTTGTAGCTTAACTAATCTCCAATTCGCGTCTTCTTGAAGTCTTCTTTGACACACATGATTTAGTTTTCCATTGTAGACCAAATGAGTTTGATAAGTGGCATTTGGATGCATTGAATCTCTTATATTGGTCCAATTCCTTAATTAACTATTGTCGCTATTTTCTTTCTTTTTTACCTTCGTTACTTTCTTCTTCCTTGCCAAAAACTCAGCCTAAGTCTGTTGACTTCCATTTGGGGATTTAGCTATGTACTTGTCATCCAACAACGATTGTAAGATGTTTTTTGTTTTTGTTTTTTGGATTTTTTTTACAATTCAATTTGTAGAATAAGAGCTTTCTCTTTTAAGGCGCTTCTTCTTTCCGTGTTGAGCCTTCTCTTCTTATATGAGAGATATTCACATAGGTTTGTTGATTTTTGAGATCCCACTTCTTTGTATCCTCGTTTGTGCCGCTTACAATACTACCGTATCTACGATAATATTATTAGTTATTTTTTTTCTTTTGCTATATTGTTCTGTTTGTATTGATTTCTTCGCTTACATTTATCTCTACCATATGTACCATTCGTAGTGATCCATTCTTTTCCGGTTATGCAATTCTTGTCTTGGTTCCATCAACATAGTTTTCTACTTGCATTGATCCCATTTACCTTATAGGACGCTAAATTTTGAAACTAAAATTTTGGAATACTTTGTCGTAAACAGTCTTGTATTGCCTCAAGTGGTGACACACCAATGTTGATTACTGCTCCATCATAAGAGAATATCAAGAGATGTTTCATTAGAATGATCTTTTTAAATAGCTTTCTTCTTACTCAACCGGTGTTCTATTAATCGGCCTTACCGACCATATATGAATTGTAAATATCTTTGTCAGTATCTTTTTCAATTTTTTCATCATTTTCTCTTCTTATTTGTCACTAAAATCAATGTAAAGTTCAACCTAATTAAAATTCAAATGGTTTTTAAGATGGAAATTGAACCGACCTGACTTAAATAATGAATTCTATGTTCAAAAATAAATAAATCTTCAGATTCTCACCGCTTTTTTTGTTAGGGTTTCTTTTCAAATGACATTATTAACAACACATGTGACTACAACATCGACATATTTCAACAAAAGTTTCCTCTTGAACATGAAATTTTTACTCTTTTATAATTGCAATTCACAATGCTATGGCAAGTAAAACAACATGCCAATAATAGAATTCAATGTTGGATTGAAAATAAAAGACAAAGAAAAATCTAATAGGAGTAAACTATTAAAAAGTAAGTACTAAAGAATCAAATATCCCCTATATATTATTCGGGATTCTCCTAAAAACTTAGGTTCATGTCCATATTAATTCTCACAAAATTAATATGGCATGACACATATTTATTATGACATAGCACTAACTAAACTAATTTAATCATAAACATCCATAAAATTATATTCCAATCCCAATTATAATCAAATAAACTTATATTCGTAATAGTTATTAACAATCCACATAAATCTGTGCCATACACTAAACAACCATGCTGATTTTGAATGAGATTTATACAATATTCGTATCTCTTCAAATCAAACATAAATCTAATTCTAAAACCAATATATTTTATATCCTTATGATTTTATATAAAATATCACACAATCTTTCAAACCATGAGAATAGTTTAAAATCGTCTACTTTAAAATAATTATTCACGAGCTTCTGTTTCATGAAATTACACAACATCGTCAGTTTGGAACAACTCATAAATCAACGGAATTAATAATAAATAATTCTTAAGCAATTCATAATTCATAAATATGTTTTAACATTAAAAACATATTTAAATTAGTTATGACCTAGAATTTGAGATTTTTTTCTAATTAACTAACCTAGGAATAAAATTGAGTTGGGACCATATCACCCAATCCAAACATGGATAGCAAACGGATAAAACACAAACACCTTTAGATCCCTATATATTAAATTAAAAATAATTAATAAACTACAAAATACAACTTCATATAATCATTTACAAATAACAAACTCACATCTATGCTAGCTAAGATGCTAGCGCCGTAGGAAGAATACCGATCAAACACAACCCAAAGATAGCTGGATAATTCAAACCATCTGTAACCTACAATACCAAAACAATAAAATTAATAAACGACCAACATATTCTAATTTGATATTAATTTAAATTAACATATAAATTCAACCAACCTATAAAAAACCATGGACGTTGAACATGATAAACAGACAATTAGAAAACATATAGATCAAAATCTATATACGAAGAATACGTAGTCAAAAGGATTAATATAACACGTACATGCAAAAGAAGATAGTAGCGAAAGATCACAATCAAAACATGATAGAAGTTGAATATAACCTATAAAACTAAAAAAAAAGCAGTGAGTGAAGATATTTCCAAAAGAACAAAAACAAATTATGATCCAAGTTGAGAGAATTTACCGGTATATGCTTTTACAAAAATGATATTTTGTAGTTGTTTCCAAAAGACACAAACCTAAGAAACGATCAAGAGTCAAAAACACCTATACAAAACAAAAGCAAAAAAAAAACAAAACAAAACAAAACGAAATTAGTTAAAACGTTAGATTAGAAACACGTTAGCGCAAAGAAATCTAAATAAACATGTACAACAAAGGGCAAAAACAATCAAAAGAATAAAATAAGAACGCTAACTAACCTAAGGTGCAGTACGAACGAAAATTATAAAACTAAATGGGATGAAAGAAACATCTACACATATATATACTATAAGAATTTAGGGTTTTAAGAATGCTTTTCTCAAAAAAAAAAATTATTAAGAATCATTTAAAGAAATTATAGATATTATCAAATCTTAGATCCTAACCAATATCAACAGAAACTATAACATAATTTAAAGATACAATCATACGTAAATCCGAAACAACAATAATAGGAAATATAACATAATTTCAAGAAGATTTTATCGCAAGAGAATGTTTAATCATAACCATAATTAGACATGGGCCATCACACATATATGGACTCTACCAATACGATCAAATATAAGCCCAAATTCACACGGATGATTAAATCGACGTCCGAGATTTAATAACAGAACAATCAACGGTTTGAAACATCGATGGCAGATGCGTAAATATATTGATTTGGGCAAGGACATAACTATAATTAACCACCTCAAATTGAATATGGAGATGATACATCAGCGTTTTTGCACCATATTTAATAAATTAGATTACAATAAATTAGCCACCAAATTTCATGTTACTAATGGAGCCATTTTCGCGAAGGTGGACTTTTTTAACACCATGCTTGTTTTTCTTCCAGATCCGCAAACATATTGACATATTGATCACCTCAAGCATGAAGATCTTCCAATTTTGATGGTAGTGGTTCTATTGAAATGGTATGTTAAAAGTGGTTATGATGGTAGTGGTTTCGATTTTGGTGAATATGATAAATGAAGCATGTCTCTCCGTTGTCATCGTTGTTATCAACTACTCCCTCCATTTCTTTTTATAAGATGTTATGATTGAATGTGCGAGAATTAAGAAAAATTAAATTATAAACAAAATATGTTTAATAATTAGTTAAAAATATTATTCAACCAATCATTAACAAGACTACCGAATTCTAAAGGTCAAAACTATCAAATAACATTAATATTTGTATAGTAACTAGTAAAACATCTTATAAAATGATACAAACAAAAATCACTTAAACATCTCATATAATGGAACAGAGGGAGTATGAATCAGAACTCTTGTGAAGAATGTCTCATATCAAAAATGGCATGGGACTTTTAATGATATATAAGGGACACTAGTCTCTCTGTTAATTTTAAACATGCAACCCCCTCAAACCAAAATTGATCTGATCCAAAGATGTTCCGTTCGATCTAGTCCGAATAATCCTTTAATAATGGAAATTGTTGAGATTAATGGCTAAATGGACCATTATCATATGGTAAATGTTCTCATATATTCTGACTACATATATGCTTGTCGCACACGTTTATTTTTTTGATCTTACATTTGTGGATGCACATACAAAAAAATATGAAAAATGAAAAAGAACTCGCGTGTACGCGTAGATAATCACCAATATAAAAAAAAAATTTAGTTTACGAAAAGCAAGCCATGTTTTCTTCAAATTGTTTTACATTTTCAGATAATTAGAAACAAAAGGATAAAGTTCAAACCTAAAGTTACAACTCTTACCCAAAACTCTCCCTCCTAGTTTACCACGCAAGCACTCTTGAAAATGCACCAGGTGATAAGCAAAACACTCAACACTACCTTTTTTACCTACATCTCTTGCACACTGCACCATTCCGTACATCTTAAACGTCCCAAAACTCCTCACCCCCGCAGCGTATAGCGATGTTGGGTCGCTATATTCTTTTTTTGTGGCTATACCTGTCAGATTATCAAGGAGAGTAAGCATCTGATCCTCGAACGGAATTGTATCACCGCTCACGTTCTTCGGGCTATGCATACAGAAATTATTGTCGTAATCGTTCTGAAACAAAGTATCGATCCCAGAAAACTCGAGAAGACATTGGTCATACCATATTATTCCCCCCTTGTATTTCGGACATCTCCTACGAAGCTGTAATATAGATATTTCATATCGATGCCACAATTAATATTTTTTTTGTCTGTTATATATGGATAAACTGTACCAAAACTGACATCTATTAAAGGTAAGTGAAGTTTATTGTGTGTGTGAGCGGATTTTATGCATGTAATTAAAAATATGTGACATTTAATCAAAAGTAAGGAAGTGAATTACCTCAGAGAGAGCGGTGGCATAGCAGGAGCGACATTTGGACCCGTAGGAGTCGCCGCGGCACTGGAGGATGACCGAGACGAAATTACCTTCTCCACCAAAGGAAATCCTGTTGTAACCTCTGCTAATGCCATTGGTCGAAGGGATGTTGTGAGTGATACGTGTGAGCTCTTTCTCGTACACACTTCCCGATTTGTATTTTCCTTGAGTGACATAGCATTTGTGGTGAAGATACGCATTAGTCATGTTCAAGCACGAAACGCTACATGTAAAGAGAAGTTGGATGACCACAACGGCAAAGATAGGGGGCAAGGTGAGGCGCTTTGATATAAACAATGAAGAGTACATTGTTTTGAATTTTTCTTTCTATGTTTTTCCAAAGGCGGATGTGGTGTTTATATAGGAGAGACTTGAGGATTTTGCTATTGAGTAGTAGAGATGATTTTTGTATCTTTTCTTTTTACGGGTTAAAAACTTTTCATATTTTTTTTTTACCTTACAGAAAATTCGATTAATCAATTTAGTTTCTAGTTGAAGAAAAAAATTATTTAATTTCTAACGGACATGAGAGAGGAGTTGAAGGAGACTTGGTATTTGCGGCGAAAAAAGTTCAAAAGTGTGACTGAGTTCAAATTCTTAATTATAATCGTGTCAATGTCAAACGTAAAATGAAGGAAATGTATATTTCTATATAATTTTGTAAAATGAAGGAAACGTAAAACTATATAATTTTCAGTTAATTAATGGGATTATATACAATTGATAATATTCCATCCGTCTTGCACTTTAATTTGTCCATACGAATAGAAAGAACATTAAGCGAATAATTAGTAACAAACAATTATTTGGTAATCAAATGAACGTTGTGGAATCTATACGTGGGTATTATTGATTTAAAATTATTGAAGAAAAAGTCTTAAAAACATTATTACAAAACAATTTATTTCGAACAACAAATATTATAGTACAAATGAAAATTTGCAAGTTTTGATATGTACAAGAGATTTAAATATACAATAGTTTTCTTCTTCATCTTATAAGTTTATGAATGTAAACAAATCTCTTCGTCTTTTGTACTTGTAAGGCTTTCCTTCACAATTTTTTCCATTTCAAGCAAAGAGACTTTTGCTTGTGACTGCACACAAACAAAACCAACATTGGGTTTTTAGCTTTAAGAGAGAACAAAACATGAAGCAACTTAATCACTATCTTATGTAATCAAATCACACGAGCTCGGACTAGATGTGTAGTGATGGGTTTAATCGGCTAGTCCTAAGCCCGGTTCAAAACAGATTCAAAGTTAAGGTACTGTTTTTTGGTCCTAAAGACTGCCAAAATGCAACATACTAGACGAGTTCCGCTCAAGCTGGCTAGATAATACAACTGTACCACTACATTCTCGCTACCATTTACAGAAGGCGATACACCACACTCGGATAAGTGCAAGTTCTCCAATCGACGAGCAAGAGGTTATCCTCAAAAGAAATCTAAAACCGACTCTTTTTACTCGACAAGTTGATGAGAAAATCACATGCTAAATCCAGAGTAAAGCCGAAATCTTGCATACCATAGTAACATATTGCTACACTGAAACATTTTCCTCTTTCTACAAAGCTACAACACAACTCCTAACTAATGCCTCTCAGCATCATAACATACTGATCAGATGAAAAACATGCCTCTAGGAACATTCAAGATTCATGTACCACAATCTGAGTCTAGTTTCTTAGACCAATCAGCTAAAAACAAGTGAGCAGTTAAGAGCAAGCAAGAAAAGACTACATTTTACAGATACCATATAGTCATATACTACATATCAAAACAGATGCTTGACATATTCCAATTTTGCACACAAAACAACATCGAAACCAAGACTAACCTCAATCCAATTAGTCTTGTCTAGTATCCATATCAGAACCACTTCCGGAATCCGAATTTGCATCTTCTCCTCTTCTAAATGGCCATGGAAACGATATACTAAACCTCCTTGGAGTCTCTTGACTCTCACCTGACCCCTGCCCATCTCCGCTCGTCTCGCCTTCACGAGCCCTGTTCTCGTAATCAAGATCATCCGTAGGTAACTCATATCGACAAACCGGGCACGAGTTATGCAATTTCAGCCATGGAAGCAAACAATGATGATGATACACATGTTTACAAGGCATCTCCTTAGCATCAATCCCATCTTCAAACTCATCCATACAAACAGCACATTGATTCATTTCCGATTTCAACATATCTTTCGTCACTTTCACTGTAGGTAACGCATCAATGGCGGATTTCGAAGCAGGAGGAGTTCCGTATCGATTCGGATCATCTTCGGCTAGTTGTTGAATCAGATCTTCAAGACCACGGCCAAAAAAGTAATCACCGTGATTTCCTGGTAACGGATTAGCTTGATTCTCGAACAAAAATTGAACGTTGGTACCACTCGATTGCAGTTGTTGAAGATGATTATGGATAAATCTAACCGGATCGAAAGCATCAGGAGTAGTAGACTGTGACTCCATTGATTGACCTAAGAAGCTCGGATTTGTGAAATCCATGACTGGAATGAAAGGGAAACGAGATGGGATTGGATCTGAGATCGGGAAGATCAGATTAGGGCTTGGATTAGGTTCGGTGTATTCTTCGAGAAAACCTTCGTTGCAAAGAGGGCAAAATGGATCAGCAGAGGAAGAAATCGAGATTGTGACTGTTTGATCGCATTGGTAACAGAAAAACCTCTTATCCGCCGCAACGACGGAGGATTCGATTGAATTTCCGCCGGAAGTCATGACGGAATCTGCAAATCTGAGAAAAATGGGATCAGAGAAGAGAGAGAGAGAGACGTTTCAGCGAATCTGTAATCTGTAATGAGACGCCGACTCAATCTTCTTCTCCGGCGAGGACTTTTTTTCAATTATGGGCTTCAAACTCGGCCCAATAACGTTTCAAAATTTATAATCCTAAGGTTGTTTAAACAATTAAACATAGTTACAGGGTCAAATTAAATGAATCGAAAAGTAACGGACCTTTTAGAAAGTCATTGTCTTCATTCATTTTTAGGGAAGGGCGTTCGGATAACCATTTAAGTTTCGGTTCGGTAAATTCGGTTTTCAGGTTTTCAGTTTAGAAGATTAAAACCTATTCAAGTATTTTAATATTTCGGATCGGGTTCGGTACGGTTAGTTGTCGTGTTCGGATCGGTTTCGGTTTTGAGAATGAAAACCAAAAATAACCAAAATTTTGAATATTTAACCCAAAATACTCAAAAAAAATCTTCGAAATACTCATAATTATCCGATGTTTTTTCGGATTTGGTTCACTTTAGTTTTTTTTTTTTTAAATTAGAGTTATCCAAAAATATCTAGAAAACATTGAAAAGTTCAAATAATCTATGTAATTAAATTGATTATTTTTAGCCACATATATACATAATACCCGAATAGAACCAAAAAAAAAGTCTATAAAAATTTACTAAACTATATGAATATACCCCATATTAAATCTAAATATTTCTAGGTTAATTTATGTTTCGAGTATTTCATATGCACGTTCGGTTTTCGATTCGGCTCGGATACGTTTCGGTTTTACATGTTGAGAACCCATTCATGTATCTTAAAAAATTAGGTTTGGTTCGGTTCGAGTAATTTTTGGTCGGATTCAGACTTTTTGCCCACCCCTGTTCATTTGTAATCATTATTGTTGTGTTTCCTATTGCTTATAGTTATGGGGTCAAATTGAAAGAATCGGAAAGTAATGGACTGTTAAGAAAGTCATCGTCTTCATTCATTTCTGTGCCACACAATCGTTCTTTTGACTCAAACGAAGAAGAAGAAGAAGAAGAAGAAGCCATGGATACTATCGTCTCAAGTTCTACGATTCTTATCCGATCATATCTCACTCCGGTTCGTTCAGTTTCATCTTCTTCCTTCAAGCCACTGAGCTCAAGCCAGGTCGTCTCCTTCGAGACTAACCGCCACGTACTTTCGTTCAGGTCCGGTGGTAAACGAACCAGGAAATCAGTAGCTAACGCTTATGGGTCGACGATAAGATGCGGCGGAATCAAAGAGATCGGAGAGAGTGAGTTTTCGAGTACGGTTCTGGAATCGGATCGACCGGTTTTAGTGGAGTTCGTCGCTACTTGGTGCGGTCCCTGCAAATTGATCTATCCCGCTATGGAATCCCTAGCTCAGGTTTCGATTTCTCTCTTTTTGAATTTTCTGTGATTGATGATCAACGGAATTCGAATTGTTCATCAGTTTTGCTGGAGAATCGATAGATTTTGGAATTGAATGAGATCGAAATTAGAGATTTCTTGCATGATTTGATGACACAAACTTTGGATTTGAGATTTTATGTATGAGCAATTACTGTAAATCATATACAGTAGAGAATAAGCTACTGATTATAGAGTGAAATGGCGAATTCGATTTCATTTCGAGTTCGCCATTTTCGAATGCTATATTTCGAGTTTTTCTTTTAGTGTTCTTGCGTTTTGAAACTAGAAATGTTTGTTTCTTGATCCAGGAATACGGTGACAAATTGACGATTGTAAAGATCGATCACGATGCGAATCCCAAGTTAATAGCAGATTACAAGGTTTACGGATTACCGCATTTTATCCTCTTTAAAGACGGGAAAGAAGTTCCAGGTAGCAGAAGAGAAGGTGCTATTACAAAGGCAAAGCTTAAGGAGTACATTGATGGTCTCTTGACCTCAATATCTGTTGCTTAATCGTCTCTCTTTCTTCTCTCCACTGGTATTCCTCAGTCTCTACACATTGTTTATTATGTAAACAAATCTTTTGGATTACGATCTTCATCACCCGGTTCTTATCGAAATGTGTAAATCTAGCAACATTTTATGAATAGAGAAGACTTTGATCTGTTCTCAGAACCAAACAACCATCATGGGGAATTATCTAGCTAGGGTTCGTTGCTTTACTTTATTGTTTGGGTATCCGTTTAGTAATGGATTCATGACTGATCATTGCAGTATTGTTCGGTGAGCTCGGTTTTGGCATTTTTTTGCACCTAATTTCATTTGGCAGTTAAAGGAATTGAAACACAAATGCAACTGGATGCAAAATAGCAAATTCTGCTTGGGTTTATTGGAATGAATCAGGTAAAAGAATTCAACATTTAAAGACATTTTTCCGACATTTTTTCCATTATTCTTCTTTTTTCCTCGTCCTCTCGGCCGCAGATCTTGTGTGGCTTATTCACAACCAAAAACTGGCGGGTAAGCAAAACCAATGCCTAGACTTTGAAACTGTAACTTGTTTTGGCTCTTAAACCTCTTTGACATAGGTTTCTTCACTTCCTCCGATAACCGCATCATCTGGAATGTAACGTTTCCAGAACGGATGCTGCTTCCACACTCTTCCCATTTCTTCAATAGGAACCCCTCTTGTCTCAGGCAACAAGAAGTAAATGAAGATTGTCATGACCAGAACCATTCCTCCAAAGAAGTAGAATAGACCAAACTTCATGTGGCAAAGCATCGTTAGGAAGAACTGTCCGATAAGGAAAGTGAAGAACATGTTGACAGAGACGTTGATCGCTTGTCCCGCTGGCCTGATTTCCAACGGACAGATCTCACTTGGTACTAACCATCCTAATGGACCCCATGACCATGCAAATCCTGCCACATATAAACATATGAAAGCTAGGATCCAATCCGCTGTTGCGGGCATCAAGGTCCCTGATCCCGTGGTTCCAAACTTCATACCGATCAAGGTACCAACAACGATCTACAAAACAACCCATTAAACGCAATATATGTTACGGTACGCAATCATTATGAAATTAAGCATTATCGAGGGGCGGGCAGGGAATAGACTAATTTACCTGGCAAACGATCATTTGGATACCACCTTCGAGGAAGAGAATCCTTCTTCTGTATCTGTCAACCGCGTAGATGGAGACAAGAGTAGAGACGACATTGACCACACCCGTAATAACCACAAAGATGAGTGATGCATCATCGGCGAAACCGAGAGTTTTAAAGAGAACAGGAGCGTAGAACATGATCACATTGATACCAGTAAATTGTTGGAAGAAAGGAATCGCGGAACAGAAAACAAGCGCGGGTCTGTATTTGGCTTGTTGGAAGATGTTCTTCCATGGATGCTCCACTTTTTTAGCAGCTTCACAAGCATCACAAAGATCTTGAAACTCCTCGTCTACATTTTTAGCTCCACGTATCTTCTGCAACATCTCTCTCGCTTGTTCATACTTGCCTCTCTCGAGCATCGAGTTTGGTGTATCGGGCAACACAAAAGATCCGATAACCATTACAACCGCCGGAACAGCAGCTAAACCCAAAGACACTCTCCATCCGTTCCTCGCCATTTTAGATGTTCCGTAGTTGATTAAGTTGGCAATCAGAATTCCGATAGTAATCGCCATTTGAAATCCGATGTTGAGCGCTCCTCTGATCTTGGCTGGAGCCATCTCGGATAGGTAAACCGGAGTAGACTGTGAAACAAAAAAAAAAAAAGATCAGTCGTACAAAAACCAAAACCAAACCGAAATCGGACTTTAATGCAACCATGTTGGCTCACCTGATTAGCAAAACCAACACCAACTCCGAGCAACAATCTACCGATGATGAGCATCGCAACATTTACTGCAAATGATTGAACAAAGCACCTATGAGGAAAGCAACACCTCCAATAAACATAGAGATTTTGCGTCCGTACTTCCTTGTGACAGCCGAAGCTGCAAAGGAAGACACTAGTGCGGCGAGGTAAAGCGAGGAAGTGAACAATTGTAGCAATTGGTTATCAAATTTGCAGTAAGCCGTCTCGCGCTTAGCATTGTGCATTTGCCTATCCACCTCCGGGAAAAACTTGTTTAGAAACTCCCCCATTGATGTAACTCCTCCTACACAACAAAAAATCCATATAACATTGTTCAAAACACTAGAATTGCCATCAAAACCAAATGAAAAAGACTAATGTGGAATTTACAGACCTGAGATTCCGAGGTCGTAACCGAAGAGGAGACCTCCCATTGCGGCGACGACGCAAGTAATGATGACAAAACCAGTGACACCACCTTCATAGCTTCCACCACCACTACCTTCTGATACAAAGGCTCCTCCAGCCATATTATTTGATTATTCTTCACTTACTTATTATTCTTATTATGTCTTTTGCTTTGTTATTAAAACAAAAACTTAAAAGAGCTTTTATCCAAAACTTAAGAGCTTGTGAGCTTCTTAAATACAAGAATGTTCATCATCTATTATTAGGAAAATGGATTTGTGATTTGAGCTGTTATAGATTTATTTATCTTGGCTTGTGAATAGGGGAAGTAGTTTTTGTTTTTTGGTTATGTTCTTTAAACCCTGTTTTAGTGGAGATCTCACTGTCTTTTTTAAGACTGTTTCTTTTGTCTTTTTTACAGACAATTTCCGCTGTTATTTCTTACATGAGACTGTAAGAGATAAGTAGAAAAAACGGTCTCTAATCTGAAAATAGAAACTTGTAAAAACAAATTGTAAATGTGATAATTAATTTTATTCTTGTCTATTTGGAGATTATTTTCGGTTTAGTTTAGTGTTGATTTGGTCAATCAATGCACGTGTCATTATAGATCGTTGTTCCAAATCATTTGAGGAACAACATTGAATAACATGTCTGAATATTGAAGAAAAAGAAACCTAAGTTAATCTTTAGAACAAAACTCATCATCATTATGATCACATAAAAATCATGTGGAAATTTATGTGTGAAGGACAAAGTGTTATGGTAGTAAATGTAAAATTGTGTTTGTGGGTAAAAGTGAAAACCATATGCAATAACTATAAAGAATTTGCAAGCTTAATTTTTGTTTTTGTTTTTGTTTTTGTTGCTTAACAGCAAATTTTTTAAAAATATATTTTTGACGAGAAGAAGATTTATCCGCTGATATTATTTCATCAAGAAATATCCATATGTAGTGAAAACGATTTGGCAAGTGAAACCAACGTTTAAGCTTTCAATATCTTTATGTAGCGTATGTTATTTGATACTCTTACTAAAAACTAATTTATAAAAAGTGATATGGACTTTTGAATGTATGGTAGCTCACAAATTGAGCAAGATCATCTTTGCTTATGAGGTGATCAATCTAGTAAAGGCAATCTCTAACACGAAAGATTGGCCAAATTTTTTTTACAAAAAAAAAGATTGGCCTAATTTTTTGAACCAATTTTCTGAAATGAATCGTGTTTTGATCAAAATTGATGATTGGAGGTTGGTTTTCGAAAGTCGAAATACTAACAAAGGAGCCTTCTTTATTGCTCGGAGTGTGACTCATGAGAATCTTTGGCAATCATATATTTGCGTTTGATCATCCTTTGTGGCTGACCGAGCTCTTTGATTGCGAGAAAAGCTAGTTTGGAGTCAGTGCCGGCTCTGGAGCATAGTGAGTGGGGCCTACGCTTTGGGCCCATAAAACTTTTTATCAAATAGTTTAAGGAAAAAGGCCGATAATTTTTGTTTTCTTCTAATTTTATACTAAAACGAGGTCCTGAATTTTTATTTTCTTCTAATTTTACAGTAAAAAAGACCCAAAACTATCTTATAATACTTAAAAGACCCAAAAAAAATTTACTGCCGCCCAAGGCCCCACAAATGTTTGAGACGGGCCTGTTTAGAGTGTTTCCTTTTTGATCATTTTGTGGGGCTTTTGTCTCTTGTAGTGCTGAGTTTTGCTTAATGTTCCTGTATTAAGTTTTACTCTCTTGTTTGTAAATGTCAAACTCTTTCCCCATAGTAATATATTTAGTCAGATGATAAAAAAAAAAAAAAGGCTATTGTGTTGCAATCAAGTAGAAAACACTTACCATGTGCTCTTTAAATGCAAGCAATATGGAGATAGTTTTGCCTTAACTACGATTCACGGTAACATTAAAAAAAAAAAATCAATATGTGTGGAATGTGGGGAGGATCAGTAGTTGATACTAATAAAAGATTTAAGAAAAAAACCAGTTGATACAAAAAAGTGAACATGATTGGTGTAACATCTATTTGAATCTTAGATTAAAAAAAAAACATCTATTGAATCTTACAAGCATTACGACTTAATACAGCTAATGGTATGCAAATGACTTGGAATATACCTGATTAGAACTAAAATAAATGAAATTTGAAGAGAAGATAACGTACCTTATCTTGAAGAGAATGTTGTGAGACAAATCAATACGTACGTACGCAAGGGATCATGTTTCTCCTCTTTTATTACACCTAGCAAGGGACCTTTTGTCGGATCTATGGGATAATGGGAGTGTCAAATGAGTTCTAACAATTTGTGAACATAATTAATTTCATGTACAAATTAGAAAATCTTTCTTGCACATCAATTCAAATAAATATTTTCTAAGCGTAATAAAAATTAATAAGGAATAAAGTTCCCATAAATAACATAGCTCTCACATGTTCTCTTTTTTCCTTACAAATTTTTGCTTGGCATATCTCGAACATAGTAAACTTATTGATTAATAGCACAAATGCAAAGCTAAGCGAACTCATATATCTCCATATCATTCATTTGTAACTTGTTGATTATCTCTGTCTGAAGTACTTTGAAACCAAGTGATGGATTCATGGAGGAATCATTGGAAACAAATTGTATTTTTGAAACTTTTAAAAATTAGTGATAGGTTTGGAAACGAAACTTCAAAATGGAGTATTTTAAAGAATTTCTTTAAAATATATTGAAAAAAACACAATTAAAAGGATGACAAAAGAGAAAAAAAAAACAATTAAATTAAATAAAAAACCCAAAATTCAATTGTAAATAACCACCAAACAATCTGAGTCCCCCTCGAAACCTTTATTCGCCAGATCTCTCTCTCTCTCTCTCACTCAACGCACTTGCAAACCCTAATCCGACGACCTCTCCTTCGCCGCTCGTTCCTCCATCGCCGGTCAGATTCTCTCTCTCTCGCTCTCTTCTCTTATTCAATCCTCTTTTACTATCCCCTATCTCTTCTTATTCGTTCTACTGATTTTCTGAGCTCACGAATCTGGAATTTGAATATCTCCATGTTATTTCTTCATATTTCACGATGAATCATATTGATATGTGTTTGTGATGAAGTAATTGAATTGAACTCTTTAGGTTTTGAATCGTATTACAGATTTGTGACGGTGTTGATTTTGATGAAACTTGATTTACAATGGCTGGATATTCAACGAATGGATCAGTCTACGTTTCAAATCTCCCATTAGGAACTGATGAGAATATGTTGGCTGAATATTTTGGAACCATTGGGTTGCTTAAGGTATGGTATTGGCCAGGTACTAATTATCGCTTCTATTTCGACGTCGTCGCAAAATCTTATTATCCGCAAGGTTATCGAAGTTTCTTACGTTTCGTTCTACGTGGTTTTTTTAGAGAGACAAACGAACTGGTACTCCTAAGGTGTGGTTGTACCGAGATAAAGAGACTGATGAGCCGAAAGGAGATGCTACGGTTACCTACGAGGATCCGCATGCTGCTTTAGCTGCGGTGGAGTGGTTCAATAACAAAGATTTTCATGGAAGCATCATTGGTGTGTTTATGGCGGAGTCGAAGAATAAGAATGTGGTGGATCCGGTTGAGTTTGCTGAATTTGATGAAGGTGATAAGGAAGTAAACGGAGGTGCTGGTAGAGGGAGAGGTCAGAGTGATTCTTCTGCGAAGGCGTGGCAACAAGATGGTGACTGGATGTGTCCAAATACAAGGTCTGTCATGTGATATCGGTGAGGAGCTTCATCTAGCTCTTTGTTTCCGTTGAATTTGCTGATTTAGGGTTTTTTTTTTAGCTTTAGTGTTCTCATTACTCTTTTCTTTTGGCAGCTGTACAAATGTGAATTTTGCGTATCGCGGGGTTTGTAATCGCTGTGGAACTGCTAGACCAGCTGGTGCATCTGGTGGTAGCATGGGGGCTGGTGGTCGTGGAAGAGGTCGAGGTGGAGGTGCTGATGGTGGGCCACCGGGGAAGCAGGCTGGTGCTTCGACTGGTTTATTTGGTCCAAATGATTGGTCTTGTCCAATGTAAGTAATCTGAATAGGTGTTAAATAATAATAGTTGGATCACTTTCACATGATAATGAGCGTTTGTTTGGTACTTGATTAAAACAAATTGCAATAGTTAATTTGCATGGTGCATACTTTTGCTGTGCTATATTTGCTTTGGTTCCGGTCCGGTCGTTGGTGTTCATGTACTTTGGGTTTTAATGCAGGAGCAATCTAAAAGCAATTTTTTTTCCTTTGTTTTAATATTTTAATTATCAGGTGTGGCAATGTCAACTGGGCTAAGCGTTTAAAATGTAATATCTGCAACACTAATAAACCTGGGCAGAATGAAGGTGGTGTGAGGTATGAGTCAATGCATTGTTCTTCTGCATTTACAGTACTTTAGGATATGTTATCGATTTTCTGTTCGATATTGGTAGCTTTACTGTCATCAGGGTATTTTTATTTTGCTTTAGACATGGCCTAATAGATAACTGGAAAAAGGACACAATTTTCTCTTCTGCAATTTAACCGAGTGCTTTCTTTGCCACTGTGTTCAGTATTAGAAACCTGTTGCTTCATCAAAATAATTGTTTTGTTTTCGGGAATTGATATATCTTACTTGTAATGTTATTCTGGCTAAATTAGAGTTGCATTAAGGTTTCAGCTTTACGGACTTTTGTTCTGTTAAAAGACATGTGCTTATTCATTTACTTTCTAAATAGGGGAGGTCGTGGTGGTGGTTACAAGGAATTGGATGAAAAAGAACTGGAGGAAACAAAGAGACGCAGGCGTGAGGCTGAAGAAGTAAAATATGCTTTCCCTGAAGAGTTCTTTGTTCTTTTTTTTTGTTGCATTTTTCTCACCTTTATGTAAATATACCATTTAACTTATCTGTCATAAAATTTCAGGATGATGGTGAAATGTATGATGAGTTTGGCAATCTAAAGAAGAAGTACCGTGTTAAAACACACCAAGCTGACACCAGACCTGCTGTTGCCGCTGGTCGTGCTGGATGGGAAGTCGAGGAACTAGGTAATTTCTCTTTAACTCGTACAACTTAAAGAGTATAACTTCTCCGCTATGATAGAAAATTATTTGGCTTTATATGAACCTACTGTAGTTATGATCCAATGTGTTTATTTAGTGTTCATGATTTGTATCAATGTCGCAGGTGTTGATAGAGATGGAAGAGAGAGAAGCAGAGACAGGCAAAGAGACCGTGGCGATAAGCACAGAGATCATCACTACGATAAGGATAGACGCAGAAGCAGAAGTAGAAGCCGAGATAGGGAAAGAGGCAAAGAGCGTGACTACGACTATGATCATGATCGCGACAGAGACAGAGACTACGGCCGTGGAAGCAGGTACCGGAACTGAGAGATTTTACTCAAAAGTGTTCTATTAGTCTCTCATCTTTTCAAATGCTTTATCGTCTTACTTTCTACAATGGTATAACACTCCAATTCTCTTCTTTTGATTGGGTTAAGTAATTTTGGTATGATTATCAATTTATCATATTAAAAAAGGATAATTTTTTTAAAAAATATTTATGTCTTTTGTGTTTAGTTGTCCCTTTTGATTTTTCAGTTTGTGATTATTTATTTTTGGTTCATTTTTTTGGTTTGTGTGGATAATAGTTTCTCAAAACTAAAATAGGATAAGAGAAAGTGGAGCTTTTGTAATTTGCGGGCACGAGGAGATATATTTTTGTATCATTTCAATGTCAAACATATGGTCGTATATGGAAATACGATGATAAAGCTCGTAGTGGATTCGCACATATAACGGAAAACGTCATTTTAGTACAGCCCCCACACATTCACATGCGCTGACCGACAAAGGAATATTAATCAATCATCATAAACCATGAATATACCAATATTACTGAGAAAGAACTAGAAGTTTTTATAATCATGTTTGATGATCAGTATTGTTCACTATGAAATAGCATCAACTATTCCAAAAAAAAAAAAAAAAATTGAATACACAAACTTTATACTTGACAAAGAACACTATTTTTTAGACAATAGCATATTCTTTAACTAGATAAACAAGAATGCTATTGAAATAGGAACTAAATTTCAATAGCATTCTTAAACAAGACAAACAAAACACATCACTTTATGAGAATTTGAGTATTATTTGGATTTCTATAATAATACTCCCTCTGTTTCCTATTATAGGATGTTTTAGTTTTTTTTACGCATATTAAGACAACTTAATTTTTAAATCAAAAGTCATTTACTAAATGATTAAAACAGCTACAAATAATCATTAAAGACAAAGTTGTACGTTTTGAAAATCTCAAACATGATCTCTCTCATGTTACGTAACTGAATCGTCAAATAACAATGAGCCATTTAAATAGTTTTAGAAACAGAGATATTTTGGAGCCAATTTTTACAAAACTGTTTTAAACAAAAAAAATCAAATTTTTAATATGGAGCCAAAAAAGGAACGAGTAAAAAACTTTTGTGTCTATATAATCCATACACACACACACACAAATGGTCTTTAATTTTGTTTCATGGCTTTTAATATTGATCTTAATTTGCCATATCTAAGCAATGAAAATGAGACTTTCTTAGATTTAAACGAAGAAGATGCTATTAATGGTGTTGAAGATCTATCAAATGATCACAATGAGCTTCAAATCAACGTTTTTTTTTTTTATGTTTATCTCTTCTCAACTTAAAAATTTTCTTAGTGATGTTCATTGTCCATTATCTATATTCAATGCTTTATCAATTTCTATTTAATGTATTATCAATTTATATTCAATGTTTTCAATTTTTTCTTCTTCTTGATCTCCTAACGTCTCATATGTTTGCTTTTCAAATTAAATTAATAGGTAATGAAAATGAAAATGCATCTCAAGCTCAACCGAATCTACAAAGAACAAGAAAAAATCTCTCCAACAAAGAGAGATGGGATATTTACCATGCTCTAATGAAGAAGAGTGTCAACGGAAAACTGAAAAAGTATACAACAAGAGAAGTCTCTCAACAATTTTTGGTGCCTATACTTATGGTACAAAAGATTTGGCGACGAGCAAAGCAAACGGCCATTGATGGAATCGTGAACGTATCTCACCGGAGAACCGGAAATTGTGGTCCGAAAAGAATCTCGCTTCAATCAAGTCAAGTTGTTGATATTCCGTTACATAAACGAACAACTTTGAGGACGTTTGCGATGGCTTTGGGTGTGAGTCCTACAACACTATATAGGCGTAAGAAAGAAGGGTTTATTCGGCGCCATACCAATAGCATCAAGCCACATTTAAAAGAAGACAATATGAGAGGTAGACTAAAGTTTTGCATCTCTATGTTAGATAAGAATACATTGCCTCATGAACCAAAATTTATTGATATGTACAATATGGTGCATATTGATGAGAAATGGTTTTATATGACGAAGAAGACAGAGAAGTATTATTTACTTCCGATGGAAGATGAGCCACATCGCACATGTCAAAGTAAGAATTATATCGGAAAAGTGATGTTCCTAGCGGCAATGGCTCGTCCAAGGTTTGACGAGAATGGAAACGAGGTATTTTCCGGAAAAATTGGAATATTTCCATTTGTTACTAAGGAACCGGCCAAGAGACAGAGTAAAAATAGAGATGCGGGAACGTTAGAACTAAAAGCGGTAACATCTATTAAGAGAGAAGATATAAAAGCTTGTTTGATTGAGAAGGTTATTCCGGCAATTCATGAGAAGTGGCCAAGGGAAGATCGAGGGAATACAATTTTCATTCAACAAGATAATGCAAAAGCACATGTTTTGTGTGGGGATAAAGATTTCCATGAAGTCGCGTCCAAAGATGGCTTTGATATTCGTTTGATGTGTCAATCACCGAACTCCCCGGATTTGAATATATTAGATCTTGGATTTTTTAGTGCTATTCAATCGCTACAACACAAAGAATGCCCAAAAAGCATCGAAGATCTTGTTGGCGCCGTAGTCAAGTCTTTTGAAAACTATCCTACGAGAAAGGTAAACCATATTTTCTTGACTCTTCAAACATGCATGGAAGATATTATGAAAGTTGGAGGATCAAACAAGTACAAGATACGACATATGAACAAAGCCTCATTGGAGAGAGTTGATCTTCTTCCCGTACAAGTAAGTTGCGATGCTATGTTAGTCGAAAATGTGATGACCGCATTACATTCTTCGGATTAGTGGAGATCATTTTAATTTGTATAGTTATGTTTTTTTGTTGGATCAAACGTTTTATGATTCATTTGTGCCATGTTTATTGTGCTTATTATGCTATGTTTTTGTACACTTGTGTAAGGAATTTTTAGTTGTTTTGCAATTTGTTTCTTTTACTTATTTTAAAAATTAAAGCTTTAAGTTAATCGAATTAGGTAACGAGTATCATAATGGATAATGAGTTTCCAAAGATTTTTCTTAAAAAATGATCTGAACACTAATAAGATTACATATCCAAAAGGTACCATCAATAATTATGAACATGAAGCTAAAAAAATCGTAGTTTCTCCGATACACCGCAACGCTCTAGTCGATCTCTAAGAAAAATTTGTTACAACACATTTTCAACAACAAAGATCAACCTTTTATAACTAAAGCTAACATATCATACTAATTTGCAAATTTTACAAGATTAGTTTACAACACATATTTAAGACAAAGCATACCTAGTGGTTGCACAAAAAAAAAGCATACCTAGTAAAAATATGAAGGCACATAAATCTTTAGCATCTCAAGTACAATATCGTCAATGTCTTCCATTGGTTCCTTGTTGAGATCTAGTTTCCGAATTGTGCGAGGTTGTATCCTATAGACCGATCGGGACTCTTCTTCGATGCATTTCGGAGTTGTGTTAGTTTCGGAGACCGGAGGAAGCTTTTCTTCATTGTAGTAGATTTCATTCATATCAAAATTCCGAATGGTGCTAGAGTTATTCGGTTGAAAATTTTCAGAATTTGATCTTTTGTTGTTCCATTTTTGTTGTGAGAAAAAAAAATTATGCTTGGTTTGTAATTGCAATGTTTAAGAAGAAGAAGAAGAAGAAGAAGAAGAAGAAAAGAAAAAGTAAAAGTAAAAGAAGAAAGAAAAGGAGTACATAACGTACAAGCATAATGAAAACAAACGTGAGTCTTGGAAGTTGGAACTTGGAACAATAAAAAAGGCTCTTTGGTTTAATTATCTTAACTTTTTTTATTTAAAATAAATAATTTTGTCTTGATATATGAGAACATCTAATATAGTGAAACAAAACTAATTCTAAAACATCCTATAACAAGAAACAGAGGGAGTACTGTTTAAAAATTATACTAGTTCAACATAAACTTTTTGTCTCACTTCAATCTAATTTCTCATCAATTATTTTGATTTGGATATGTGTTTTTATTGATGTAAATAAAGACAAATAAAACACTATATATATATATCTCATTTCCATGTGACCACTAAAAATTATTGCTCTATAAAATCCAAACAAAAAAACAGAGCAAGAAAAAGCTTACAAGTCACAAGAACTCATTAGGTTTCATAATTCGATGCAAAAATCACAAAAAATGTCTCCTTTCTACGATCTCCAAATCAATCTCAATGATGAAGACACATTCTTCCTTGATCAGGTAAACAAAATCAATTCAAAATTCACAATCTTGATTATGCTCTGTTCTTATTTTTCTATATCTGCTCTGTTTTAGGATTTGATTTCAGACTACTCTGGAACTTTAAGGAAGATGATAAAACAGAGCAAAAAGAAGAGAAACAAGAAATTGAAATCTATCATAATCGAAATCGATGATTTTCCAGGTGGACCAAATGGGTTTGAGCTAATTTCAAGATTCTGTTACAACAATGGCGAAATCTCGATCGATGTTTCGAATGTTTCGACTTTATACTGTTGCTCTGTTTTTCTAAACATGACAGAGAAATTCTGTTTCTCTAATCTCTTGCTTATAACAGAGAAGTTTCTACAAGAAATCTTCTACAGTACTTCTTGGAACGATGTCGTTTTATGTCTCAAGAACTGCGAACAAGTGTTCTTACACGCCGATTCTTATGGTCTCCTCGAGAAGCTCATCTTCGTAAAGAATTTTCTTCTTCTTCGTCTTCTTCCTTCGCTTCTTCTCATTTTCCGACCAAGAACACGCCGGAATCAGACAAAAAGTCGGTTTCGTGGACTGTTTCTTGCGGTAGAAGTAACAAAGGAACTCTTTCTTGCGGAAGAAGTAACGAATGGTGGTTCGACGATATGTCGAATCTTTCGCCGAGGATTATCTTGAAGGTGATTAAGATAATTGGAGCTTACAATACAAGCATAAACAGTTTAGTTCTTACAAGATTTCTTCTTCATTATCTCAAGACAAAACTCCAAACCAAATCGGAACTTACGAAGAACAAACTCGAATACTCTGTTTTAGCACCGATGAAGCGGTTAAAGGTGTGATTTTCGATGCGAAAACCGCGTTTTCTTGTAGGAAACTGTTTTGGGTACTTAGGGCTTTATCAACTTTTAGGTTAAGTAAAGAGTCGAAAATCGGTTTAGAAACCCTAATTGGAGAAATGCTTGATCAAGCAACACTTGATGATCTTCTAATATCTGCAAGAGGAGGAGGAAGTAAAGAGAGTGGTTTCTACAATGTTGATCTTGTGATAAGATTACTTAAAGTGTTTGTGAAGAAGAGATTTGAAGAAAAAGAATTAGATATGAAAGAAATTGGGAAATTGATTGATAAGTATTTGATAGAAATATCTCCTGATCAGAATTTGAAAGTTTCCAAGTTTCTTGGAGTTGCAGAGAGTTTGCCAGATTCAGCCAGAGATTAGTTTGATGGAATTTACAGAGCTATTGACATCTATCTACAGGTCAGTTTTTTTCTTCTTCAATTTCTTCACCAAATAATTGATTAGACATTGATTAGACATTGTTTTTTTAATACAAAATGAGACAAATTAATTAATTTTTTTTTTGTGAGTGTATAGTTGGACTCACAGAAGATTACAAGTCCCATAAAGATTTAAAAACAAAATTTATTTTTAATATATTTAGGTTTTTGTATATTTTATGAAAGATGAAAAAAATAGTCAAATATTCTTTTCTTCATCATAAGCATTGGAAGTTTGAGATGATTAGGTGTATATGCACATATATATATATATATATATATATATATATATATATTCTATTGTACACACTACACACATGTATATGAAACAATTAAGATTTTGGAGTCATCTATAGATTCTTCAGTCTGTCTTGTTACTTAGGTGGGTTTCATGCCAGATTACCCACAAGACCATAATCTTGCCTGTATTTTTGTTTTTGTCCTGTCTTTTTCTAATACTATAAATAACAACTATACTAAAAGACAAATCCATTAAAAAAAAAGTTAATCTCTCTCAAAACACAAACCCTAAATTCTACCCACAAAAACTATACCCTAAATATAAATTAGTTAACCCAAACCCAAAAAATATAAAGTTAAGTTAAAAAAGATGACATTGTTGCAAATATTTTCAAATGATGACATAACTATAAAGTGGCATATCATGAAAATTCTCATACTAAAAACTCAAAATTGGAATACATTGTAATTTATATTAATATACATCAACATCTAGATACAAATTTTTAGAAACAATGGTATTTCAGTTTATAAAAAAACTCGCTTATATTTGATTTTTTTGGGCAATAGCACAATTATAAGTTTACATTCCAAAAACCAGCACAAGTAGTTGAAATGTTTCTCAGTAATAACACAAATTTAATATCAAACTGATTCAAAATCTCTTTTTAATAGGGGATTAATAAATCATAAATCATCTGGAACACAATGTTTTAATTGTGTTGGCTATATATTTAGGATAAATAAATATTTCTTCATAATAATTTGTGTTATTATTGGATACCTAAAACTAATATTTTAGAATATGTTTCTTTTTCTTTTCTTGAAAACGTTAAATACTTACATGAAAATAAATATTTGTAAACATTTGAAAATTTGACATTGGACAATCTACTCTCTACTCTCATAATTTTGTTCTTGTTGTTGTACACAGTCTCATTCGAATCTAACGACCCAAGATCGAACAACGAACAAAGTTATGTCGATGTCTCAACTACAAGAAACTAACAAGGGAGACCTGCAAACATATCGCCAGAAACCCGAAGATCCCTCCCGATATCGCCATTGAAGCACTCAAGTCCAAATGTGACAATCAAGAACACAAAACTCCAGATTCCAAAGTTGTAACCAATAGTAGTCTTTCTTGTAGATATTCCAAAGGTTTCGAGATATCGGAGAAATCAGTTCAAGGATTGAAGTCTAGTAGCAGAGGATTTAACTGGAGGGTGGTCGATAGTTTTAGAGAAGGTTTATGAGATACCGAATTCGTTTCGTAATCTCATTTGCATCCCAATATTGTCCAAAGTCTTGTACAAATCATCAGATTCGTGACGATTTATGTGATTATATGATATGAAGTTATGAAGCTTACCATTCACTTCGAGCAAGCAATGTCCGTGCGGTTTCGCTATCTGTTGATCTTTCATTTGCTTTCTTACCTGAGCGGCTTCGTCCCATTTTTGCTTTTCTGAATGCAAGTTAGCCAATAGCGTGTACTCCCGCTGTGCTTAGGTTGCAACTTAATCACACGGGAAGCTGCATATTTACCTAACTCGTAGTTCTTGTGTATCACACAAGAACCGAACAGAGCTCCCCATACCGCATATGTTGGTTCCATCGGCATTCTCTCTATTAAACCCTTTGCTTCTTCTAACAAACCTTTTCTTCCAAGTAAATCAACCATACATGCATAGTGATCCGCGTTAGGCTCTAAATTAAAACGTTCCTTCATGTTTAGGAAAAGTCTTTTACCTTCTTCCACGAGTCCACCATGAGCGCAAGCGCTTAAGACAGCGATGAACGTAACTTCATTTGGTAAAACATGACTCTTTAACATATTCTGAAAGAGATTATAAGCGTCTTTTGCATATCCGTGCGCTGCAAGTCCATTAATCATCGCGGTCCAAGTATACACGTTTTTCTCAGGAAGTCTATCGAAAACCAATTTAGCTTCCTCTAAACACCCACACTTGGCGTAAAGATCAATCAATGTCGTTCCAATTGTACTGTTTATCTCTATCGAATTCTTAATCATATAACAATGCACTCTTCTTCCTCGATGAAGTTCCCCTACATGAGCACAAGCCGAAAGAACACTACTTAGAGTAATCACATTAGGCGTAACATCACTCTTTAGCATCTCCTCGAAAACCAAAATCCCTTTATCGAAGCAACGACCTTTCACGTATCCAGCAATCAACGCAGTCCAAGTAACCACATTTCTATTAGGCATTTCGTCGAACACCTTCTGTGCATCATCATAACAACCACATTTCCCATACATATCAACCAAAGAACTCCCTATAAACACATCACATTGCATCACTCTTCCTGTTTCTAAGTAAAACCCATGAATACTTCTCCCAAATCGAACATCTTCAGCTTTCGACGCAGCACTCAAAACGCTAACAACAGTCATTTCGTTAGCCGCAATCCCAGTCTTCTTCATCTCCTTAAAACACACCATTGCTTCTAAAGCATTACCGTTTCTCAAAAACCCATCAATCATCGCAGTCCATGAAACAACGTCTTTATCTTCACTTCCATCAAAAACTCGAAACCCATAATCCAAAAACCCAGAATTCGAATAACCCGAAATCAACGAATTCCTCACGTAAAGATCCGAATCCGACCCGAATTTCACGATCTGAGCATGAAACTGAAACGGATTCGAGTCTCTCGATCTAAAAACCGCCTTGAGAAGCGGAGGAAACGTGTGGCGGCTAGGGTAAACGCCGATTCGCCGGAATTGAACATAAGAGAGAAGGCATAACCGGCGATTTAGTGTAATCCCGCCGGAGAAGTGACCGATGAGCGAATCCCATGGTTGAATGTTTGGACTTTGGATTTGAGATAGTAGACGATGAGTGTAACGGAATTCAGCAGCGGCGGTGCAACGACGGAGGAGACGGGAGAGAAATAGATCACGGCGAGTGTAGAAGATCGGAGAAGTGAAGAGTAAGCAATGGATTTGCTTGAGATGAAGAAAGCTTAAAGGAAGATCGAGGAAAGTGTTGAGGTGAAACATGCATCAATCAAAAATCTTTGACAGAGAAAGCAAAGAGAAGCAAACTTTCAGGACTCAAATGTTAAATCGATATAATATAGGTTTGGTATAACCGAACCGAACCGAATAAACCGAAAGAGAAGCCCAATTTAGTTGTGGTTTAGTTAGCAGTCGAAATTCAATTGAACCAAAACCACTTTGAATCAGTTTAAATTATATTTGGTTCGGTTTAGGTTTAGGCACGTGTTGAACCGTCCAAAAAAGAAGAGTAGTAAAACATGAACTTTTCTTCTTTCTCCTAAAGGACCCCACATTTTACATTTTTTACATTTTAGGAACATATATTTTGCTTCGTACAGTTTCTACAGTACTCGCCGATAAAGTTTGAACCTTTTGATTTCTCTTTGGATTTTTGTAGCTACGAGAACTTTCGAAGAAGGTTATTGCATCTGGGTTTGTTGTTTTCGTGCTGGTGAAGTGTAAAAGCTTTTGCTTTTAGGGTTGGAAATGCGTTATTTAGCTGATTTTTGTTGAATACGATCCATAGATGATTCTACAAACTTCCTCTTCTTCTTCGAGTTTTGATTTCCGTTTTTTAAATCGCCGAGTTCTACATCGGAAAAGCAAATTCTCGGTGGCTAATGCGAAGTTCCGGTTTATTTCGAAGAATCTAGGATTGGCGAATTCGAGTAGAAGAGTTGTTTCTAGGTTTTCGAATGAATTCGAAGAATCAGTGATTCAAAATGAGCAAAACAATTTCACTAACTTTAGAGAAGATCCAATTGTTGCTAAGCTCAGGACACAATTAGGTGTAAATCATCAAATTCCATCACCAACCATTAACAGTAGTGTGACTGGTCTATTTGTCATCTTCTTTTTCGTTGGTGTTGCTTTTGATAAGCTCTGGACATGGAGAAAGAGGCAGATACAAAATGGTGGAGATGGAGGTCAAAGAGGAGAAGGGCCATGGCCACAAGTGCCTACAAGCTTCTCTTTGTTCTTAGAGAAGGATTTACAAAGGAAAGAGTCAGTGGAATGGGTGAATATGGTTTTGGGGAAGCTTTGGAAAGTTTATCGAGTTGGGATTGAGAATTGGCTTGTTGGTTTGTTGCAGCCAGTGATTGATGACTTGAAGAAGCCTGATTATGTGGAGAGAGTTGAAATCAAACAGTTTTCTTTAGGTGATGAGCCTTTGTCTGTCAGAAATGTAGAGAGGAGGACTTCTCGCCGTGCCAACGACTTGCAGTAAGTGTATAGTTGTTTGGTACAAACTGTCTATCGACGGCTCAGTTCTAGGTTCCTTATCCTGTTGCATTTTTTTTCTGTTATAGGTACCAAATTGGGCTTCGGTATACTGGTGGTGCACGCATGTTGTTAATGCTCTCTTTGAAATTTGGTGTTGTTCCGATAGTTGTGCCAGTTGGTGTTCGGGATTTTGACATTGATGGTGAGCTTTGGTTTAAACTAAGATTGATACCGACACAGCCTTGGGTGGGAGCTGTGTCATGTTCATTTGTATCACTTCCAAAGGTCACATTTCAACTTGCAGCATTCCAAATGTTTAATCTAATGGGTATGTGTTAATCTTGGTCTTCTGTTGCGTTCTCGTTACTTTGTTTGTGTTGCTTCCTATATCCTTAAAGATAAACAGACAAGGGTTTTATAGTGAATAACTGAATCTTTAAACTGTTGACTAGATTTGGGAAAGGTTAAGTTATCGACATTTGGTAGTTTAATGAAGAGACTTTTAGCCTTTACTTTTGCCACATCTCACACATCTTCTTTTCTTGTGTCATGAATGGTTTTGGATGATGACATCAGGAATTCCTCTTCTATCAAGGTAAGTTCTGTTGTGGCTGTTACTTCACATATTTTATTTGTTGAAATAATTGTTCCTGTCGATGTTGAACACTTGAATGTTTAGTGCTTGGTATAAGAAAGACCAATTTACCTTGTTTACATGACGTATACCACTATAGGAAGGATGTCTTGCAATAGTAGTATCCTCCTTCCCTTCTATTGTTTTAACCAGTTTCGTCTCTTACAGGTTCTTGACCAAACTGCTCACAAAGGATTTGCCTCGATTATTTGTCCGACCAAAGAAGATTGTCTTGGATTTTCAGAAAGGAAAAGCGGTTGGACCTGTTTCAGAAGACCTAAAATCAGGAGAAATGCAGGAAGGCAATAAGGATTTTGTTGGAGAACTATCTGTTACACTTGTAGACGCCCAGAAACTTCGATATATGTTACCTGGTAAGCTATACTTCCGATTCTTCATGTCAGTGTTTCCTCCATACCTGGAGAAATGGAATAGACAGACAATCTGTGTTGTTGAAGTGTTAGCCTCTTCGCGTAATATTTGTAACAGGTAAAACGGATCCATATGCAATTCTACGATTAGGGGATCAAGTTATCCGTAGTAAAAAAAACAGTCAAACAACTGTCTTTGGGCCTCCCGGTCAGCCAATCTGGAATCAGGTGAGCTGCTTTGGATGGTTCTTTCATAATCTGGTGGTGAATTATGATTAGTTAAGATATTAAAACGTTATAGGATAAGTGTGTATTCTCAATCTTTGCAGGACTTTCAATTCCTTGTTTCAAATCCTAGAGAGCAAGTATTACAAATTGAAGTCAAAGATTCTCTTGGCTTTGCCAATATGGCTATTGGTACTGGAGAGGTAAATCATATTTCCGTAGCACAATATTTTGTGTGTGTAATCTGTAGAATTTAAGTTGGTGATAATTTAAGATGGTGATTTTTCTACTTCAGTGTAAAACTCTCTGTTATGGTTGCCTTAATACTTAGTTATATATCCAGGTTGATCTCAGATCACTACAAGATACTGTTCCTACGGACAGAATTGTGGTTTTGCGTGGCGGTTGGAGTTTGTTTGGAAAAGGATCTGCGGGTGAGATTCTGCTACGGCTTACATACAAAGCATACGTGGAGGAGGAAGAAGATGACAGGACCAATGTCAAAGCCATTGTTGCAGATGCTTCTGATGATGAACTGTCTGATTCAGAAGAACTGGGCTCATTTGTGCGGAATGAAAAGGTTTTTTCAGATGATATTGGTCAAGAGTCATTTATGAACGTGTTGTCTGCGTTGATTGTGAGTGAAGAGTTTCAAGGCATAGTTTCATCTGAAGCTGGAGACGATAAACTTTCTGGTAGTGACTCACGTGAGGATCCAGTACCTTTTGAAGCTGGGTTGGACTCAATATCTCAACCTGCAGATCCTAGTAACAGGTCCAAAGGCAACACAGGCGTATCAGATACGAAAAAATCTGGTAGTGGTTCAGGCTTTAATGGAGGTAAACCGAGGCTCAATATTTTACAACCTTTATATTGTTTATTTGACTTAAAACCCTAAAGCCTTCCAAATTTCAGGACTAGCATTACTGTGGTTTGGTATAATCACGGGTATGTTGGTGCTTGTTGCTACCAACATGGAAGGCTCAAGTTTCCTCAACCCATAGTGCTATACAGCTCACTGGAGAGTTTTATTGCAAGTAAGTCTCTTAACCTATAGCAGGAGTACTTGAAATTTCTACCTATGATTTTCCTTAAGTTAGACCGTGGGAACAACAGTGACTTGTTCTGCATATATACAAAAAGCAACCTTGCACGTCATATTTTCGAGAATAGTTCTAATGTTGAAAAGATAATTATTATAAAGTTGCATTTGCTAGACTTATGTTAGAAATACGTAAAGTTTCTCTTTCGGTTGCTTGTAGTGTACTAAAACTGGATATCAGTTGAAAATATACAGTGGATTCTTCTACCTCATGTGACATAGTTCTGTCCAGATATTTTCATGTCTACTCTATATTGGTAGTATCTAGTCCATCGGCAATTGGTTGACCAAAGCCTCTTTATTCAATCGCAGGTCGATATGGCTAAATGACTTATAACGAGGTCTCAGTTTTGCGAAAAATAGAATTTTTCTGTTGTATGCATTGCCATTAGAAGAGGTAGCAAGAGAGTTTTGGATCTGTTTTGTTCAGTCTCTTACTATGGTTTTATTGTTACACTTGTAGTTAGTGTACATGAAACATAAATTAAAAAAAAAATTCTGTATACAGTATATGCTTTCCGAATAAAGTGCTTACAAAGAAAAGACTCTGTTTTAAGACATCTAGTAATATCAGTTAAAAATTTGTGCTTGATAAAATCTTTTTTGAGTCTATTTCATTTCATTTGATACTGCAGCTGTGTTCTTGTACCATAGATCTGTTTTTCTGAACTAACAGGGAAAATTTATGGAGATACCACTATAGAGAGTCTACACAAGGTACACATTCTCAGTCTTTCACTATTGAGCAGTAGAAAAAATATAAAGTTATCATCAATGGTTCCATAGGATTAGTAATTTAGTAGTAGCAGCAGTAACATTGAGCTAAGTTAGATTATAAATGTTTTATTTATTTGTATTGTTGCAGTGGAGATCACGTGAGGCACATGGAGGCCAGTTCATCTTATAGGATCGTTGACTTGTACGTTTCATGATCTCTCTGTTTTTATTTATTTGTGTGTCTCTTGTTTAGTTATTTTCTTAATTGTTCTCTTGTAATCAGTAGTTTCATTTTGTGAATAGAATAATTAGCACTGAATTTTTAATATAGTTTTTGAGGATTTTGCATGAGCTGGACCAACTTTGAAACAGGTAATAGTCCCTGTCTTATCTCTATATATAATCCGTTTCTTGTATAATTAAGAGGTAATGTTAGTTGAGAGGCAATGAACATTGCTATAAAAGTCAAGTTGATAATCAAAATTTACAGAAAACTAGAAAATAAGACTTGTATGTCTTTGAGTATTAATTATCCAAATGAGGAAAATGATTTTGTTGTTTAAACTCAAATACATTTTAGATATATTTATGATGATGCATCATTCTTTTTTTTTTTTTAACGGCATCATTCAGGTGAACAACTTTTAAAAGTTAGTGTATTTTTGGTTATTAAAAAAGATAGAAGACTTTGGCATTTAATAGCTTAGAAACTTGTATTAGGCAAGAATCACGTGTATAAAGGACAAGCCAAATCCTCAAACACAGTGCAACAACTACTCTCACTTTTCTCTTTGGGAATTCTTCAGGTACATACTTTCTCTCTTTCTCAATCTCTTCATGTCTCTGTCTCTGTTTAGTTTGCTTTCAAAGATCTTGTTTCTGATTAGTTTCTTAATCTTGATGGATTTGGATTTTTGATATTATTACTGTAACTTAGGAGTGAAATCCCTTTTGAAGTAGAAATGAACTAATGTTTAGATCTAGAGGACTCATGCAAGACTTGGTGTTTTCTTCTTCTTTCATATTTTGATGCAGTGAGATAAGCATCTCTTAGACTTTCCAAAAATGTCGGATCTTGAGGCACCACTAGTACGTCCAAAGAGAAAGAAGATTTGGGTTGATTACTTTGTCCAATTCCGATGGATCGTAGTCATCTTTATCGTCCTTCCAATCTCCTCCACATTGTATTTCCTCACCTATCTTGGGGATGTTTGGTCAGAAATGAAGTCATACAAGAAACGTCAAAAGGAACATGGAGAAAACGTTAAGAAAGTCATCAAACGACTTAAAGGGAGGGATGCATCAAAGGACGGGCTCGTTTGCACTGCGCGTAAACCGTGGATTGCGGTGGGAATGAGGAACGTTGACTACAAGAGAGCTCGGCATTTCGAGGTGGACTTGTCTGATTTCCGTAACATCTTAAAGATTGACAAAGATAGAATGATTGCTAGAGTGGAGCCTCTGGTGAACATGGGACAAATTACGCGTGTCACCATTCCGATGAACCTATCCCTTGCTGTTGTTGCTGAGCTCGATGATCTCACTGTTGGTGGACTCATCAATGGCTACGGTATTGAAGGAAGTTCTCATATCCATGGTTTGTTTACAGACACTGTTGAAGCTTACGAGATTGTACTAGCGGGTGGGGAACTTGTCCGAGCCACTAGGGACAATGAGTATTCTGACCTATTCTATGCCATTCCATGGTCACAAGGGACACTCGGGTTTCTTGTTGCTGCGGAGATCAGGCTTGTACACATCAAAGAATACATGAAACTTACTTATATTCCGGTCAAGGGTGATTTACAAACCATAGCTCAAGGTTATATGGATTCTTTCGCACCGAAAGACGGTGATCCAACAAAAATTCCAGATTTTATTGAAGGAATGGTTTACAGTCCAAGTGAAGGCGTAATGATGACGGGTAACTACGCTTCTAAAGAAGAAGCTAAGAAGAAAGGGAACAAGATTAATAACGTTGGATGGTGGTTCAAGCCATGGTTCTACCAATATGCACAAACCGCGTTGAAGAAAGGAGAATTTGTCGAATACATCCCAACCCGAGAATATTACCATAGGCATACTAGTTCCTTGTACTGGGAAGGTAAGCTTATCCTGCCATTTGGTGACCAGTTCTGGTTTAGGTTCCTCTTTGGTTGGTTAATGCCTCCAAAGGTCTCCCTTCTTAAGGCTACTCAAGGTGAAGGTATCAGAAATTACTACCATGAAATGCATGTCATCCAAGACATGCTTGTTCCTCTCTACAAAGTCGGCGATACTCTTGAATGGGTCAACCGTGAAATGGAGGTAAGCCTTTGTCTTTGTTTGGCTTTTGGGATTAGGTCCGTACATCATCTCAGGTCGGGGACAAGAGCATTTTGTTTTTGGCTGGTTTAATGTTTTTCATTTACGTTTTAGGTTTATCCGATTTGGCTTTGCCCACACAAGCTCTTCAAACAACCGGTTAAATGCATGATAAACCCCGAACCAGGGTTTGAGTATGATCTGAGACAGGGAGATACAGAAGATGCACAGATGTACACTGATGTTGGAGTCTACTATGCTCCAGGTCCTGTCCTGAGAGGCGAAGTGTTCGATGGAGTTGAAGCTGTGCGTAAGATGGAGCAATGGTTGATAGAAAACCACGGCTTCCAACCTCAATACGCAGTGTCTGAGCTCGACGAAAAGAGCTTTTGGAGAATGTTTGACGCTGACTTGTACGAGCATTGTCGTAGGAAGTACAGAGCTATAGGCACATTCATGAGTATTTATTACAAGTCGAAGAAGGGAAAAAAGACGGAGAAGGAAGTTTGTGAAGCTGAGCAAGCTCATCTCGAAACAGCCTACGTCGAGATAGATTAAAAAAGCAACAATGTATTGCTTGTGCTTCCCTAAATGGTTTGTGATTTGCCTTACTCTCTTCATGAAAACTACTCTTGTGCGATTGTATAACTTGTCATGTTCTGTTTGACATTGTTAAGAAAATAATGATGTACTAAGAAAACCAATGGCTCTCTTAGTACCCCAATTTTAAGTCTTTGACTTCGAGTAGACTACAATAATAACAATTGTGCCTCTCTTAGTGGGTTGATTGGTTTTTCGGCTCCATTTTTTTATAATTATAATAAGAAATAGAATAACAAGTTAATATAACCAATATTTCTCCTAATGATAATTCCAATTACTTACAAGATAAAGATTTTGTTGTTGAAGCAAGATGCAATTGTTTTTTTACTGATTTATTTGGATTAGGATCCTCAATATCTTTTTTAAAAAAAAATCTTAATCAAGCTTTGAATGGGACTTACTTGACTATATAAGTAGACATTAGGGCATAACTAAGGATCAACGCATCATTAGAGAGCTTTCTTCCACATCTATTAACAATCAACAAATCAAATAATAATCGAAGAAACCATGACAAATACTAACCCTAGCCTCTTCCGTGCATGGTGGTGAGAGTCAGACACTCCATATCAATGAATTTTTTTTTTTTTTTTTCCATTACTATATCACATAATTAATTCTGTAAACTGAAACTAATGCTCTTATATTACATGTTAATTATGATTGTTGCAGGATGAACAAGAACCGACAATTCGATATTACGATGGGTAGCATCATTCTAATCATAAACATTCAAGCGATCTTGTATATGAGTTCACAGAAGATTCCCTTTATAGGTTCAGAACTATGGGCTTTATCAGTTATATTCTACATCAGTTTCGGCCTACTTAGTTTCTTTTCTTGGGTTTTGGCAATTACGGATGTGAAAAACTGTGAAGGAGCCTACATCTGTGGAGGCATCAGTCACATCTTTGGCTTGATTGTTTTCCTAAACGTCCTCTATGAAATTTCTCCTCCATTGGCTCTATTCGCGGGTATAAACTTGGGACTTTGTTTGCTATGGTTTGTATTCGTCATCCTGATTGCACCATGTTTATGGGCAGGAGTACAAGAACTACAAGGTTGGTGGAAGTTTGTGAATCAACCAGGGGGTGAACTAATAAAAAAACCTTACTGAATTTGGAAAGATATTAACTTTGTTGGTGTTTTGGTTTTTGTTTTTACTTAATAAATAGTAATGAAGAAATAAACTGTTATAAATCATAGTGGATTGTCATAACTAGTTCTGGTCCGTTTACGGCCCATTAACACTTAGTCTTTAGGCCGGTTTAATGAATCCTAGTTGAATTAGGATTTTCCTTTTATGTACTTTCCTTTTCCCATTAGGAAAAGGAATTTTCCTTTTCTCTCTTGTAATAATCCTATATAAAGGATCTTATGATTAATGAATAAACACAATCTTCCCCATTCGTTCTCTTGATTCACAACACGTTATCAGCACGAGTTGCTCCCTAAACCCTAAAAACACAAAAAACGTGATTACTGTTCATCGTTACTGTTCATCGCGTACTGTTCATCGCGCACTATTCATCGCGCACTGTTCATCGACGATTACTGTTCATCGACGATTACTGTTCATCCGGCGTTACTGTTCAAATCATAGTTCATACAGCCTTTAAGGTTACGGCGAACTAGAAGAAAGTTCATACAGCCTATCAACGGTTACGGCGAACTAGAAGACTCACGGAGGTTAAGGTAAACAATAAGAAACCCTAATCTAAAGAACCTAGATTCATGATAATCTTAGAAACCCTAATCTAAATCATGCTTGTTATTGTTATTGCTTGCTTGATTGTGTTTATTGATTCATGATTCGTAATCACTAGAAACCCTAACTTGAAACCCTAACCTAATTCAATTAAAATCCAAACCGATTGCATGATCTGTACCCGTGTCGATCGACACTAGTTTTATGTCGATCGACACGTAAACTTCTGCCTGAATTTGTTGTTTGAATTAAACTGTGTCGATCGACACAAATCACCCGTCAATCGACAGTAAACACTCTGTCCAAATTTGGTTGCATATTTATTTGAACTCGTTTGTTTGTTTGCTTGTTTGGATTGATTCGTTGATTGATAAACATGAAACTGAAACTGATTGCATCATATAGACATAACATGCTTGATTAAAATCCGGTCATATCATCATACGGTTTAGAATTTGAATACTAGGCTTGCATCATGAGCATATAAAAACATTATGTTAGGTTGTTAAACATAAAAATCTGGTTTCATAAGCATCATGCATCCGTACCCGTTTATATAAGCACCCATGACCTATTTTGCATCATATGCATAAACTTTAAAATCTTATAGTTCTTAGAGAATAGGATGAATGTTTTCAGATGTCGAAAATCAACAATTTGGATTATGCTGCCCTCAATCTCTCTGGAGACAATTACTTACAGTGGGCGTTGGATACTAAGATAAATCTAAAGTCTAAAGGACTTGGCGAATGTATCATTGAGGATAATAATGAGAATGAAAGGAATCGATACAGAACGATATCGATCATTCGTCATCATCTTGTTGAGGGTCTCAAGGATCAATACCTAACCATTGAGAACCCTTTGGACCTTTGGAAAGAATTAAAGATAAGATATGACCACCATAGAACGGTGTTGTTACCAAAGACCAATTATGATTGGAGGAATCTCAGGTTCCAGGACTTCAAGTCCGTGGAAGAATATAACTCGGCTATGTTCAGAATAGTTTCTCAATTGAGACTATGTGGTGAGAAGGTAACTGAGAAAGACATGTTGGAAAAGACCTTCTCCACCTTTCACACTAATAACATGTTACTTCAACAGCAATACCGTGAAAGAGGTTTTGAGACATACTCAAAGCTTATAACATGTCTATTACTAGCCGAGGAGAATAATACACTGCTAATGAGAAACAGTGAGATGAGACCTCCTGGATCAGCCCCACTTCCTGAAGCGAATGTGGCCACAGATGAAAAGAAAGAAATTAACCACGTCCAAAGTGATTATAGACATCGTGGTCGTGGACGTGGGGGTAGATGGCAAGGACGTGGCCGTGGCCATTTTAATCCATACGGCCGAGGTCAGGGCCGAGGTCACGGATTCCATAACGATCATTCTAACCGCGGGCGAGGACGAGGACGCGGATACCGAACTGACTATGATCGTAATAACCGTGGTATTACTTCTCAACCACGAGAATCAAACCCAAAATCAGTTTGCCATCGATGTGGAATGAGTAATCATTGGGCTAAGACATGTAGGACTCCCAAGCATCTGGTTGAACTCTATCAAGAGAGCCTTAAAGGGAAGAATCCAGAAACTCATATGATCCAGCATGATAATGAAGGAGATTTCGATCATGAGCAAGATGACTTGATGAATTTTGAAACCTCAGATATACTTAAGTGATTGATTTTGATTTTCTGTTTTGGTGTTTTGTGTTTTGCTTGTTTTACGTTTTACACTTTATACTTTGGTTTTGTGTTATTGCTTTCTATTAAACTTTATGGAATGAAAGAGTGTTATTTAAAAGTATCTATTGTTATCTCTTTTGAAGTATGAACGATATGGATGTGTTCATTGTGGATAGTGGATCAAGCCACTCGATATTAAGAGATAAGAGATACTTCATTGATCTTACACTTAAAAAGGCAAATGTAACCACAATTGCGGGTATAGCAAATTTAATTGAAGGCCACGGTCAAGCCCATATTTTATTACCTAAGGGCACGCATCTAGAAATTTCTAATGCGTTATATTCACCTAGTTCAAAGAGAAGTCTATTGAGCTTTAAAGACATTCGAATGAATGGTCTTCATGTTGAAACTAAGGACGAGAATAACAAAGAATTCCTTCAAATCTTTGAAACCGTCCATGGCTATAAGAAAGTCCTAGAGACTATACCTGCCATTTCTGTGGGCCTTTATTGTGCTACGATCGGAATGATAGAAGCAAATGCTATGGTAAACAAAGAGTTTACTGAGAATTTCACTTTTTGGCATAACCGGCTTGGCCATCCCGGTGCTAACATGATGCGAAAGATATTAGCAAGTACTAATGGGCACACCTTGAAAGAAAGGAGAGTTATCCCAAAGAATCTCACGTGTGAAGCATGTTCACTAGGGAAACTCATTACTAGGCCATCACCAATCAAAGTAACTAAGGAAACGATAAATTTTCTGGAAAGAATTCAAGGAGACATATGCGGACCAATACACCCACCTTGTGGGACGTTTAGATATTTTATGGTCCTTATTGATGCATCCACGAGATGGTCACATGTCTGCTTATTATCATCTAGAAATGTGGCATTTGCAAGATTGCTTGCCCAGCTCATACGTTTAAGAGCACACTTTCCAGATTTTCCTTTAAAGACTATACGTCTTGACAATGCTGGTGAATTTACGTCCCAAGCGTTTAACGATTATTGTATGTCCATGGGGGTAAGTGTTGAATATTCTGTGGCACATGTACATACACAAAACGGTTTGGCTGAATCGTTTATTAAACGCATACAGTTGATTGCTAGACCGTTGCTAATGAGATCAAAACTCCCGGTCTCAGCTTGGGGACATGCAGTTTTACATGCAGCAGAGCTAATTCGTATCAGGCCATCTAGTGAACATAAATATTCCCCATCACAGTTAATAACGGGTCAAGAGCCAGATATATCCCATCTTAAAACATTCGGATGTTCCGTTTATGTGCCTATTGCACCACCACAGAGAACAAAGATGGGACCTCAAAGGAGGATGGGGATATATGTTGGATATGATTCTCCTACTATCATTAAGTACCTTGAGCCAACCACGGGTGATTTGTTTAAGGCCAGGTATGCAGATTGTCATTTTGACGAATCTGTCTATCCAACATTAGGAGGAGATAACAGACTGGTAAAGGAAATTATATGGAATCAAACGTCCTTAAAATGGCAAGATCCTCGGACTCAAGAATGTGAATTAGAAGTCCAAAAGATTATACATTTACAAAAGCTAGCTAATCAATTGCCAGATTCCTTTGCTGACCCGAAAAGAGTAACTAAGTCTTACATACCAGCTGTTAATGCACCGATTAGAATTGATGTTCAAGAGGGACACAATCAAGTTGCTACAGAATCTAAACCACACTCAAAACGTGGCCGGCCAATAGGTTCCAAAGATAAGAATCCTCGGAAAAGAAAGAAAGGTGCTGAAATCGTGGTTGAGGAATCTGATGGAACCCCAGACATAACTGAACCGATAGTTCCAAGCAATGAGACTCGGGACGCCGAGTTTCATGGTTCTGACGTTCCTGAAAATAATGAGATCTCAATGAATTATGTTATGTCTGGAATACAATGGAATAGAAAGTGTGTGGAAATCGATGATATATTTGCTTTTAAGGTAGCACTTGAACTTATGGAGGATCTAGAACCCACGTCGATATATGAGTGCACTCAGAGTGAAAATTGGACTAAATGGAAAGAAGCTATAAACGTGGAGTTGAATTCTTTAAGGAAAAGGGATGTCTTTGGTCCAATAATTCGGACACCCTATGAGATTAAACCAGTTGGACATAAATGGGTCTTTGTGAGGAAAAGAAATGAACATGGTGAAATCGTGAGATATAAAGCACGGCTTGTTGCACAAGGATTCTCACAGAGACCAGGAATAGATTATGAGGAGACATACTCCCCTGTGGTGGATGCTACAACTTTTATATTTTTGATAAGTCTGGCTATAAGAGAAAAGTTGGATATGCGGTTAATGGACGTTGTAACTGCATACTTATATGGTCCACTGGATAATGAGATTTATATGAGATTACCAGAGGGTATTGAGCTCAAAGATAAGAAAGGTTCTCGAGAACAACACTGCATAAGGCTGAACAAATCCCTTTATGGACTGAAGCAAAGTGGGCGTATGTGGTACAATAGATTGAGTGAGTACTTAGTCAAAGAAGGCTATAAGAATGATCCCATCAGTCCATGTATTTTTATAAAAAAGTTTGCAAACAAAGGGTTTGTTATCATAGCAGTTTACGTGGATGATTTGAACATCCTTGGAACCCCTGGTGAAATCGTCCAAACAGTTGAATGCCTCAAGAAAGAATTTGAGATGAAAGACCTAGGCAAAACTAAGTTCTGTTTGGGATTGCAACTTGAGTACATAAATGATGGAATCCTTGTGCATCAAATGGCATATACTGAAAAGGTACTCAAGCGTTTTAATATGGATCAATGTCACCCATTGTCCAGCCCAATGGTGGTGAGATCTCTTGATCTAGAAAAGGATCCGTTTGGTCCTAAGAGAGACTCTGAAGAAGTCCTTGGTCCCGAAGTGCCATATCTCAGTGCCATAGGAGCTTTAATGTATCTGGCAAGCCACACTAGGCCAGATATATGTTTTGCCGTGAATTTATTATCAAGATTTAGCTCATGTCCGACTCAAAGGCACTGGGACGGGATAAAACATATTCTTCGTTACCTACAAGGAACGAAAGACTTGGGTCTATTTTATACTAACCAATCTAAGGACGGTTTAGTTGGTTTTGCTGATGCAGGTTATCTTTCAGATCCTCATAATGCACGGTCCCAGACAGGTTATGTGTTTACTCATGGAGGAACTGCAATATCTTGGCGGTCAATGAAGCAGGCCATTGCAGCTACATCTTCTAATCATTCAGAGATATTGGCAATTCATGAGGCTAGTCGTGAGTGTGTTTGGTTAAGGCTGATGACCCAGCACATAAGAGTGGATTGTGGAATGGCCGAAGGTAAGCAGGAATCGACGGTCTTGTTCGAGGACAATGCAGCGTGTATAGCTCAACTTAAGGATGGATACATCAAAGGTGATAGGACGAAGCACATTCTGCCAAAATTCTTCTTCACATCCGATCTACAGAAAGATGGAGAAATTCAAGTGCAGCAAGTACGATCAAGTGAGAATTCAGCAGACCTATTCACCAAGTCACTTCCAACCTCAACGTTCAAGAAACTTACTTATCAGATTGGAATGCGTCGTTTGAAAGACTTGCAGTGAGGTTCAGAACAGGGGGAGTAATACGTGTTGTACTCTTTTTCCTTCACCACGGTTTTGTCCCAAAATGGGTTTTACTTGGTAAGGTTTTAATGAGGCAACATCCAAAGCGTATTACAAGCCCATTAGAGTTATGACATCCAAGGGGGAGTGTTATAAATCATAGTGGATTGTCATAACTAGTTCTGGTCCGTTTACGGCCCATTAACACTTAGTCTTTAGGCCGGTTTAATGAATCCTAGTTGAATTAGGATTTTCCTTTTATGTACTTTCCTTTTCCCATTAGGAAAATGAATTTTCCTTTTCTCTCTTGTAATAATCCTATATAAAGGATCTTATGATTAATGAATAAACACAATCTTCCCCATTCGTTCTCTTGATTCACAACATAAACTTAATATATGCGTTTTTTTCCTTAATTAATAATTGTGTTTTTTTGTTTGTGGGTATAGTTTTGTTCAATTTTTTTTTTTTGTCAACGGGTATAGCTTTGTTCATTATGTTATGTGTTCGTGATATATATATATATATATATATATATATATATATATATATATATATATTTTTTTTGCTAAATGGTAAATATTTCATTAAGATAAAAAAGTTTAGGATTACAATACAAAATTATAAGCCTATGCATATGATTCCATGGCAAAAAAGAATAAAAACATGAAACCATAAATTGACTAAGGTTTTCGATCCATCCGCTCGACCATATAGGATATACGGGAGCTAGAGGATCGATGACGATTTTGATGTTCTTCCGGTAAGAGATGCAAACGAAGAAGCGCGACAACAAATTGTGACCAGTGTGCTGCGAGAAAACAAAGCTTAAAAAGCGTTTCACCGGATGTCCGAGACCGAGCCGTCAACGGCATTGAAACTCCGATCTCCCTGCGCAGTGTGAGAGCAACCCATCAATCAAGTCCATGAGCTTTCTCAGAACGGAACCTCACAAGCCAAATCATGCCAAAGGCGAGTACTCCCTCTACCAAGTTCAATCTCAAAGATTTGATATACAAGCAATATTTGCAATATGAGACGAAGCTAGCTACCACCAATAACTTATCATCAACAACTCAAACATTACCGCAGCCACTTGAATGAGCAAGAGAGTATCCGAGACAGCGAAGGAGGTAGACAAGTCACAAGAACCATTTATCTCCCAGTAGTCGTGCCACCGTTCTTGAGCAGAAGAAAACAGAAGATGATTCCTCCTAGTGTCTAGTCAACTCGCCACAACGAAGGACTCCAGCTTAGCTCAAACCGTGACCAAAACCTGTGACCTAAGTGATACAGAGACGAAGGAGAGGCTGAGGCAGAGACCCATCTAATCGAAACCCACACTCGTATCGACTCGCACGGAGTGGACAGAAGCTAATCCATTAAGGATAGCGATCGTCCTCAAGACCGCGTCCTGAACAGGAGAAGCCCAAAGCTCCGGGAGACACGAATCGAAGACGCGAAGGCTAGTCCAAGACGAGTCTTGGAAAAAGCGTAATCGAGCAAGGCGGAGCAGCCACACCGCAGAGAAAACCGCAGGCGACCAAACCGCTGTCAAGAACGCCAGGAAGAAGGAGATCTTCTAGTAGATCTACAAAAACAATTTGCTCCGCCGCTCGAGATGCGAGGCGCTAAGGACAGAAATCGTGTCTCCACCTTGATCTATTACCGTCGGCAGAGAACAGGGAGATCCAACCACCGAGAGCACCCACGCACGACGGACCTTCAACACTCGCCGCGAGAAACAGGTTGAATCAAATCAATTAATTTTCTCAAGTGCACAGACGGATGAAGACAGAAGAAAACGAGAGACGAGAGCCCTCTCGCGGCACCGGTCGCGACCGGATACCGGAGAGGCAAGCAAATCTCCGGTGAAAAGGAGTTAGAAAAATCGCACGCGCGTGTTCGTCACGCGCTAACGATGAGAGGTTTTTTGAACCAGAAATTATGTTTGTTTATTCGTGATATACATATACAATACCGGTGTATTAGGTTATCTTGGAATCATATATGAGAAGTCGAAGAACGTTGTTTCTTAGCCCTGTCTTGCATGCAACGTTGTATAACAATGCAACCAACAAGATTCCTAAAGTTTTCAAGTGTTATAACGGATACGAGAAGATTAAAAAATCGTAAATGAAGACACAAAATCTAACGGCTTTCACCAACGATTTTTTTTTTTTTTTTTTTTTCCACGAAGAGCGGATTTTTTTTCCTAAAGTCTTCAATATTAGTTAAGCAAATACATTGTTTGTATTGTCAAACCAATAGGGAACATAAGTGTTAATAAAAGAAAAAATCGTGTTTCGCGTGCGTGCATTCCTTGCTAACAAATCCGCTCTCGTATTGTTCTCCCGTTGCCGGTAGATGAGGTCGGACTCCGGGAAAAACTCCTGAAAGATTGCCAACTCACGCCACTCATGTGGCGAATCCACCATCCTCACCAGATCTTTTGAATCCGTGATGAAAGTATAGCAAAATCGCTGCTTTTGTAATAAACAGTGCATGGCCCATTCGATGGTTCCCTTGTAGTCTCATCAAATCTGTGGTCCCATCCTGTAGCTGCAAAACCCAACGCACGCCACTCGTACTGTCTTCTCCCTTCCATGATCCATCGACAAAGCACGTGAAGGTGGCTGAAGACGTATCAGCTGTGGGAGAGGGTTGTAGGGGTAACCCCTGGACTGAGGTGCTCGCCTCAGCCAATTCTCGTGCCTCCTTAATGGCCACCGCTAGGGTTTCTGCGGTATCGATCGCGATTCATCGCCTTAAAAACTTTATCATTTCTCGCCTTCCATATATACCATATGATCCATGAAAATGCCTGAGAGACTACGTCTGTGGCTCCTGTCCGAGGAATCCGCCAGAAGAGGGTATCTAAGTTGGATATAAGATTCTCCGACGGGAATGAGAGAGCCTTTGTCGGGAGACCAGTCAGAGACCAAACCGCCCTAGCCGATGGACACATAAATATCGCATGGTTGATAGACTCAACAAGGTCCGAACATCGAGGGCAGTTCCCAAGATCCCGGATGTGTCTAAACTTGAGTCTCTCATTTACCGCCACTACAAGAAAACAGGGCGATTTCCGACGGCCAAAACCGTCGGAAATCCGTCGGAAAAGCCCCTTTTCCGACCGGATTCCGACGGTTTTGGTCCGTCGTTTCTATCACGTCGGAATTTGAGTTCCGGCGGAGTCACCAGAATCCTCCTCCTCCTCCTCCTCCTCCTCCTCCTCCTCCTCCTCCTCCTCCTCCTCCTCCTCCTCCTCCTCCTCCTCCTCCTCCTCCTCATGTGTGTTTGGGTATAAAATTAGGGTTAATCCTTCGTTAATCCGTCGGAATTAACCCTAATTTTTACCGCCTAAACACTTTCGTTTAATGGGCGGATCCATCCGCTCGACCATATAGGATATACGGGAGCTAGAGGATCGATGACGATTTTGATGTTCTTCCGGTAAGAGATGCAAACGAAGAAGCGCAACAACAAATTGTGACCGGTGTGCTGCGAGAAAACAAAGCTTAATACGTCTATTAACCATGTTGCGATGAGTAGCATCATTCTGAACCTCAACATTGAAGCGATCTTTTATATGAGAACACACAAGATTCCCATTGTCTTAAATGGTTATTCAGACCCGTGGATTTTGATACTTATGTTCTATATCTTTTTCGGCCTATTTAGTTGGTCGTGTTGGGTTGTGGGAATTACGAATGTGAGATCATGTGAACTAGCCTCCATCGCTGGATATCCAGCTGTCACAGCTTTGGTGTGTTAATACTTAATACGTCTTCTCAAATGTATTTCACCCCCATTGGCTCTATCCGCCGGTATAAACTTGGGACTTTATTTGATATGGTTTGTAGCCACCATGATTGGATCGTGTCTATGGTCGGGAGTGCAAGCAGTACGACGTTGGTCAAAGTTTGAGAATCAACCAGGGATGGTTGTCTAACTAAAATTTTCTAACTGAATTTGGATAAATTCAACAAAATGCTTGTGGAACTTTGTTTTTTTTTTTTAAATTTATTAGTTGTAATCGGGAATCTTCCGTTAATAAAATGGAAATTGTCTTCTTCTTTTTCGTCAATCAAATGGAAGTTGTCATTCTTTTTTGGTGCAATCAAATGGAAATTTTCTATATCTCTAGTGTATTTCCTACTTCCTAGTATACGACCATGCATGGTCGGATAATAAATATGACAATTATTACATAAACATAAGAGAAGAAAATCTTCCGATAAAAAAATATGGAAATTTTCTATACATACGTAGTATTTTCTAATGTTCTTGTTGCCGAGTAACTTAGAGAATTAATTTCGGTCCAAACGCCTAATTGAGAAAGTCATCATGTTAACAAAACCTTGAATTTTTTTTGTTTCTTCTATGTTTAATAACATTAATAATTACATTAACATACTTATACACAGCATATCTTCGCTATAATCTTAGAAATATTTATAAGTTAACATCATTTACAAATACTAATAATTTAGAAACTAAAGTTTGAAGGATCATTTCTGAATTGTAAACTCCAATCTATGACATTATTTTACACCTTGAAAATCTAGAGGAGTAAGTGTACAAGACCTGTTTCCATGGAGTTGAAGTGTTCTAAGATAGTGAAGTCAGTTCTTGGAAAAAAGAGAATCTACAAGAATTGGAAACCCAGAAACATGACAAAAGTTTTAAAGATACATGTTCCTTGTATTGTTTTTGTGTATGTTTTTGGAGAATGTTTGACGCTGACTTGTATGAGCATTGTCGTAAGAAGTACATACACACACACACATTCATGAGCATTTGTTAAATCGTCGGAAAAAAAAAAAGTCCGAGAAGCCGAGCAAACTCATCTTGGTAGATGAAAATAAACAACGAAAATAAGGATACAAAGAAAATTTGTCATCAATTTGTCAACATGCGTTTGCCTACAGCTACATGGTATGTGATTTGCCTTTGAGTCTTCATGAAAAACACTCAACTTTTTCTCTTGTCTTTTCTGTTATTAATGTTCGACATTGTTGAGAAAATAAAGATGCTAAGAAAACCAATGGCTCTCTTCGTCCCTTCACTATCCATAGAAGATTTTAGAAAGTTTGATATTACGGCCCTCGGGTTAAATTGTTTTATTCAGAAGTCTTTGACTTCAAGTAGACTACAATATTATGGCTCTCGGGTTGATTGGTTTTTACCGATTCATTTATTTTTCTAGTTTTGGTTAGCAATCAAGTTATTTTTCTTAATTCTAGTTTAAAAAAAGAACAGAAAATTACACCCACTACCATTAAAAGAAAATGGTATATACAAAAATACCATTCCTTTTTATTTCTTTCATTTAACATACCACATTTGTCTTTTTCTTCTCTCTCTCTTAGTCAAAATGGTCATATTGCCCTTCTTCTTCCTCACTTTCTCTCTTCTCTTTCTTTCTTCTTCAATGGTGAAACGGTGGTGGTGAATGGTGATGTTGGCGCCGGAAAAGACAACAACAACGCCGGAGGAAAAGCCGAGCCGACGACAGAGACAACGGCGGTGAACAGACGTCTGCACTGGAGACAACCCAATGTAAGAGACAACGACAGTGAACAGACGTTTACATCTGAGACAAGCCAACGTCGGAGACGACGGCGGTGAACAGACGACTGCACCGGAAACGACAACGGTGACAAAGATGTCTGCACCGGAGACAATCCGACGTCGGTGACAAAGACGTCTGCACCAGAGACAATTCGACGTAGGAGACAACGGCGGCGAACAGATATGTGCATCGGAGACGACGTCGGAGACAAAAACGTCTGTACCGGAGACAATCTATCGTCGGAGACAAAAAAGTCTGCACCGGAGACAATTTGACATCGGAGACAACGGCGGCTAACAGATATGTGCATCAGAGACAACGTCGGAGACAAAAACATCTGTACCGGAGACAATCCGACGTCGGAGAGACGACGTCAGAGACAAAAAAAGTCTGCACCGGAGACAATCCGACGTCGGAGACAACGGTGGCGAACAAATCTGTGCATCAGAGACGACGTAGAGACGACGTCGGAGACAAAAACGTCTGTACCGGAGACAATCCGACGTCGGAGACAACGGTGGCGAACAGATCTGTGCATCAAAAACGACGTCGGAGACAAAAACGTCTGTACCAGAGACAATCCGACGTCGGAGACAAAAAAAGGTTGCACCGGAGATAATCCGACGTCGGAGACAACGACGGTGAACAGATCTGTGCATCAGAGACGACGTCTGTACCAGAGACAATATTGTCTACGAAATCAGCTCACTTATGGCATGGTTAAATTTGTCTTTTCATCAATTGGAAGAAGACAAAAGTGGTAGAAATTGAAAGACAATTTCATGAATGGTGGAAATGTATAGTCTATTTCTAAGAAATGGTTGATATGAATATTATCCCAAAAAAGAATCTCAGATAAATTATAATAATAAATAAATAAAATAACCAATATTTCTCCTAATAATAATTACAATTACAAACAAGACAAAGATTTTGTCGTTGAAGCAAGATGCTGATATTGTTTTTGATTAATCCTCCTTAGGTTTGGATAAGGACTCAAGAAAATTTTTATTAAAAAAAAAGTTTGGATAAGGACTGATCAAGATTAAGATTTTTAAAAGAAAATCTTAATCAAGCTTTGAATGGGACTTACTTGACTATATATATAGATGATTAGGGCATAACTAAGGATCAACGCATCATTAGAGAGCTTTCTTCCACATCATTAACAAACAATTAATCAATAATAGTCGAAGAAACCATGACAAATACTGACCCTAGCTTCCTCCGTGTTTGGTGGTGAGACTCCATATCAATGATCTTTTTTTCCCGCTACTATGTTATATATTATAAGATAAGTATATTGATTCTATAAAACCAATCCTCTTATATTATGTGTTAATGGTTGGTTGCATACGATTCGATGTTGCGATGAGTAGCATCATTCTATTCCTCAACATTCAAGCGTTCTTGTATATTAGGACCCACAAAATTCCCTATGACACAGAAAATTTGTTATCTTTCGTTATATTATATATCTTTTTCGGCCTAATTAGTTGCATACTTTGGGTTTCGGCAATTACGAATGTGTCACTCTGTGGCGAAGCCTACATCGCTGGATTCCTCAGTCATATCTCTGGCTTGGGTGTTTTCCTACAGCGCCTCTATTATATTTCTCCTCAGTTGGCTCTATACGTCGGTATAAACTTAGGACTGTGTTTGCTATGGTTTGTAGTTGTCATGATTGGACCGTGTCTATGGTCTGGAATGCAAGCAGTACGAGGTTGGTGGAAGTTTGTGAGTCAACCAGGGAGGGTTATCTAATAAACTTTTTTTTATTGAATTTGGAAACAAATCAATTGAATGTTTGAGATTTTTAACTTTTTGGTTGTTACTAATAAAAAAAATTAATAGAAGTGTTTTTTTCTTTTATAATATCATTTTTTGTGTGCGATCAAATGGAAATTTTCTACTTTATATTATACGATCATAGTGGGGAAATATATAGGATGACAAATTTTGCATAAACATAAGTGAACAAAATCGGAAGAAATCGAAAAAAATTCCATCACAAAAATGAAATTTTCTATATATCTAATGAAATTGTCTTATTCTTTTTGGCCAATCAAATGGAAATTATCATCTTTTTTGTGTGCAATCAAATGAATCTTTTTCTATATTTCTAGTATATCTACTTCCGAGTATACGACCATGGTAAAATAATAAATATAAATATAACAGAAGAAAATTGTAAGACATCGAAAATCTTCCATTAACAAAATGAAAAATTTCTATATATCTCTACTTTTTTTTTGCATACTCGCCTAAAGATGGATCAATGTCCTTGTTAACGAGTAACTAGAAGAATTGATTTTGGCCCAAATGCCTAATGGAGATAGTCTATATCCGTTAACAAGAAACCAAACCGGATTAATATTAAAACTAAATTTGGTCCGGTTTTGTTTGACGCGATATCGGTTTACTACGGTCCATATCGTTTGTCCAAAAATTTTTTCAATAAACTACAGAGTAAACAAACGTCGTCGTAATATAATAAAATTTACAGGGAGATAACTCTCTTTTCTTTTTTAAGAATCACCAGCTTTGGCAACAATAATTGAAGCATAATGAGCAATGTTAGATTCAGGGGATTGTTTAAGCCTCGCGATGACCGGGAACAACTCCGATGACTTGACAAACTGTCTGCATATCTGGTGGTTCGAACACATTTTCGCCAATGAGAATAGTGCGATCTTGAGCGGTGACTCGCTTGCCGTCTCTTTCTTACTCGGGTTCAAGGCAAGCGCCGAACAATCTGCGACCAGCCTTAGTAGCATCTGCACCACAAAATACGCGAAACTTAGACACCAGACTCAATTAAATTCAGAGCCTGATGAGGCTAAAGTTGCTTAATTCGGATAATCCGACTATTATTTCAAAACGTTTTATATATGGATTATTAATGTTAATCCAATGTAGTTGATATACTAAACCTGTAAAGCTCCTTTGGAGACAATGTCTTCACAAAGCTTGTTAGAGTTTCGAACAAGGTTGCTCAAAGCACCAGCAGCGTTTGCTTTTGTCTTGTCTTCCTCGGCCGTGGTCAAAACGTTTGCTAATTGCGTTATAGATCGTCTTAGTTCTTCGTACAACGTATCGTTATGGTAAGCAGCGTTGCCAATCTACAAAAATAATATTAATCAGTAGCATTATCGAAATGGAGAAATTTTTTTGAGGATCTTACAGCAAAACAAGCGAATTTTTGTGTTCTTTTGTCAGGATCAGCGCATCGATCAATGAGGAGACCGATGATTTGATGTTCCGCCTACATATAACAAACACACAGACTATATAAGAAAGAACACTCGGTTCTAAAAACGTTAAGTTCTCAAAGTAAACGCTTAATGTTACTTACGAGAGAACTGTAGAAATATCCATTGTGTCTACACATGTTGCCAAGAGCACTACAAGCTTTTGCGCGTATATTTGGATCCGAATGAATAAGAAATTCCTTCAATGGCTGCAAAACAGAAGCCTCGCCTATGTATTTATAGAAAGCCTGTATAATTGACAATAGTAACCAATTAGACAACAGCGCCTAATTGAGTTTATTTTGGTTTTAAAAATTTAGAAATCTTACCTTATCCATCCTTGATAGATCAGATATGATCATCAAAACATCAAGTATGACTTCTCTTGGACTCGATTGGTTGAGTAATTTTTTCATTCTGTTTGGATCTAACAGACCTTTGCTAACGAGCTCTACCGCTAGACGTGGACGACCCACCATTTTGGCAAGAAAAGCAACCGGCCTTACTAAATCTTTTAAATCCAAGTGTTCCAAGCTACGAAGGATTAAGCTCGGCACTCCCACCTGAAATTTTTATCATCAAAAAAATACAGTGAGACAAAGACATATCATGATGATTTTAGTATTCACAGATTTGACTAGCATCCTATAAAAAACATAGAGAAGTCAAATCCTATTGTTGATTTCAAATAATTACTGATTGATGTTATGAATCATGAGAAAGAAAACCATAGAGATTCCAATCAACCATTAAACAAAACTTATGTAAGAAATCAAGGGAACAGAATCGAAGAACTAACCTCCAAGAGGACTTTTATGTATTTGTCCATATCCTCTTCAATAGCTTTAAGCAGATCTCTATCTTCCATGCACACTCTCACACCGGGAGAACCCACGTTGAGAATGAAGCCGCTATTTACCGAGGCAGTGGCAGATAACGTACCTGGTTGACTTTGTAGAGCAACGAAAGGAAATGCCAAGAGATCGATTATCACATTTATCGTCTCTCTGACTCCATCTTTTCCTCCCCCAGGACCACCCCAGTTCTTTACTAGCTTGATATGAGCATCAGATATTAAATAAGAAATCAGCTTCATGTTTTCAATCTTCACTAGAACTTGACGGAAAGTTATAGTCCCGCCCGAAAGACAGTGGCATATGGATGAAACAGCCCATATAACGCCAACAGGGGACAAGCCAATCCGGTTGGGAGTTTTCTTGATGTCATCTGGGGAAGTATTTGAAAGTCTGCCGGCTAACAGATTTATAAGAAGCAATGGTGTACCACTAGCAATAAGCTGCTGCACGGTTAAAGGACCTCCCCATTTCAATCTTGATTCTAATAAACCAATACACCCGTCCAGAAGTCCGTGCCATTTGGTCAGATTACGCTTAGCTGAATGAGATGTGACTTCACCTTCATTACTTGGCATAGGTCTAAGATGATAACAAAGCTTAGTAGCTCGAGGAATCAGAGGCACCGCGATCTCAGAGACAGAAGATTCAGCAGAAGATCCCTTTTCGAGAGAGAGAATAGATGCAAGAGCAACCATAGCTGATGCAGAATGGTTTTGAAGGGAAGCTTCGATTTTATCTTCCGAGGCAATGTGATTGGCTATGGCAGAAAGGCGATGTAGATGCTTCTTTGGAGACGTTGTAAGCATTAACAAGGCAGAATTTCTACCAGTTAGCTTCAAACATTGAGCAACAGTTGCCAACAGAAGACATGAATGGAACACCAGATTGTTTAGTCTGCCCTTTAAGTTATTTGTTTCTCCTGCTTGTTGGTCCTTGCTTGATGATGTAGCGTAGGATAGTATAGAAAATATTTCTGATATAACAGTACCATCCTCTCCGCCACTGACTATGGTAGTAATTGGCAGCGAACTGGGAAGACCGCAAAGCACGCTAGGCATAACTCCATTGTGAAGGCAACATCTTGACAAGAGCTGAAACATCACAAAAGGATTTTCCAGTTAAGTTTCTTGAGGGCGAAAAAAAACAATTACAATTTGCAGCTTTTTCAGTTAACATAGTCAAATAAGGAGGAAAGTCGCATAATCACCTGAATTGCAGAGAGCAATGGAACTTCCACTCGTTGGTGAAGGCAATGACTGACAGCAACTTGCACATGCTTTGATCGGAGATATGTTCTTGTCACTGTATCGACAAGTTTCTCAGATAACGGACCCCATTCACTGTTCCTTACATCAAGCTGAGAGAGACATGGGCTCTGCAAAGCATCTAGAGGAAATATGTAGGCATTATCGTTCTTGAAGTATATCTCTGAAGTATCTATGAGAATCCATATTGCTCTACAAGCTTCACAGGCTGCTGCTAACATCTGTGAAGAGCCTGAAGCTAAACTCGATCCAGAAGAAGCCAGACAAATACACAAATTATCAACTAAACGGGACATGTTGGCATGCTCCAAAATCTGTGTAGAAGCAGAATCAGGATTTGAAGACTTAAGATCTTCTGCAACTCGAGACAACATAGTTGTGATGCAAGAACAGGCCTCATATAAAATTCTACCAGTTCCCTCTACTTCCCATCCAACAACCTATGTACAAATAAAGTAATTGATAAGAACAGGTGGTTTAATCTCACAAGAGACTTGAACACCAAAAAGAAGGTCACCTGTACGAAGATTTCTACTACTTTGGTCCAGTGCCGGATGTAGGAACTGTGTATGCTATTGCCTTCAATATGCCCGACCACGCTTTTAGTGACTGCAAGACTCTGATAAAGCAATACTTCAGTGTTACAAATCATTTAACTTTCTTTAATTTCTGATTGTGGAAAGCAAGCTGACTGTCTGTCACATAATGTAGAAGATATAATCAGAAACATGCCAGAAATTTTGGTCAAGAGAATTCACCTTTGGTATTAAGTTGTTGAACTCTGGTGATTTTATCGCAACAAGAGCATCAGTAAAGTCTAGCAGTGCACATGTTGTTTTCTCAATCAGTCCAACTGAAACTATGGCACGAGCTGCGAGCAAATTGGAAATAATCCTGAGGGACTGAACAGAGCAAGCAACATCTTTGTCCCTGCGTACCCACAAACAAAAATGTAAACATGCATGTATGCAAAATATCATAAACTGCAATAATTCACTGGAAAGAGAGTAAAACATCATAAGATCAGAAAATTGCAACCCTGTTTTGGAGTCTGGTTCATGTAAAAAACCTATTACAGTTACGTTACTATGATCAAGTAAGAGCACAACCAATAATATTTTATAAGAACCCATACGCCAAAATTTTACCTTTTAAAATCTTGTGGGGACTTTGAACATCTTTCCAGTGACAGCAAAACAAGATCCATTGCTTTATCATCCTCACCTATAGCTTTTGCACCTTTAACAGTCCGGGATGTGTTTTCCAGTTTGTCTAATGTTGCATTACCTGAAACAGCCCAAACATGAATGAGGAAGATTTATGAGTCCATCATGAAAGAAGGCAAGAATTTAAAAACTCCGAAGGTAGCTAAGATTCTTTTCACAGAATTTATGTGGCTTTTCTGACACTAATCTTTAAGACATGCCGAGAGGCAAAAGGAGAACTGGCTTTATATCTGAAATATACAAAACCTGAAGTACAATCCTGAGAAAATCCTTAGCTCACAGGAGTTGTGTTAAATCTGATCAAACATCAAGCACTAAGTGTTGTAGACCCAGAAATCAACAGAGCATATCGGCTACATGCTTTGATGAAGAAGAAAACACATTGGGCCATAACCAACAATGAGAGGGTGTATCAAAATATTTGTCTATTAGATTGATGTGGAGGTGAACATCAGAAAGAAATCTAAAAACATATATGCATTTTCCCTTGTATGTATCTGTTGGATAAATCTAGATTCTCAAAAGTAAGACGATGAGAATAACAAATAACAACTCTCATTACCTGAACTTTTTATATCCTCTTGGGTTGGGAATCCGTGGAAATCCTCAGGAGATGGAGAATTTACTTTGACAGCACTCTTATTATCTGACTGAACGTTCGCTGCAATCCCTGGAGCAGAAGCCTTCTCAACCGGGGTCGCAGAGTCACAGTTTTCTGTGTCATATTAACACTAGAAAATTAATAAAGGAGAAAAATAAGTAACAGACAGAATCTAACCACATAAACTGAAGTTAATCAAACCATTTCTTTGTTGACCTCCATTTCCATTGAGTTTCCAAGCTGCCCTATGGCCAACTACTGGAGTATGCATTTCCTGAATACGAATTCAAAATGTTCTTAGTGATCTATTATTCCAATTTCCAATCCTTTTAAACGAACGAAAAAGACAGTTTCAACAAAATGCTTTGTACATAAGATATAAGCTGCAAAGTATAAGTCATCAATGTCAGATTGTTACCCTGGCTTCAATTTCCTCAAGTGATTCTTTAACGAAAGGGTGCTCGAGAAGAGCTGGCCAAGTTAATCTATTCTGGGGCACCTGTTTTGCATTGTAATAGACAAACAATTTATCATCAGTTCAAGATAGAACTCAAACATATCAATAAATGGTAGAAAATAGATTGGCTCAAAATAGAAACTTTACCTTATTGAGCAATCCTTTCAAAAAGCTTTTGAAATAAGGACTCATTTCATCAGGGTATTTGACAGGATCCTGAAAGATTCACTAAAATGTTAGCTCAAACTTTTAGCATAGAATATGGACAAGAGTATGCAATGATTTATATACCTTAACAATGTGACGAATGAGAGCATACACAGAATTAGTGTAGAACGGAGGCTGGCCTACGTATAATTCATACCTGATAGATCACAAGAGTGTATTCAGAACCATGAGACTGTAGCAAAGATTATAAACTATGAAAGAAAAGCCATCACAATCATTAATATATGCAACAGCTTCGTAACAATATCAACGGGAGTAAGACAACTCAAACACTTTTTCCACCTACAATATAACACCAAGAGACCACAGGTCAGCAGTGTGATTGTATGGCTGTTCTCTCACAAGCTCTGGCGCCATGTAAAGCGGAGTGCCTGAAGAAAGATTTCATTCTAAAATTAACAAGGTCCAGCTTGAGTTATTCATTCATGAATATGCTAATGAAAAACAAATTGTGTTGAACCTTTAATGGATCGCAAAACCACGGTGTTGGTGGACATAGCTCGAGCAAAACCAAAATCACATAGCTGAAAATTTAAAGGGTAGACAAGCAAAATTAAAAAAAAAAAATTTGTTCAGCAAAATTAAATTAAGCGCACATAATCAGGCTGCATTGACAAAGGTCTAACTAAGCTGCTTTAGAATGGTTTAAAGTATATTGTAACTTTAAACCTATCATATTTTCCTATCGTTAGGGAAAAGAAGTCAACAACTGATGTATGCGGGTAGCATAGAAACCAACATTCAAGCATAATTCCTAGAAGCAGCAAAAGGATGGTTATATTACCTTAACGACTGACCCAGAACCGATAAGAATGTTCTGTGGCTTCATGTCACGGTGAATTATACGGTTTGAATGCAAGTAATGGAGTGCTTTTACCTGGATTTCGAGAAATTTGGACATTGTATTATTACTTTATTAGTCACAATATAGGAAAAGAAGATATAGGAACAAGAGCCCTCTTGTCAAAACACGTTACCAACTGCTTTGCGATTGCTTGAACTTGCTCTTCCGGAAGGCACTTGTCATCTTCAAGAATCTCAAACAATTCACCCTGTGAAATAAGGTGTTCCATAATGATTCACTTATATCATATAGGTATGACTAAGAGCTGCATAAAACAACTTCTTCTAGATTCTACAATCAACAGGGAGAAAAAGTACTTGGGCAAACTCAGTGACAACACAAAACTCTCGCTCGTTTTCAAAAGTGTCGAGCATTTCAATTATATTCTCATGCTTCAGCTTCCGCAATATCTGAAAACATACAAACAAGTATGGTCAAATCCAATGATTCAAGCATACAAAGGATGCCCAAAAGGAGAGGTTCAGGGAGTGAAAATTTTCTAACCTCGATTTCTTGTCTTAGACTATGTATATCCTTGTCACTCTTTCCTTGTTTCATGATGAACTTCATTGCCACCGTCTGACCAAAAGACACATAAAATTATCAAATTAAGAATGATTAGCTAATGATAACAAACAAGATATACCCAAACAATATACCTGACTGGTATACTTTCGTCTTCCTTTGTAAACCCTACCAAAAGAGCCTTCACCAACGAGCTCTATCACATGATAATCCTCAACACCCATATTTGAGCACTATCGTCTCCAAATCTGCCGCATAAATCAACGTTTTAGCTTTCAACAGTATATTACAGAGTCTAGACACGAATCAGCATAATTGAAAGCTTAAAATCGTTTCTGAAAATCCAATTTCTTGTTTAACATAAGCTAAAGTAGCGCATCGACTAATTGGAAACATCAAATGAAGCTAAAAACGCAGATCCTAAATCCGATTTGCAAAAAAATCAGCCGAAACTCTGGATTAAGAAGTTTTCTAACTGGGAAATTGAAAATCAGAGAAGATAAAACCGTCGCTTACGAGGAGGCGTAGACTGGACGAAGTAGTTACCGACGGAGATTCCAGAAATGGAGACGACGCCGACTTGGAACGGCGGAGAAGAATTCCGGCGATGAAATGAAGTAAACAAAGAAGAGAGAGAGATCGGTGGGATCGAGAGAGAGAGAGAGAAACTGTTTGTGTTTGGATATTCTCGGAAACTTTTGAAATTCAAAAAGAGGGAAAAAATCTTTACTCCTGCCCTAGTGTTAGTGTTGCTCTCTCAAACTTAAAAAAGCATAATTCAGATTATTATTTTATTTTAAGGGAATGGAAATATATTTTAATGTATTTATTTAGTATCATTTTTTAGAAGATGTGCCTAAACGTTATTGAAGTTTGAAATAAGACCGTTGATACGACCGTATATACAATCTTTTTTTTTAACAACAATCTCTCTTTATTACATCGAAATTAAAAATTAGTCTTGGGCATTCGGTTAACCAATCGGTTTTCGGTTTGGGTAATTCGTTTTTCGGGTTATCGGATTTATGAATATAAAAACTATTTGGGTTTTAAAAAAATTCGGTTCGGATAGTGTTGGGTTCGGGTTGGTTTTTGGATTTATGCTAAAAACCGAAATAATCTTGATAAAATCCGGATTCGGTTTATTTCGGGTATTTGCAACCGAATAACTCGAAATACCCAAAATTAACTTCAATTATCCGAAATTAACATGAAATAACCGAAAATCATATAAAAACTTACAATAAAACAAGAAATCAATTGAGACAAAACTTGAAAGAAAACCCTAATCGGAACTCTAATTGAAATCAAACTACACCAAAACCATAAATCAAATGAAACAAAACTTGAAAGGACATAGGTGTTACTTTAGGAATATTAGGTGTTATTAGTTTTCGGATAATTCGGGTAACCGCGGGTATTTCGGTTAAACCCGAAACCGATCCCGAACTCGATACCCGACACCTATGGAAACCATTTGGGTTTTGACCCTAAACCGAACCCTGTTTTTTGGATTGGTTTCGGGTTCGGTTTTCGGTTTCGGTAAATATGTCCATGCCTAGTAGTCATAATGTAATAAATTAGCAAGAAAACGAGGTACATAAGCATATGGAAAAAAAAAGGTTTGTGTTCTAATTTCTTTCTTAATCTATCTACCACTTGACTTTTTTTTTTGGAGTCAAAATCTACCATATAGCTTGAGTATATTCACACATGAAGAAAAGATGATCAAGTGTTTCTTTCTTCTTCCAAACAGCATCGTCTACATGTAGAGTCAATATACGCCTCGATATTTAAGCATTGAGCACGCAGCCAAAGCTTTTTTTTTTGCAGGAAACGGGGTCGAAACCCTTTTTATTACTGAATCAGATTACAAATGATTTGTCGAGGAAAAGACACTCCCTCAACATCTTCGAAAAACAGAGGACTAACAATGTCCGGAAGAGAATGAAAGGGATGAAAACCTAACGGAAGAGAAAACACATAGTTTGCTAACCCATCTGCAAGACGGTTAGCTTCCTTATACACATGAGAAATACGGACTATCCAGTCCCTCGATATAAAGCCATGGCACAGATGTACCAGGAAAGACACATCATGATTCATGATATGACCACATCTCATCTTGGCTGCAAATCAACGATGATCACAAAGCATCTCCATCATATCAGCCTCCTCATACATGTTCTTTGAAGTGTTCTCATCACGGTTAATCCGTCCATCCGCATGGTTCAAGTGCAATGCTTCATTTTCTTTGTTATCAAATTTGTCAAAGCTTCAATCCCGATGATCTCTATGCACACGTGGGGCCTCCAACACTTCCTTCGCCAACTCTCTGAGAAAATGTACTCTATCTCGGCACTTCTTATTCGTGTCAAATATATTCCCACATCGCCATTTCCAACTCCACCAAGCCACCATCGCAAATAAAGTAGTCCAACAGTAACCTCCTCTATCACTTCGGCTTCCTAGGTTACCATACATCCATTCCAGGAGAGACTGGGAAAAGAAAGACTGCCTCCTTCTCCGATCTATCAACCTTCGCTAAATACCCTCTATAGACGGATCTCTCAAAATATACAAGATTATTTCATCACCACCTTTACATACTTGACAAAGGCTTGAACCACATAAGTGTCTCCGATTTCTCTCTACATTCGTCATTATAACTTGTTGAGCTATTAGCCATAAGAACACTCGGACTCGTTCCAGGGCAACCACCTTCCAAATCATCTCATAAAACGTGCTCATATGTTGTCCCGGTCTATCTTCTTTTACTAACATTTGATATGTCGAAGCCACAGTAAAATTACCCTCCGGGGTTTGACTCCAAGATACTCTATCCACAGCTCCGGTAACGTTATCTAAAACCACTGACGCAAGCTGCAAACTTACACGATTAGAAACATACGGCTCGATCCGATCCAGTACCCAACCAACACCGTCTCTCCACAAATCTTTAGCCCGTAAGTTAACATCTCCAACCGGGATCTACCCTATGCACACATTTAATAAGAGCTTATCAAGCAACCACTTATCATGCCAAAAAGACGTCATTCTCCTATCCCCTAACACCCAGCTCAAACCCGAAATCACCACCTCCCTAAAACCCATCTCGATGCTTTTCCATGTAGAGAAGGAATACTTCTTTGCTCCCAACCATGAGCGCTCATAAATCTCACCAACTCCATATTTGGCCTTAACACCTTTGCCCATAAGCTTTTTTTATCATGTAGAAGTCTCCATTCCACTTTTCTTAACATCGCTTGGTTCATTAGCTTAGCCTTTCTAATTGCCAGACCACCTTTCGCTTTAGGGATGCACACACGATCCCAAGAAATCAAGTGTTGACTTTGTTGCTCATTCGTACTTCCCCAAAGAAACGATCTTAAAATCTTATCAAGCCCATCTCAAATACTACCCGGGAGCGCAATACTCGTCATCGAGTGAATCGGGATCGAAGAGATAACCGACTTCGTCAAAGTAATTCTACCTTCGAGACTCAAAAAACGTCTTCGCCATCCTGAAAATCTAGATGCAACCTGTTCAAGAACCCCTCCGAATGTATCTTTGTTTATCCATTTCTGTAAAACTGGCATCCCCAAATATTTCTCCAGATCACATGTTGATTGCATTCCGCTCTCATCGCTAATAAACTTTGCTAGGTCCTTATGGACATTCTTTGAGAAAAAAAACTTTAGACTTGTCCAACCACTTGTGTGATTACATTCTTCAATCTTCCCCAGAGCCCACTTCTTCTACTTACTGTTGGCGCATCACACAACCAAAGCTCTAGAGAGAATATGCCATAGGAAATGTCGTATCTTTGGATCCATATGTAATTTCCAAACTAATGATTTCATGTGTATATAATATCATCATGCAGTGGATCGATTCTATCTTGATTAGGATGATGTGTGCTTAGCCAATACTCAAACTAAATATTCGTATATACATTTAAAACAATAATTCTAATTGATTAGGATGATGTGTGCTTAGATCACATGTTGATTGTATTCCGCTCTCATCGCTAATCAACTTCGCTAGGTACCTATGGACATTCTTTGAGAAAAAAACTTTAGACTTCTCTAAGCTAACCTTCTGTCCGGAAGCTAAGCAAAATTTTTCCAAAACCTTACGTATAATTCGTATTTGTTGAACCGAAGCTTCCACAAAGAGGATAAGATCATCCGTAAAATACATGTGTAAAAATTTCGGCCCACCATAAGACAAACTTATCGGCTTCTATTCCTTGGACGCAATAGAGAACTCAATCATATGGCAAAGCCGCTCGATGCATAAGACAAATAAGTACGGAGATAGCGGATCGCCTTGTCGGAGTCCCTTTGACGGTTTAAACGACTCCGTTTTTTCACCATTCCACAGAATATTCATCGAAGGTCCTGTGACACATTGCATGATCCAATGCGTCCATTAATCCGGTAACCCTGCCGATTTCAGCGTATCCTCCAGGAAATCCCATCGGATACGATCATAGGCTTTCTCCAAATCGAGTTTCAATAGCATCCAGCCTTTCCTTCCCTTCTTTCTCTGCATCGAATGCATAGCTTCTTGCACTACAATTATATTATCCGTACTCAGCCTCCCCGGAATAAAGCTCGATTGTGCTGGACCAATAAGCTTAGACATGATAGGCTTGAGTCGCATCACCAATGTTTTAGTAATGGTTTTGAACAAAACATTACATAAACTAATCGGTCTAAATTGTGTAATCCTCTCCGGGATATCCACCTTGGCAATAAAAACCACTAACGCATCATTCAATTCAGCCAGTAAGACCCCTGAGCCAAAAAACTCCAATACAAAACGAGTCACCGAAGGTCCTACAATCTCCCAGCACTTCTGATAGAAGCCAGGCTGATAACCATCCGGACCCGGCGCTTTGAATTGTCCCATGCTTTGTATCGAACTCTCTACTTCCGTAGCTAGAAAAAGTTTAGTCAGGCTGACGATTTCATCCCGATTCAGTCTCGCAAACCCCTCGGGTGGCAACCTCTCCATCACCATATTGACATCCTCTAAGGAGTACAACTTCTTGTAATAATCTATGGCCAGATTCTCTAACTCTTGCAAATTAGTAACCCACCTTCCCTCATCATCTTTCAACATCTCTATCCGGTTTTTCTTTCTCCTAATAATGGTTGACATATTGAAATATTTCGTGTTTCTATCTCCCAGCGCAATCAACTTTTCTCTCGACTTTTGATACCAAAGGACTTCCTCCTGCTCAAGTACCACGTCGAGCTCTTTTATCAAAGCTCTTTTATCAAATCCTCTTCCTTCTGTAATAAATCATCTAATTGGTTACTCTCCAACTCATCCTGCACCCTCTTGATTTCTAGAACCAAATCCTCTTTTCGCTTGTGAATGTCACCAAAAACCTCCCGATTCCATCTCTTAAGTCTCACTCTCAATGCGTTTAAGGCATCCGGAGTCTCAATCGCATTATTCCAAGAACTCTCCAACAATTGTCTAAAGCTTTCGTGTTTAACCCAAGCGGCTTCAAACCGAAAAGGTCGCCGACTCGGGTTACCTTTAGAAACCGGCTTAAGTTGAACATAGAGCGGTGTATGGTCCGAAGAGAAAAAAGGAAGGTGCGTAACAACAACCTCTTGCCATTTCAATCTTGTGTAAGCACAACACATAACACGATCTAACCGCTTCGCCACGAACGTGTTTACATTCCGGCCTCTTCCTCAAGTAAACCGATTATTCAACCTCTATAAAAATTGTTACCAATCAAGACCAACAAAATTAATATAGATATAGATTGTGTTCATTTTATAGGACCGGGTTTGTTTAAACACACATTTATAGGTGTTAGCGAGTAAACCAATCAACTTTATATCATGAAGAATAGTGGTGGACGATATGTTTTGATCATGATTATTACACAAATTTGTAGCAAAATGATAGAAATAAAACCAAAAAATACTGTCCAACATCTCGATGGTCCTCAAAAACTTTTGAGTCTGCCCATGATCACTTGACATGTCTCTATTGTGAATCTTATCATTTCCGAAGCTCTTGGTTGATATTTATCCTACGATAAAATTCAATTAAAAATCGTATTTAAAATCACTAAATGGATGTTAACCCAACAACTTCATAAACATTCGAGTATTTATGAAATATAGTCATCAAATTATCTTAGTTTTTAGACTAGTGGTTCCTCTTATATAATATAAGAGTGTGGGTTTCAGTATGTTTTATGACAAGTGGGTTCCTGTAAGTTCAACTAACCCCAAATGGAAAAACCAAAAACCACACTACTATATAAAATTATATCACCTACATATAAGAATAATTAAATCACTTTCTCGAAAATAAGTTCTTCTTTGAATGTTTCTAATTCTATAGTGACGAATATATAGAAATTCCAACCATAACTTTACAGAATTACGAAATTATAATGAACAACTTGCTGAATGAACAAATATCATTTTAACTAAAAAAAACCTTTATAATGATTTAAAAATTTTAATTAAAAACTTTTTGTAAACGTAGCACCTAATCGATAAAATCCGGATAATCATAAAAACTTTTACAAATTTGGATGTTGTTTAGATACTAATCACAAATACAAATATTTATAATTTTTTTTATAAAAATATTGTGTCACCAACGGACAATTAGCTATTCTACTCTTAGTTAAAATAAAAAAGACTCATACTCTTCATGACTAGCTGAAATGCTCTCCTTTCCCATGAATTAGAGTTTTCCGAAAATACCCCTAACTATTCAAAACCAATCCTTCCGATTCCCTTCCCAAAACCAACAAAAACCAACCAAAACCAATTTGTACGGAACTCGAGTTTCCCGTTTCTTCCCCCCCCCACCCCCCCCCCTCCGTCGAATCCACCCACCCAAATCTTTTCCCAATCACTCGATTCAAACTCAATGTCATTGGAATCGAACTCAATCTCATCAAACCGGATCATTAATTGAAGGTTGAAGCTTTTTGGGGGAAAATCCCGGATTCGATCGAAACCCGAGTTGAAGCTTCGAAATTGAGGTGAAATCCTTTGAATGTTGCTCCTTATATGATGTTGAGATGTAGAATTGACTTGTTTATGCTTTATAATGGTATTGTTGAATTTCAATGGATTTCAATATAATGGAGATTGTGATCAGCATTAGAGTTGTAAGGAATGATTACGATTTTCATTGGTAGTAAATAGAGGAATGTAGTTTGGTATAGAACCTGGAAATGGGACAAACTAATCCACATTTCCAGAAGCAAGATGATTTTGCATTAGAAGAACTCTCTGCTCGGACAACTGGTACAAATAGGAATACTGATCATAGTGGGACAACTGAGACAAATAGTATAACTGTGCCCAACGAAAAGGTGTTAATGAATTTTTTTATTATGTTTTGGCAGGTGCAATGTTCAAAACATTGAATGTGGATGGTGGTTTTGGAGAGGATGAGAGTATACCAAGTGGGAATGTGGATGTGGAGGATGAAGACGAATATGATAGTGAGGATGAAGATGAAGATGAAGATGAATATGATAGTGAGGATGAAGATGGATATGATAGTGAGGTTGAAGATGTGGATCACGGTATTGGTAAGGAAACGGTTGAGGTTCCATTTGATGGAAACAAGAATCAATATGAGAGCTACAAGATTTTGCATTCGTATTTGTTCATGTTGGAGAAGGCGAATCCCGGGTCAGTAACAAAGTGTGTATTGGATGTCAAGAGAAGATTCAAATACTTGTTTGTGGCTTTGGGAGCTTGTATTGAAGGGTTTGGAGCAATGCAGAAAGTTCTCCAAGTCGATGCGACTTTTCTTAAAACAGGACATGGTGGGATGCTTGTGTTTGCGACAACTCAAGATCCTAATCATCACCATTATCCCATTGCGTTTGCCATTCTCGATGGTGAGAACGACGCAAGTTGGAATTGGTTTTTCAGTCAAATGAGAAGTATTATTCAAGATGATCCACAATTGGTTTGGATAAGTGATAGAAATAAAAGTCTCATCAAGGGGATTCGCGAGTTATACCCTACAACGCAACATGGGTTTTGCATGTATCATCTGTCACAGAATGTGAAAGGATAAGTCGGTACCTTGAGAAAAAAGCATGTGCGGAGAAATTTAGGGCGTTGGCAACCATTTACACAGAGGTGGAATTCCTAAGGGAGTATGAGGAGTTTGGGAGATTATACCCCAAGGCTGTTGAGTTCTTGGAAACTAGTGTGGTGGAGGGTCCGAAAAAATGGGCGAAATGCTACTTTCCGGGAGAGAGGTATAACATAAACACGATGAATAGTGCGAAGTCCTTGAATAACGTGTTCAAGGACGCAAGAAAACACTATTTGCTACGTATGATGGATAAGATAATCGAGAAAATGGCGGAGTGGTTTAACCGATATAGGAAGGAATCTGCCGGAAGGAGTGGAGCAAGCACACGGAAATTGGTGCCCGTTGTTGAGAACAAATTGTCCACTAGATGCTTTGTTGCTAAGAGAATACATGTGGACGTGTTGAACTCGTTCTTGCTTGAGTACAGTGTGATTGGTAAAGATGGGAAGTCTTACTTGGTGGATTTGAGGAAGAAAAGTTGTAGTTGCAGGTGTTTTGACATCGACAAGTACCCTTGCGTGCATGCAATAACCGCACTTCTTAAGTACATGAGTTGGAAAAAAGGCTCGTGGATATCCATATACATGAATTATGCTCCAAATATTATCAAATAGACATGTGGGCACTAGCTTATGTTAGGACGATTTACCCAGTCCCGCATCAGAGTGAGTGGTCCGGAATCCCTGAGCATATACAAGAATCGTGGGTGTCACTGCCAAAGCACAAGAAAAGAAAGGGAAGAAAACAAGTGAAAAGGATTTCGTCGACCGGAGAAAATCGTCGGAAGCCTAGTAATAGGTATGTGGGGATCAATATGGTGGTGAGTAGTGCCGATGCACCACAAGTTTGAGCCTCTTTTGCTTTGTTTTTGTATTTCGCTTTCTGTTTGGACAACTGCGTAAAATTTGTGACATCTATTAAACTATTATTTTCCCAGATTTATGTATCTCTTTTCTGTTCGAACAACTGGGAAAAACTGGTTACACCTATTCCCGATAATCTGCTATTTACTCTCTGGTGTAACAACTGAAAAAAACTGGGGATAACTGTAAACGACCAGTTTAAAACAAAATAAAAAAATGAAATTGTCACCGAACACTAACCTCCCAATTATAATTCGCATTCTAGTAACGTGTATAGTTTCATACATATATGTTTGGTCAAAAATACAATCAAATTTTTGAATTTCATTTTCAACCATATAGAGATTTCCCTATAAACTACCTTACCTTTTTGTGTGTTGTTTCTTAATCATATCCAATTTACCTAGGTGAGTATCAGCGTAATGTTTCTCTGTCAATTGTGAGTGCTTTGATATCTTTGGCATGTACCAAAAGTAGACAATTACAAGTGTGCAACCACAATGTCAAAGATTTTTCAGGGTTCAACTATATATGTATGAAAACACACAAAAGTGCAACTGTTTGTAAGTTCGGACAACTAGAAAACTGGGGGTACAACTGTTGGAGAAAATTTTGGAAATTTTCCCTCCGAAATTTTTTCCCCAAATCAAATCAATTGTTAGGGAAAAGTACAATAGCTACTTTTTCTTCTCCTCCATTATATAATCCGACCCCCTCCCCTTCTCTTCCATCACTTCTTCACACTCCACCAAACCCAAACGCCCTTCTTCTCCTTCTCCTTCTCCTTCCATCTAAACCCCAAAAATATCTCGAGATCCTTACAGAAATTGGGGATTAAACCTCCTTACGCGCGAAAGCTCAAGCAAAGAGGAAAACCCCACATTCCTCGCTATGTGCATTGCCGACGGGACCCCGGACGGTATCCCGGAGAAGTGTTTTTGTGGTCGGAAAGTATTCATTCATCGTGAACCAAGCGGCGATAACAAGGGGAGGGCTTATTACGCTTGTAATGAAACCAATTGGGGTCCTGAATTCCGTGACGGTCCTCACTTCCGTAAGTGGTGGGATTACTCCGTGACGGAAGAAGTAGAGGCGTTGAAGAACAAATCCGGCGAACAAAAAATCCGCATTCAACACTTGGAATCCGAGTATGCCAAGAAGAGCAATGAAATCGAGGAGTTAAAGGGGAGGCTTCTCGATCTGGAGGTGGTGGTGTTGGGGAAAAAGCGTTAGACGTTTTTCCGGTTATCTTCTCGGTCTCTGTTTGTATAACTAGTACAACTACGGTTTCTAGTTGTTCCTCTTGTTCTCGGTTTAATGTTTGTATGGTTAACTTTTGTGTTTTAAATGTTTATTTTAGTACTTGTTCTCTGTTATTTAATAATAATAGAAAAATTAGCTATTCTACTCTAGTTCAAACCAATGCTAAAATAGGTAATATGCTAGCAATAGATCCGAAATGCAAGGTTCCAAAGAAAAACAAGCATAGTTGTTCCGAGTTTTTAATAGTTGTCCAAAACAGAAACAGACATAGTTGTACTAGTTTTCCCTAGTTGTCCAAACAGCAACACTAACAAACTTCAGATACAAAAAATGCTTATCAAATAACTTTAAATTCCCTCTTTCCTCATAGTTATCCGTGTACGACCTATAATCTAAACCGGAAATAAGAGCGTGCTCATTCATAGAATACCGAATTGGAACTCCGTTCACGATAAACCATACTTCCTTCTTTTTCATGATTTTTGCGGATGATTACCGTTACAAATATCGTATCTATTCATAAAAAAGAAGCCATCACATACTGAAACGCTGATAACGGCGCTCCATCCGCAACAAGAATCGCATCACAAGGACTTTCCACAACCTGGTTTCAACAATCATAAATCATAATTCTCAAAACCTGCTTCTAAATCTACATTACTCAAGCAAAAGTCTATGTCTCTACCTTTGAAATAACTCCAGGTTGGACCTTATTAAGGACTTTACAAATGACCTTATTAAGGAATAAAGCAAATAATCATCGTGAACTCCGTTCACGATAAACCATACTTCTTTATAAGAAGCAAATAAAGCATCGTTGTTTTGTGATTCACCTCTCTAGTCGTGTGGAATAAGTGACGAAATTGAGGATGATTGTGGAACCATTCAATCTCGTTCGCGTCGAGAACTTTCTCCAAATTCTCCACCGCTTTGGCAACGTAACAATTCGTTGCTAGCTTCATGCTTTTCTTGTAGAATTCCGGCTTTATATACATCTTTTCCGGTAACAAGGCTACGGTTTCGTCATCCGAATCATACAAATTCAAACTCAAATCTCAAACCCGAAATCAATCTCAAACCCGAAATCAATCAAATTCAAACTCCACAATTCAAATCATTCAATTCATTACCGTTTCTTCCGCGTCTTCTTCTCCTTCACCATCGCCTACTGTGCGCTCGACGGTTACACCTCCGGTGGGCTCGACACCTTTCTCTCTGTCGGCTTCTTCTCCTTCACCGTCGCCTACTGTGCGCTCGGCGGTTACGCCTCCGGTGGGCTCGACGCCTTTCTCTCTGCCGGTTTCTTCTACTACTTCTTCATCGCCCCTTCTTTCTTTACCATCACCGACGGTGGTGTTCGAGATGGCCATATCTACGGCTACGGTTTCAGCGGCCGGTGGATCTTCCTCACTTCCGGAGGAGGATGAAGGAGAAGGAGTTCGTAACTTAGCTCTCACCATGATTCCGATTCAATTGTACTAGTTATACTCCTCAAGAACAATCGATAGATTGAGAGGGAAGAGAGATCGATTGAGTTTCGGAAAATCTTGTTTGTGTTTTGAAATTGAAATTTAGGGGTACATTAGGGATTTTAATCGGTTTGAAATGGTTATCTTGGTTATTGGTGCCGATTTAGGAATTAGTTGGTTAGGTTTCGGGTTTCGGATCGGGTTTACGGGTTTGGTCCGGGTTGGCCCTGGTTGGTCTTTGTAAATAATGTCAACTTCTCTCTGATTTGGTAAATGACCATATTTTGTCCATTTAGAAAAAAAAAAAAAAAATTTCGGTGGAAATAAGAGTATTATAGCCCAAGTGGTTTGAAGGAAGAGTACAATAGCTAATTTCCCGTCACCAACATAATTTTTAATATTTTTCTTTAAAATAATTTTTTCTGACGGAAAAGGAATCGGATTATATAATTTTAACGGTAGAAAATTGAGTCATGAGGAGAGAGAGATAAGAAAAAGTCTTTTTTCTAGTTTTGAATGAGATTAGTGAACGCCGCAATTCATCTGATATCCTCAACGAAACCTCCGTCTAGGGTTTACTCTTCCAATTTCCGCCGCCCTTTTCTCTCTCACTACCTCTTCTCTTCCTCTTCGTCGCCGTCTTCCGTCGCAACCATGCCGGGTTCCGAACCATCGGAGATTCAATGGTCAGCGAAGAAAGTCAGAGATACGTATATCGATTTCTTCAAAGGAAAAGGTCACAAGTTTTGGGAATCAAGCCCTGTTGTTCCACATAATGATCCTACTCTTCTCTTCGCTAACGCTGGTATGGAATTTCTCGATTGCTAGAGTTTGATTTTGTTTCCCGATGAGATTAGGAATTTTGCTTAGTTGATCTGTGGAATTCAGATTCTATTGAATTAGGTTAATCGTGTTGCTAATTATTGATTTAAGTGGATTGGTTTATTCTGTTTACTTTTGTATATGAAGCTTATTCGATCCAGTATTGGTCGAAATTGATCAACGTTTGTGTAATTCATATACTGTACTGTCATTGAATCATAGCTGTGTATATTAATTTCTCTTGATGTGTTTGTAGTGACACTAAAACTTCTCTGTTTTTCAAGGAATGAATCAGTACAAGCCGATATTTTTGGGAACAGCTGACCCGAATACTGAGCTTAGCAAGCTAACGCGAGCATGTAACACTCAAAAGTGTATTCGTGCGGGTGGAAAGCATAATGATCTTGATGATGTGGGCAAAGATACTTACCATCACACCTTCTTTGAAATGCTTGGTAATTGGTCATTTGGAGATTATTTCAAGAAGGAAGCCATTGAATGGGCTTGGGAGCTTTTGACCAAGGTAATTAGAACTATGTGGCATCTTGTTTTTTGTAATATGATATGGCTCAGAGAGTACATTTTTTCTTCTCGCATCAAATAAACATGAGATAATCAATGAAGTATTGTCTTGCATGATTCTGTAAAGTGATTCTGCTCATTTCATTGGCTTGCCTATATCATTGAAAGTTGATTAATAGGCTTCTCCATGCCTCAGGTCTACGCGCTACCAACTGATCGAATTTACGCTACTTATTTTGGCGGTGATGAGAAGGCTGGCCTTCAACCTGATAATGAGGCTAGAGATATATGGCTGAAATTTCTTCCACCTGGACGTGTGCTACCCTTTGGTTGCAAAGTATGTTATTATTCTCATTAGTTCTCTGCTGATGTCTTTCTCCCTTAAAGTCTGTTTAGAAGTACATCAATTGAGTTTTCTTTTTGCAATGATCCATCTGCTCTAGTTTGAAACTTTTTTAGCCTTTATAGTTGTTATCTCATACTTAGCCTCTTACTCAAACGCTAAGAACATTAAGACCTATCATCTTTGCATCCATTGCTAATGCTCGTGGTATATATAATATATTAACACATTCCTTTGTCGATGAGAACTATAGCCAACTTGAACTTTGAAAGCATTTTGGAATAGTATTACGCTTTCAAGTTTTGTTAGTTGACATGCTTTAATAACTGGTGTTTATGATTTTCAGTCAAAAACCTCCACAAAATGTCCAAGGCTTTCTACTGTATCCTTCTTTTTTTCATTTAACCTTTGATGAACTTCAGGACAATTTCTGGGAAATGGGAGACACAGGTCCTTGTGGACCTTGTACTGAGATACATTATGATCGTGTCGGGAATCGTGATGCTGCATCCTTAGTTAACAATGACGATCCAACTTGTTTAGAAATATGGAACCTTGTCTTTATTCAGGTAAAAACCCTCTCTTTCTCAGTTGTAGTTTAGTTCCATATTACTAATTTTTTATCTTGGTATATGCAGAGTGTGTGGTTGTTCTATTAGTGGTTTTATGGATCATGTAACTGAAACTTTATATTACACTGCTAGCTGGATTTTTTTTTCTGCTCTAGCTTTGTGTTCTCAATTGTTTTCTCTAATGGGGTCTGTTATGTATGTTTTCAGTTCAACAGAGAAAGTGATGGCTCACTAAAACCTCTACCTGCTAAGCATGTTGATACCGGAATGGGTTTCGAGAGGTTGACTTCTGTTCTTCAGAACAAAATGAGCAATTATGATACCGACGTGTTTATGCCTATCTTTGATGACATCCAAAAGGTAATTTGTGAAACCTTCTGTTGACGGTCTCATGATGTTCTGTTTATGTATTGAGTTACTATTGTGTGTCTTCTCTTAGGGATGCTTTTGTCTCTTTATTTAGTACTATCGTTGTTTTTATATTGTCAAGTGAATCATGGGTCTAGGTTACAGTTATCCTTCTTTCTTATGTGACTGTCACTTATTTTGAAATATATCTGATTCAGTGAACTTGGAATATAATTATCAAGTCTTCCTAGTACTAGTATACTAGAGAGCATTTCCTTGTCAGCGGTTTCATTTTTCATGTATATTTAGTGCGAGAATTAAGAAAGAGTTCAGATTGGTTATTTTCCTAGATGCTCTGAATATTAAGTTGATGTGATATTATCTCATTTTTAGGCCACGGGAGCTAGGCCATATTCTGGGAAAGTTGGTGTGGAAGATGTCGACAGAGTTGACATGGCGTATAGAGTGGTTGCTGACCATATTAGAACTTTATCATTTGCTATTGCGGATGGCTCGCGACCTGGTATGGACATTGTTTATTTTTATCATTTACTTGCAATCTATTACAGTAATCTTTCGTTTAGTTTACCAAATGCCATATGATATATACTCTCTTGCAGGTAACGAGGGCCGTGAGTATGTTCTGCGGCGTATTCTTCGCCGAGCGGTTCGCTATGGAAAGGAGATCTTAAAAGCTGAGGAAGGCTTTTTCAATGGGTAGGAAATTACTTTGGATTGTTGCTTCATGTTTTGTTTCAATATTATTTCTTTGGGGATGGAACATGTTTATTTGTCTTGTATCTTTGCAACTTATCTCGGTCACTAATCAATTTATGTTTTAAATTTGTAGACTCGTAAGTTCTGTTATTCGGGTGATGGGCGATGTCTTTACCGAGTTGAAGGAACATGAGAAAAAGATCACAGAGATAATAAAAGAAGAGGAAGCAAGCTTTTGCAAGACCTTGGCCAAGGTAAGGGATAGATATAAATTCCGTACCGTTTAAATTTTTATCTTTCTTTCTGTTTTGGGTTCTGTCGGCTCTTCGCACTGAAGTTCTAATATCAGTGACACCTTTTACTTGAGTATATATTGTCTCCAGTTTCACCATCATCCAGTTTTAGTTGTGTTGATTGGGAATGATTCAGCGTTCCATTATTTATATGGATCCTTTTTCTGAAAGATAAATTAGTTTGACCTCTTTGTCCTTATAGTTCTCTTTGTTATATAGGTGAGTATAAGAACAGTTAGATTGATTATAAATTTTCACGGCAGGGAATTGAGAAGTTTAGGAAAGCTGGACAGGCAGTTCAGGGTAATAGACTGAGTGGAGAGGTACGTATGTAATGTTTTTGTACTGGTTTATTTTGATCATTAATGTTAGATGTGTCCAAATTTGGAACACTCTATGATGTTGTAATATCCATCTCAACATAATGTGTTTTCTTTGCAGGATGCTTTTATCTTATGGGATACATATGGTTTTCCACTAGATTTAACTCAGGTACTTAGGTCATTCTTATTCGTTTCTGAAAGTTTAGGTGTTATCTTAAACTTTCATTCTCATGTTTCAGTTGATGGCTGAAGAAAGAGGGTTGCTGGTTGATGTTGATGGCTTCAACAAAGCCATGGAAGAGGCGAGAGAAAAATCGAGAAGTGCCCAGAATAAGGTGTTCTAACTTTTCTTTCTTTTGTTTATTTTCTTAATGAGCGTTTGATGCTACATTTACGTGGAACTATGGATGAAGTTTGAATTTATATTATCCATTAACTGATCTTCAAATGTCAAACTTTTGGTAGCAAGCTGGTGGCGCCATTGTTATGGATGCTGATGCGACATCAACATTGCACAAGACTGGTGTGTCAGCAACAGATGATTCTTCTAAATACATTTGGTTCCAGGTTTGTCCTATTTATTCCAGCAAAGTTGCATGTTGCGCCTGCATTGTTCTTATGTTGGCGTAGAGATGAAGAAGTTAGGGCATAGAGTGGTAAATGTAATTTGCCTTAAATAAGCCTTTAATGTGAAATTACCCTGCCGCTTTTCGTCACAGGATCACGAGAGTGAAGTAAAGGCTATATACACTGGCTCTACTTTCCTGGAAAGTTCAGCTGCTGGTGATAATGTGGGACTCGTATTGGCATCGACAAGTTTCTATGCGGAGCAGGGTGGTCAGGTAATCCATTTATTTGATATGTAATTTAATTTTCTGATTGTTTTTGATTTCTGATCATATGACTGGTAGCATGAAACTGCATTCTTCATTATTTTCATCTTGGATATGTATATATATATATATATATATATATATATATATATATGAGACCTGACAGTAACACCTTGAACACTATCATATCAGAACTGCATTGTTTAACATTACGTATCAGTTGGGAAATACCATGATATAGTAACAGTCGGTTTGCAAACTAATTTCTAAAGTAGTTGTTGACAACTGCGTATATATTTTAAATTTCATATTCATGAATAAGGTCTAGCTTTTGATACACTTGCCACTATTTATATGTATTTTAAATACCCCTGACATTTTACACTGGCAATAGATTTTTGACACGGGTGTTATAGAAGGGTCATTTGGTACATTCAACGTATGCAATGTCCAAATATTTGGGGGCTTTGTTCTTCATATTGGTTATATCTCTAAAGAAGCTGGAGAGGTATCTGTGGGGGATAAAGTGACTTGCAAGGTAACACTCTGCACCATACAGTGTTTGTCTGATTCAGCATATTTGTACCATCTAAATTGTTCCCATCTTTGTTTTTTTTATGTGTAGGTTGACTATGATAGGCGTAAACTCATCGCTCCTAATCATACTTGTACGCATATGCTGAATTTTGCCCTGAAGGTATTCTATAATATAATATAAGTTACCTAAACTGTAATTTACTAATTCTTTATGTATCTCAAAACATTTATGTCCCATGAATTCAGGAAGTGCTTGGTGATCATATTGATCAGAAGGGATCAATTGTTCTTCCTGAAAAATTGCGATATGATTTTTCCCACGGTACATTCCTCGTTAAGTCATTTTTATTTTGATGGGGATGGTCATATTAAGTATCTAATGGGTTCCATAATTTTGAGTAGGCAAGCCGGTTGATCCTGAAGATTTGAGAAAGATTGAAATGATAGTGAATAAGCAGATCAAGGATGAATTGGAAGTATTTTCCAAGGAAGCAGTGCTTTCTGAAGCCAAGCGCATCAAAGGTCTAAGAGCAGTGTTTGGAGAAGTAAGCTGTCCATTAGTTCTCTTGCTATGCGTTTGTTACTTGGTCTCTATGAAATTGTTAAGGCTTTACCTCTTATTCTATTTAGGTCTACCCTGATCCTGTCAGAGTGGTGTCAATTGGGAGACAGGTCGAGGACCTCTTGGCTGATCCGGAAAACGACGAATGGTCATTGGTTTCTTCGGAGTTTTGTGGAGGTCAGTTTTCCATTGGCATTGGCTATTGGGACCAATAGATTATTTTTCTGAATAGAATATTGAGTATTGGGTTATTTTGGAAATTCCAGGAACCCACATATCAAACACTCGTGAAGCGAAAGCATTTGCTCTTCTATCGGAGGAGGGGATTGCTAAAGGTATTCGTAGGGTAACTGCTGTGACTACTGAATGTGCTTTTGCAGCATTGGATATGGCTTGCTTGCTTGAAAAAGAAGTTGAGGATGCATCGAAGGCGGAGGGGAGTGTATTGGAGAAGGTTCCCTCTCTTCTCTCTCACCCGTTCATTATCTAAAATAATCTTACATCTCTTAATCATGTAAAGCTTAATGTGTCCATTTTTTGCATCTTCACAGAAAGTTGCTGCTTTGAAAAGCCGGGTGGACGGAGCAGTTATCCCAGCAGCCAAAAAAGCTGATATAAGGGCAAAAATTGTTCTGCTTCAGGTAAGCTCTTTCAGCTCTACAGTGAGCAGCTTTGTTCAGCCATGTACTATGGTTAGATTTTTGCCAAGTTTCTGGTAAATCAGTATTTTTTTCTTACATTGCAGAATGAAGTGAGAAAAGCTCAAAAGAAAATAGCGGAGCAAAACCTGACAAAGTCTGTGAAAGTAGCAACAGAGGCAGCCGAGGCCGCAGCATCAGATGGGAAGACATTCTGCATTATCCAGCTTGATGTGGGTCTTGATGCAGCAGCTGTGCGAGAAGCCGTTTCAAAAGTAATGGAAAAGAAGGTAATTCTTGAAGTATTGTTTCTAGACACTATTCAAAGAAAGTCGAGAAGTTTAAATTGAGGATTTGTTGGCGATCTTGCAGGGAATGTCGATAATGGTGTTCAGCACAGACGAAAGCATGAACAAGGCAGTTGTGTGTGCTGGAGTTCCAGAGAAATCGGATCTGTTCAAGCAATTAGACGTCACTGAATGGCTGACAACTGCATTAGGTCCTCTCAAAGGGAGATGCGGGAAAGGAAAAAGTGGTCTCGCATCGGGACAGGTAACAGACTGGATTTTGTTATCATGTCTTTTTTCTCTCCAGAGTTTCCAATGTAGTTTTCCTTGCCAATTTATGAAAAGCCGGTTCAATCATCGTGTGTTGTTTTGGTTTTCAGGGAACTGATGCTTCTCAAGTGACGGCAGCTTTGGATCTTGCTGCATCATTTGCATCAATGAAGCTCAACTGAGACGGGAGATGTTACAAAATTTGTGTGGGCAGAATAATCTCTACTTATTTGATATCATTGTATACCGTTCTACAAATCTTTTAAGAATCTGTTTAGTTTTTCTCATTTCAAGAATCTGTTTAGTTTTTCTCATTTCAAGAATCTGTTATCTGATATCATTGTTCATTCCCTTTTAAGACAATTCGGTTTTCGGTTCAAATGGTTTGGTTTTTATATGTTTTTGTTCAGAATTTGTATCAATCAATACTTTCAGATGAAGAATAATAACATTCTATAAAAGGTAGAAATATACTATCATTGTTCTATCTGCAATTTCAGCCTGCATTACTAGTGCATGGTGAACCGACCACATCTCACCATTGAAAACCTAGAAAGCCATGACTTGACTCTTACCCTCTTTCCTAGACTACTACTCTCTTCGCCATGTGATGCTTGTGGCTTCTCTCTTGGTAATACCAAGGATGATGTTTACTCTTATCTACTTTGTAACCACTTGGTCGATGGAAAATGTATCTAGCTACTTACTTCGTGACATTAAGATCACCCGTCACCCACATCGTCTCTCTTACACTTCCTTTGTAAGATGAAAACTACGGGCACTACTCTTGCAATAAAGGATGTCACTAGACGTTTTCCATTCAGAATGTGCAACAAAGATTGAAATGTGGGATGAGAAAAATCTTGAAGGAGTGCAACTTATCAAAATTAAATATATGTATATATATATATATATATATATATATTTAATTTCTTATGTGTTATACACATTATCAGATTGACGCCATACTATAATGACGATCGATCAAAATGATATACTGATGATATACACGACGTAAATATCCCAATGCAACTGATCACAATTAAATATATGTATAGATATTTAATTTCTTGAAATGACGATTGATCGTCATAATAATGTCTGTATATCACGTTTTATATTTTCTTACTTGTTTTATATACTTATAAATTCATCAAGTGAGTTCAAAGACGCGGAGATAATCCCTTTGTGGTAGGCGATGATTATTAACAAGTAAGAAATTTATCGTTACTAAGTGATTATATATGGTCGTGTCTACATTCATGTAGTATGTTAAAAAATCCATGGCCTCTCCTTTTGAGTCATGATGATCCCCGTCACTTTCTAGCTCCTCTGGTTTAGCCAATATGATCTTCTCGAGCAATTGACTGACCACGAGACCTTTTCTAACATTCTTCTCGGACATGAGAAAAGTTTGCACTTTCTATTTTGGGAGATGGACTTTTGATATCAACCAATGAAATTCGTTCACGCACAGTAATAAAAGATAGTTTCGCCTTCTTTTTTTGGTTTAAGGGGTTTGATTTGATTGTCATTAGGCCTAATTGTCATTGTAAATTTAGTTAGTATTCAGAAAAATCAAAACAAATGTTATATATGATAAGTGGTTTGAGCCGTAACATCTAGTCATCTATATATCCTCATTATTAAGTTTTCGTTGGCCAATATAATCGCTTGAATTAGTTAAAAAAAAAAAGCTTACAGTTCGCAAGAACTTGAAATATTACTTCAAGATATGTTTCCGTCATGATGAATTCTTAGTACAATTTTTTTTTGGTCTCCCTTAAATGGTGTGTCAAAAGGCTAGAATTTATGAAAGAAGCAAGCGATTACTTTTTCGATCAACTAAAAAAATTAAATAATTCGTTTACAATAATATAGTTTTGAATCATAGCTTTTTTTGTTTGTCAAAAACCTTATGCTTTAAACATATATATACGTCGTATAATTAAAGATGTCAACAAGATTTGAATTCTTTGTCAACGTGATCATCTAATAAAAATTAAACATTGCATGGATTAGTTTATCGAGTGAGAGAGAGTTTGCACGTGTCCACTAAATCACAAGTCGTTGAAATTTGGTTTCCATTTTGGGATGTTTTTTTCCTCCAAAAGAATTTAAAATAATGTCTTCATCCAAATTGATTTCCATTTATGTCTTCATATAAATGGATGAAGACATTATTTTTAATTTTGTTCACCAAATTGATCTAGTTTTGTTAAAACAACTCGATTGGAAGTTTGGAACAATGTTTAACCAATTTATGTAAAAGGATGGTTTACTCTGTTACGTGTAAAAATAACGCATGCTTTCTTTTCACCTTTTCTAACTATAAATTACGACCATGTCTACGTTCTTATTAGAACACAATTCACTATCTTCACAATATTGTAAGCATATGTAATATAAATGCATATATATGATAAATAAACACGTCTATATCTTCACAAGACGTACTAAGACTTGTCCGTTGTTAGAATCGTCGATGTAACAGTTCTATCATATGTAATAGAATAATAATAAAAATACAGTGTTAAAAAAACCTTATTGTTTAACTTCACTTCTTCTTCTTCTGGTTTTTTTTAACTTGATTCATTCTTCTTTTTGTAGTTTTTTCAAAAACAAATTAGAAGATCGTCAGTTTGCAGTTTTGCATTGTTTCTTTCAAGACCGATTATGGAAGTGTTTTTTCTCGCCGTTCTCCTTGCATTTTATATGTTTCCAATATGATTAGTTAGTTCATAATACATTTATATGATAACTGAATAGAATATAAGTTGATTCATTAATGTTTTTCATATATTTTGCACATATTTGTCATATGTTTTGCATATGTTTTTTATATGATAACTTATCTGAAAAGGTTGACTTTTATGATAACTTATGTTTTGCCAATTAGTCTCTTACCTTTATTTTAGTATGCAATTGAAAGCTTTCTCAATTATATTATATATTCAAAAAGATTCAGAACCAAAGATGGCATATTTGAAAATATTTCATATAAAATATAACAGTTCTGATAAAAATTACATCAATTTTATAGAAAATAGTTCAACCGGCATTCAATCATCCACTTCTAAAGGAAGATAAGTTTCAGGCTTTTTGTTTAGTTGTTTCTTTATCTTTTGGTTGAATAATAATTTTCTCAAAATGAGTTTCAAACATTTGTTTAAAAATAACTTAAAACACCCACAAAACTTCCAAATATAGCCAAAAATGAAGATGAAGTCAAATGAATTGGTAACGTAACAAAATGTCCCAAGGGAACAATTCCTATACGGAGGGTGATTATAGGTTATGAGGATGCAGACAGTGTTATTAAAGGACACGACACGAGGCAAGTATCGGAAATCCTTTTTCGGTTAACAAAATATCTACCTTTTGAAAAATCAATCAAAAATTTATGGAGCAAAAGCCACAATGAATGTGTGGCACCCGAGAATAGAAGATGCCATCGAGTTATGTCTGGGAGGTTCTTATAAAACTAATGATCTCAACATCATCTATGCTACCTAGAAAGTTTTTTTTTTTTTTTTTTAAGCAAAACTTTCAAAAAAACCTTAATATTATTTGCTGATCAGTAAAGCACATGTATCAGATAATTATTTGTAGTCAACTTTTACTTAAAATCGAAAAATGTTTTGTATGCAAAATTAGTGTAACTATAAATTTTGACTACTTTGCTATCTAGGTATATCCCCAGCTATATTTGGACAATCAACCAAGATTTTTCATTTTCTGGACGGTATGTTGGTGATTTTGTTACATATTATATTATTTACATAAACATTATAAAACATAAATGTATTTAGAAACAAACTAATAATGAACATTTATTATACTAACTATTAACTAGTTAAATAAATACTTAGATATGTTGACATGCCCCCCAAATGTTGGAAGTATCTTAGGCTGCTTATATTCAACTGTTTTAGTTCAATTCTTCTAGGGGGGATTTAAATAAGTATTCAATTCTTCTGAAATAGATTATGCAAGTCATGGAAGCTTCTTCATTCTATGCAGTGGACACACGAACGTCTATACACTACAAGAAAACAGGTGTTTTTCCGACGGACGTTCCGACGGACAGAATATCCGTCGAAAATTTCCGAGGGTCGACCGACGGAGGTCCGACTTCCGACAATCCGTCGGAAATCCGTCGCACGTTACCGACGGATTTCAGACCGCTACCGAAAGTGTCGGACATCCGTCGGTAAACCGTCAACTTGAACCGACGCATTACCGACGGTTTCTTAAACGTCAGAATTTTATAACGCAATTCCGACGGATTTCCGATGGATTACGATGTCGGCAAAGTCTAATTGGTTACCTTATCGTTAGCGGTGGCCGATGGGATGTGTGGGGCGTTATGTCGGAGATTTTTGACGGATTTCCGACGGAATTCGTTCTATATAAGCTATGACATTCCATCATTCCATCGTAACACAATTCACATTGTAAAAGAAACACAATTCACATTATCTAAAAATTTAAAAGAGATGAGTTCTTCATATTTTTGGTCATGGATGGACGAGCCAATGATGGAAGAGGGCTCTAACTTATTAACGACCGAATACGCTCAAGGTATTTGCGAGTTCATGCAGTTACCTAGAAATCAAGAGGTGGCCACCAAAGGTCAGAATATCAAATGTCCTTGTTCTAATTGCTGTAATAGAAGTATTGTTGCGGTTCCTACTGTTTGGAACCACTTATATAGATATGGATTTAGGACCGGATATAAGGTTTGGTATTTACATGGAGAAACCAATTATGCATATGGTAGTACTAGTAGCAATGCACCTTATTTTCCGGATAGCATAGGGGAACCTACCGCGGGAGTAGACGTTGGGGTAAGTACGGTTGCGATGGTTAACGATGCGTTTAGAGAGAATTTGCAGTCGGGTGGGTATGAGGGTGATAGGGTTGAAGAACCTAATTTAGAATTTTGAAGGTTTTTCGATATGTTAGAAGCATCAAAGCAACCACTATACAGCGGTTGTAGGGATGGTCATTCACCGCTATCTTCTGCTAGTAGGATGATGAACTTGAAGACTGATTATAATTTGTCTGAAGAATGTGTTGATGCATTCGCCGAGTTCGTGAAAGATATTTTGCCAGAAGATAATCTGGCCCCCGGATCATACTACGAGATCCAAAAACTTGTAGCCGGTCTTGGTTTGCCCTACCAAGTTATAGACGTGTGCATCGACAACTGTATGATATACTGGAGACAAGACGAGAACCGAAATAAATGTAAATTTTGTCATAAACCACGGTTCCAGGAGTCAAGTGGGAGGGTGAAGATTCCATTCAAACGGATGTGGTATTTACCCTTAACGGAGAGGTTGAAGAGGCTGTACGAATCAGACCGCACATCTACGGCTATGAGATGGCATGCAGAGCATAGTCAAGATGGAGAAATCACGCATCCTTCTGACGCGGAAGCGTGGAAACACTTCCAATCCGTATATCCAGATTTTGCATATGAACGACGGAATGTATACCTCGGCTTATCCACTGATGGTTTCAACCCGTTTCGCAAGCATGGAAGAAAATATTCGTTGTGGCCGGTCATCGTAACACCTTACAATTTGCCTCCATCTATGTGCATGCGGCGAGAGTTTCTGTTTCTCTCAATTCTAGTTCCCGGGCCAGATCATCCAAGACAGTCGCTCGATATTTTCCTCCAACCATTGATCTATGCGTTACAGATGTTGTGGGAGCATGGTGTTGAGGCATACGATGTTTTAATCCGGCAGAATTTCAACATCCGTGCGGTTCTTATGTGGACCATAAGCGATTTTTCGGCATACGGTATGTTATCTGGATGGACAACGCATGAAAGATTGGCATGTCCTTATTGCAAAGACAATACTTCAGCATTTCAACTGCAGCACGGAAGGAAAACTTCATGGTTTGATTGTCATAGGTGTTTTTTACCGGCAAATCATCAATATCGTCGGTCTAAAAGACATTTCAGGAAGAATGTACAAGTGTTACATGGTCCACCTCCTGAGATATATGGTCGCAGCATATTAGAACAGTTACGAGATTTTGGTGCAGAGCGAACTCCTGAATGTGGGGGTAATGGCCATTACCCCGTCGACGGTTGTGGGGAATATCACAATTGGCACAAGAAGAGTATTTTTTGGGATTTGCCTTACTGGAAAGACCATCTACTGCGGCATAATCTAGATGTCATGCATATGGAAAAGAATTTCTTTGACAACATCATGAACACCATATTAAACGTCCCAGGAAAGACCAAAGACAACTGGAAGTCTAGATTCGACTTGCCATTGATTTGTTCGAGGCCATCTTTTCATGTTTCAAACGGTAGATTGCCGATGCCTGCTTACCGGTTAGAAGCTGGCCAGAAAGAAGTATTTTTTGAATGGTTCAAAAAAATTGTCAAATTTCCAGACGGCTACGCATCTAATCTACGTAATTGCGTGGATTCGACGGAATGCAAGTTTATAGGAATGAAGAGTCATGATTGTCATGTCATGATGCAGCGTCTTCCTCCATTTGTATTTGCATATCTTCTTCCAGAACCTATCCACCAAGCAATTGGAGGTATATTTCTTACTCCCATTAGTTTCTTACTACGATATTATTACTATATATGTATTAACTTATTTAATTTTTTTTTATAGGTGTTGGTGCATTCTTCCGAGATTTATGTTCAAGAACGCTTACCTCCCACGGGATACGTAACTTGGAGGCCAATATCCCGGTTCTCCTTTGTAATCTTGAGAAGATATTTCCACTGTCTTTTTTTGACGTTATGGAACATCTTCCTATTCACCTCCCACGAGAAGCAGCCTTAGGAGGCCCTGTTCAATACCGATGGATGTATCTGTTCGAGCGTTACATGTTCCACCTGAAGAAAAAGGTTAAAAATTTGAGCAAGGTTGAGGGATCTATTGTCGCACAAAGCCTAAACGAGGAAGTCTCACACTTTGCCGAATATTACTTTCCACCGACAGTTAGTACTAAGGCGAGACGGCCTCCCTGAGATGATGATAGAGGTGAGAAAGCAGTGTATGCCATGGTTGTTCTTGAGTTGTTTGCCCAAGTTGGTCGAGCAAGTGGAAAAGGAAAGAAACGCAAACTATCACCACAAGAGGTCACACATTTGCAAACGTATATCCTCAAAAACTGTGATGAAATTTTGGAGTACGAAAGGTATATATATCATTTATCATACTAAATTTATTTAATTATTTGCATTAATCTACTAACGACTGTTATGTTACAGGATCTACATGTCTCTCGCACGTGATTACCATTGTGATAAGACAGATACCAACCTTGCTGTCTTGAAAGACAAACAATTTCTAGAGTGGTTGAAATGTTACGTAAGTTTAATATAATTACATCCGTCTTACATTTGCATGTTTTCACGTTCATATGTTACTTATATCTTACGTATATCGTTTTTAGGTTTCCGAAAGTTTAGCAAGTGGTCGATAAATCCCGATATGGTTAGTGGAGTTTGTTGTTGGGAATGTCCTGAAATCACACTTGTATTCACTCTAATGATAGTTGTATTGTCGAGATTAGACAGTCATATGATACTAGGTGATCATTATGTTTGGCTAGAAGCCGCTTATGATCTATGAGTTATGAACTCATTGCTAGTATTATATGATCCTACAGGGTCACACACCTAAGCAAATAAGATTCACTTTATAAGGGAATGATCATTAATGTAATGATCTGGATAATGTGTATTTGATACACATTATAAACATGTTTTAAAGGCAGTGTCGATCGACACTATAGTAGTGTCGATCGACAAGAGGGTTTGACCGAAATAGGATTTCGGTTTAATGACTTAATTGATTCTGAATCGGTTTAGGATCAATTAGGTTTTCTCCAGGACCTATATAAAGGAGATATAGGTCACGACCTGGAGATAGAGAGTTTTTGAGAAAACCCTTTCTGACAGCCGCCTTTGAGAAACACAGAAATCCCTGAAAGATCCGGTTCCAGGAACTAGCATCCCTGCAGATTCCTATTTGTGTGCGTGTGGACTATCGGTAGAGGCACTACATTTGAAGTGCTCTAAATCTCGGAGTCCCTGATCTATTTCCGCTACATAACTCCAGGTATATTCGAGATCTGTTCTTGTAGATTCATTGTTTACAAACCTTAGATCCTAGGTAAAGGAACTTTCGTTAGGTTTTTTAATAGAGATTAAACTTGTGAAAACCTGAGTAAATTCCTACAGTGGTATCAGAGCCTTAGGGTTTAACATGTAATCTCCTAGAACGTAATTGAATTAGAGAATTCAGTTTGATAGATCAGTTTTCTGTCAAAATCGTTTGTTAAAATTGATCAGAGCTGATCGTGTCGATCGACACAATGGTTGTGTCGATTGACACGACTTTGCTAAAGTTTTAGGGTTTCGATCGTAAGATCAAAGTCCCAGAAACCCAGGTGTCGATCGACACAAATGGTTGTGTCGGTCGACACGACCTTGAGAAGTGGTTAACCGGTTCAATTGGATTGAATCGGTTATCTCACTTGGTTCGATGCGATTTGGTTGGCGTCGATCGACACAAATGTTGTGTCAATCGACACCGACCGATTATCGACCCGGTTCAATTAGATTGACCGGTTATCGATCCAGTTCAATTGGATTGACCGGTTATCGAAAATTGAATTTGGTTTAGTCTATGTCGATCGACACAAATGTTGTGTCGATCGACAAGGACCGGTTATCGAATTGGTTCTCTTGGTTATCGAAATCGGTTCAATTGGATTGATCGGTTTTCGAAGAACATTGACAGAGAGGTAAGTGTCAATCGACGCTAAGGTAGTGTCGATCGACAGCCTACTAAGATTATGGTTAGTGAACCTAAAATCTAATAACCGAACCAGATTTAATAAGATTAGGTTCTTGAATGCATATATGATATGTATTAAGGATTGAAAGTTCAATTTCTCAACTTAATATCAAGTGTTCTGGATGTCTTTCCGATCTTGTCAGCTATCAAGACTTGTTTCATTGTGTGATGGGCTTGCAGTGAAAGGTGTCCGCAGTTACATGAGTAAGGCAGTAAGTAATTGTGTTGATGGGCTTGCAGTGCATGGCATCAACTATTACATGACTGAAGAGATTGGTTTGCTTGAATGGGCTATCAGAAGTTCTGGGCCCAGAGACATCAGGTGGATAAAACATAAGATGTCTTATCCACAACCAAGAGTCATATTGGATATGATTAGAAAGTGTTGCTTACCTATATAACTGAGATTTGAGTGACAGCCAGTGGCTCGCTCGAGTTTTAGTAAAATATGGATTTTGGATCATTATATTCATTTGAGGAAACATTGTTTTGAATATAATGCGAGTTTTCTTAATTGTTAAGTTTTCTCATTTCCTGAATATCATAACTGATTTTTCCTTTTCTTATTACAGTTATGTCTAATCAGAACTCTTTCTCGTTGAGATCCGTCCTTGAGAAGGACAAGTTAAATGGATCCAACTTCCTTGATTGGTATCGGAACTTGAGAATCGTTCTCAAGCAGGAGAAAAAAGACTATGTCCTTGAGAAAGCTCTCCCCGAGAAACTAAGGTCCAATGCCTCACATGCAGTACATGATGCTTGGAATAAGCATTATTATGATGTGGTCGATGTGAGCCGTCTGATGAGGGTAATGTCAGGCTTTTTACACACAGGGCCGGGGCCATCAAAAACCCCTATGTACGTTGTAGCACAAAGGGTTATTGTATCCACAGGGAGGTTTGATTGATACACTAGGATTGCAATGATCCATTCTTAAGCTAGAGCGATGCTTTTTACAAGTAAACAAAAGATGGAACTATGAAACAAGTGATGATATGGTTTTAATTTACAATGGTCTCGAAGAGACAAAGATTAAGCTATGGAAATTCCTTGAATCGAAATCTAAGATAACACAATTGTCGAGGGTTTTGTTAAACGTCGTTCTAGAACTCAAACACGAAAGTATAGCCAGCTAACTGTCGTTACGAAAGCTATCTATCTTTAGAAACTCAAATCCCAAATTTCTTTGCGAATTCGTCGAATCTAAACAAGCATTTAGCACGAGTTCAATATGTTCACAAAGTCCCTAAGCCAAATTTCTTTGCGAATAAGTAACTTTGCCCATTTAGACTAGATTCAGGTTATTAATCCCACTGTCATGGCTAACCAACAATCCTAAAATCAAGATTCGAGGTGATCAAGCAAGAATCAAGCATTGAGAACAGTCTAAACGAAGAACTAACGGATAAACCTCAACAAATATGCAACCTTAATGATTTCTAGTCATAACCCAAGAAATCCCTAAAACCTAACAAGCAATTTCACTCAGAAACAGATGATGAAATCAAGGTAACTGAATATAATTGCATAAAAGAGATAAAGTAGGAGATACAGAGGGTTTGTAGTGATTGAATGAAGAACATATGGATCTCCCTCCAAAAAGCTCTTCCAAATCTCTCTCTCTCTCTCTCTCTCTCTCTCTCTCTCTCTCTCTCTCTCTCTCTCTCTCTAAGTCTCAAAACGAGAATAGATCTAGTTTTTACAAGTTTTCTAGATAGATTACAAAGAAAACAAAGTTAAACTATTTATAGAAGTGCCCAAAATTAGGTCTGCAGGTCCGCCGTCGATCGACATTAAAGTCCTGTCGATCGACGCGAAGGCGCCTGTGGAAATATCTGAAAAACGCGTTGTTCTGGCTTCTTCAGGCTTCCTGTCGATCGACACAAATCCCTGTCGATCGACGGGAAACTCTCTGGAAAAACACCTCCGGTAAAACGGCCATATCTCCTGAACCACCGATCGGAATGACCTCAAACCACTTCCATTGGAAAGCTATCTCAAATACCTACAACTTTTATCAAGACCTCTGAAGCTAAATCCAAATGGAAACCGTTCTTCTAAGTTGATCTTTGAAGCACTTCGGATGGTTTCGGCACAAACGACTATTTTCCTGCAAAACACTACAAAAGACACACAAATACAAAATATACTATACAAAACCGACTTATATCATGGTTAAAAATGGGTAAAAACCATGATATATCACGCCCCCAGACTTAGCATTTGCTTGGCCTCAAGCAAAACATACACCAAGAATGTGAAAGAGGTTTGAAAACATAGAACATACCTTCTTTCGATGCAGCGAATTGACCTTTCCAAAACCAACCAGAATCAGACCACCATGTACTTCTCCGCAGACACACAACCTTCCAAATCCATCCACCACTTCGCAGCATAATCCGTTAGTCTTCATCGCTTGATCTCAATGTTCTCAAAGCCATGAACCTTCTAGACTCATTCCCATGGTAATCTACCTCTCCCCCAGACTTATTTCGTTCTATATTTACATATATATACATTTTTTTTTTTTTTTTTTTTTTTTTTTTTTTGCGATTGTTAAACTCGAAGGAGTGCATATTTCACTAATGTTGTTCCTTGTGAGGAGACAGGTTCGTGACTCACTACGATTGTTCCTTGTGAGGAGACAGGCTCGTGAGATTGCTCGTCCTTAACATCCTTTTTAAGGGACTCAGACTGCTGCTTATGAGTTGGGTGATCATCTCGAGTACAAATTCATTGGATTTATTCCTTATCTTGTACTCGAGAACTATCATTTCACCCCAATCCTAGTAATATTTTATATATATGTATATATATATTTTTCTTTTTATATGGGGAAAGGAGTTCCATTACTATCAACAGACGGTTGAATTTATCAGGTATGAATGAGGAGTCAAGCTCAATGGACATCGATCCCAAAGAGAGTCGTGCAATAGCTCTGAATTGGCGGATTATACTGGAAGTAGCGGACTTCTCTAGTCAATTGGTCTATCCTAGGATTTTTCATTAGTCTTAACTCTGAAGTTGATCCTGGAAGAATGGTCACATGATGAAAAAGACCAAAAGAAGGGATGTTCTACTAATTTTGACTCAATAAAACAAAAAAAAAAAATTTTGAACCAAAAATTTGAGTCAAAAATCAAAACAAAAAGAAACTCGTTAGTAAATTCCTCCCCCAGACTTAACCAACACTGTCCCCAGTGTTATCAAGCCCGAGATTGGTAAACGAAATCAAATGAAATGCGAACTTGATCAAAGAAATACAGAATTTACCATTTTTGGGGGTCCTGTCGACCGACAGGGATGGTAGTGTCGATCGACGTACCATGTTCTGCCCTAGACCATTGTGTTGTTGAAATCTTTAAAACGCCCATGTCGATCGACAGAATGAATTCTGTGTCGATCGACAGAGTATTTTAAAGATTTAGATGGTTTCTCTAGAGGTCCTCGTGTCGATCGACAGAGAATCATGTCGATCGACAGTGCTGGCTCTGTCCAAACTTCGTATTTGCCGACTTCTCGCAAAGTGTCTGGTTCGAAGCCCGAAGTTGTCCAAACTTGCATCTACTGACATTTAACAAACGATCAATGGGAACAACTCATTGCATTCCTTAAATAAAAATTCAAGTTCGCTTAGTATTCGAAATTTCAACTAAAAAAAATCAAAACAAAAGTACGAAATTGAAAAGTAAATGGGTTGACTCCCATTAAGCGCTCATTTTAAGTCATTAGCTTGACTATGGATATGTTTGGGGAGGTCCCCAATGGCGCGTTTAACGTCACTAGCTTGACGGTTGCTTCATCTTTGTCACTTCCTTCTAGAACAGAAGAGAAAAGATTAACAACAAAAGGGAATAAAAATAAAACTCTAGCCTTAAGAAGAATCAAAATCCCAATGATCAATGCAAAAACCTCCCCGGCAATGGCGCCATTTTGATTGACAAAATTAAAAAGACAACTTCCATTTCATTGACTAAAGGAAGAAGACATTTTTACATTTTGTTAATGGAAGATTTCCGATTTCATCTGAAATTCATATTCTCTTGTATTTCCTCTCTTCGTAGGTTAGGCCTCATATATATAATAAGTTTGTATCTAAGAACACAGATAAAAACTCATACAAACTATTCTTCTACTTTCAAAAGCAAATATTGTTTTCATCAAGATGAGTTATTTCGACATACAAGTTGATCCTAATATGATCATATCAAAAATACTAACAAAGTCTGATGTTACCGGTAATATAACATTACCGACACAACAAATATTGTCCGTCCTCACAACGACGAATGGTGTTACACTACCAAAAAAAAAAAAAAAAAAATCATGAAAGCACCATCAAATATTTCGGTGAAGGAAGTTAGAGTGGCTCTATGACTATTGTAGTAGAGTCACAGTTCACTTATATTTTCGATAATCTAATTTCGCATGTCCTTACACTTATTTTTTAGATTAATATTTTTAAGTTTATAGGTAAAATAAGTATGTTAATCTAATATTTGTCATATTATCCTAATATGGTCAGTTCGATGCTTTAAATAAAACCATGTACAATATGTTGAGATTAATGGTTCATGTGATTGTAGCCGACAAAAAAAAAATTCATGCCATATACAGTAATACCGTATGTTGAATAACTTTTGACTTTCCAATAATTCACTAATGCGCTTGGACCAAAATCAATTATCCTTGTTACTTGGTATGAAATTAAGATTGACATTCATGATCTATCTACTAGCTCGATCCATCTTCAGAGTGAATATTAGAAAATACTAGAGATATAAAGAAATTACATTTTACTCACGAATGATTTCCGAGTTCCTCCGATTTCTTCCGATTTTCTTCTCTTATGTTTATGTAATATTTGCAATATTTATTATCCCACTTTGGTCGGATACTAGGAACTACTAGAGATATAGACAATTTCCATTTGTTGAACAAAAAAGAACATCATTTCCATTTCATTAACGAAAATGAAGATCTTTTCCATTTCATTGACGAAAAAAGAAGAAGATCATTTCCATTTGATTGACAAAAAGAATGACAATTTTTCGTTTTATTAACAGAAGATTTCCGATCCTTACCAAAAAAAAAAAAAAACAGAAGATTTCCGATTTATTTCGACCAATAAAAGAGAGAATATTTCTGATTTATATTTCTCTTGAATTTACTTTTTTCTTAGGTTATGCCTCCTATATATATGCTTGCATCTAAGAAGACAGAAATATACCCAAAAAGAAAAGAAAAAAAACTCTTCTTCTACTTTCAAAACCAAATCTTTTTAGCAAGATGGAGTATTTCGAATTTCCATTAGACCCTGCTATGATCATATCAAAAACATTAACAAAGACTGATATTGAAGATAATATTCAATTACCAGCACAACAAGTGATGTCCGTCCTCACGAAGTTTAATGGTGTCAAAGTCGAGGATTTGGAAACCGGTATTCAAGTGTAAGTTTGCGACATTCTTGAAAACGACCGATACCAAGTTACCCTAAAATGGGCTAATAACAGTAAATTTTATTTCGGAACCGGTTGGAGTACAATGAAGCATTCGTTAGACCTTGTCGAAGGCCAACTTTTTGAGCTCTATTGGGATTACTTAAACTACGCGTTCGTTGTTCTCACTCCTGGTGCATATCACTTAATAGAAGACAAGTTTAAGAAGATTCAAATGTGTTTGGCAATTAGAGTTGTAGTGATCAAAATAAGTATGTTTGGAAATAAATGTGTTGGATAATGAGTAAAAGAGAACTAAATAAATCTATAAAAATAAAAAAGAGAAAAATTATAATGATGACACCTAAACAAAATGCTTCTCAAATAATATATAGGATTAATTGATTAATGCTATGTAAGCGTATATGTTCGCTTACATCTTCTCTTTTCTGTTTTAAGTTGTTATAATTATGTTTTGGATTTCATATTTTACATCAATAGGTTTTATTTTACTTTAAATGTTTTTTTACCCTAGTTGTTGTATTATTTTTCGTCTAATATCTTGAAATTGAAGAGGTTTTTATTTTTATTTTCGACTCTTTTTCTTCCATCCAAATAACAAAAAGTAACATACAAGTACAACAACATAGCAAAATATCCCAATCTCAAAAACAGAGGCAAATTTTATGGTTTTTAGCCTAAAAGGTGTAAACTTTACCAAGATCATAACTTTCAAATCCTTAAAGGTCACAATACTCAAAAACAACACAAGGTACATGTTGAATCTTGTAGAAATCTTCACCACCAGAGACAAGCTTGTCTTTGAATGCTTTTGTCATGTTTCCAATCTCCACTTCTTGTAGATTCTTCAAGAATCTCGTTCCTTCAGGAACCGACTTCAGTTTCTTACAACATTTCAACTCCATGGAGACAAGACGCATCATTGCACCATCTTCTACAGTCCACTCTTCTACGATCTCAAGTTGTGACAAGGTCAAAGAGTGCAGTTGAGGAAAACCATCTTTGGAACAACAAAGTATATTACCGACGAATGATCCTTCAAACAGTTGCAGAATCTTCAAGTTTGGAAGCTTTTCGAGAACTAGAAACGGGTCATCGACTAATCTGCATTGCCACAAACGCAACGCACCGAGATCAGAGGAGAAACTTTGTTCTCTTGGGAGCTTCTCTAGTTGAAGGAACAGTTCCAGCTCAGAGAGATAAGAAAATGCAGAAACCAACTGTGTCACATCAGCTGGTGAAAGCATGGGTTCAACGGGTACGTGAATTGTCAAGCCACGGAGGCGTTTCAAGACTTTACTTAGAGAAGACACAACCTCAAAGTCCGTGTTCTGCGAAGAAAGATTGATGGACAATCTTCTAAGACTTGCCATTACCAAAAGATCCCTTGGATTGCATTGTCCATTAACAGGAAAATCCCAAAGTTGTTGTAGGTTTCTTAGAGTACTCAAGTCCAGCTTCGTTTTCGGATCAAGCTCTGCAGGCATACACAGATGTCTAAGCCGCCGTAGCTTCCATATCACGTTAGGAATATACAGTTTCCCCTTCACGAACAAATCTAGAGTAATCATCAACTTTAAGTTTCCAATAGATGATGGAAGTTCCTTCACGTTTGTCCATCTCAAGCTCAGGTTTCTCAAATGGATGAGATCTCCTACATCTTCTGGTAACTTCCCTCCCTCGAGATCTAGAACTCTAAGGAGTTTCATCTTTCTGAAGGAAACCTTTCCCAAAAGTGCCCATTGACTTCCTTGATTCTTCATGATATAGACAAGAGATCTAGACCGAGTATTTATAAAGTTCACCTGAGAAAGTCGCTCAATCCGGTGTTCCTCTGCGCCGCCATGTAATTGCACAGAAATTCTACGAGATGAATTAGTCGAAAGAGCCAGGAAAGCCTCGGCTTCATCTTGATCCCTTGAGTCGATAACTTGCACAAACGTTTCTTGCTCTGCTTTCTGTAAACATACCTCCCTCATGAGGTCATGCATACGACATGTCGCCACTTCTGAAGTTACAATGTCTCTCTTCCCAACCATAACCATGCTTCTCTTCACTAACTCTTCGAGATAATCTTCTACTATTGTGCTAGCTTTTACTGGCATAACCATTCCCTCTGCGATCCAGTAACTAACCAATGTTCCCACATGAACCTCATAATCTTCAGGGTAGTGAGCAAAGTAGAGGAAGCATTGCTTTAAATGGGGAGGCAAGTCTTCATAACTCAAGGACAAGACATCTGCAACCAGCATACTCTTACTTCCACTGCTACTACCTCCATTTGAAACATATGATTTGATGTTCTCGTGTACTCTTTGCCACTCGTTCAATGTACTTTTCGTTGCCAATAATCCTCCTAGAACTGTTATAGCTAGAGGTAAACCTCCACATCTTATGGCCATCTGCTTCCCAATCTCCTCCAGTTTCTTGACCAACACCGGCTCTACAAACATGGTGTATATGAGTATGAAGTATTATAACATATATAAATTAGAAATCCAAACGATTACCTGTATTCTCTCTTCCAGATAATGAAATTTTCTCTAACAACTCCCAACTCTCTTCATATGTTAACAATTGTGGCTCATGCAGCACACCTCTCGGATCAGCGTATAAAGCAACTTCCTTGTTACGCGTGGTGAGTATTATGTTACTTCCTGCAATGTTGTGAGAATGAGTTCTACTTTATTATCGCTATTATCCTGTAAGAAGACGAGGAATTTAATACATGTTTCATGTGGAAAGACGAGGAATTTATTACCTGTTTCATGTGGAAAGACGTGTTTGAGACAATCCCAAGCATCAGTGCCCCATATATCATCAAGTACGACGAGGCATTTACTCCTTTTCAAGAACCGATGCAACTCCTCTCCAAGCTGTTCATCTCTTAAGCCGAGTATTCTGTGATTCTCATCTTTATAGCTGAGATTCAGAAGAATCTCTTGCCAAACATGTCTCCTTCTACATTCTTGAGAAACATATACCCAAGCAAACCTATCGAAATGGCGCCTCACTTTACCATGATGGAAAATCTGTTTGGCTAAAGTTGTTTTCCCCAAACCACCCATTCCGCAAATAGACATGACCCTTAACTTCTCACCTCCGGAAACTAAATCATTCACCAACTTCTCAACACTCTGCTCTAGCCCGACAAGATTATGCTCAACAACATACGGAAAGGACTGCCTCTGTTCTCTGTGACTATCGGACAAACTCAAACCTTCCCCTTCCACAGCTTCTTTTATACCATAGTCTCGCATGCTTGCAGCGATCTTAGAAAGCCTGGAAGTGATATCTCTAATCTCTGAGCCAACATTATGAAGTGAAACCGCCTCGTTCAAGATGCAACCAAACCTTCTAAGCACCCTTTTAACCCCTTTTCCTTTCTTTGATTCTGCCTTGAGGTAAAATACCTCGAGGACATCCTCTGCATCATAAGCAGCTTCTCTAATGCCTGCAACCCAGTTACGCACTCTCTCGCTTTTATGCTGCTTCTCATCTGCATCTTTCAAAAAGCACTTCAGACGCTTCAGATCGTCTTGCAGCTGCTTCACTTGGTCACCTATACCAAACAAGGACAAGGGTTCCTCCAGAAGCAACTCCCCTAGCTTCTGCACTGTAACAGAAACAATAGCCTCTGCCATTTGCCTGTTCTTAACTCACATATGTGATTCTCCCGATTTCTACCTCATACACTATAAGAGTCAACTATCAACTACTTTGATTACATAAGATCCAAGTCAACTCATTCACACTCTTTGTCCCTTTCTGATTATTCAACACTTAGCATCATGTCAACATAATTATCTGGTACAGTGATGTCAGGCGTTTTTACACATGGCCGGGGCCATCAAAAACCCCTATGTACGTTGTAGCACAAAGGGTTATCGTATCCACAGGGAGGTTTGATTGATACACTAGGATTGCAATGATCCATTCTTAAGCTAGAGCGATGCTTTTTACAAGTAAACAAAAGATGGAACTATGAAACAAGTGATGATATGGTTTTAATTTACATTGGTCTCGAAGAGACAAAGATTAAGCTATGGAAATTCCTTGAATCGAAATCTAAGATAACACAATTGTCGAAGGTTTTGTTAAACGTCGTTCTAGAACTCAAACACGAAAGTATAGCCAGCTAACTGTCGTTACGAAAGCTATCTATCTTTAGAAACTCAAATCCCAAATTTCTTTGCGAATTCGTCGAATTTAAACAAGCATTTAGCACGAGTTCAATATGTTCACAAAGTCCCTAAGCCAAATTTCTTTGCGAATAAGTAACTTTGCCCATTTAGACTAGATTCAGGTTATTAATCCCACTGTCGTGGCTAACCAACAATCCTAAAATCAAGATTCGAGGTGATCAAGCAAGAATCAAGCATTGAGAACAGTCTAAACGAAGAACTAACGGATAAACCTCAACAAATATGCAACCTTAATGATTTCTAGTCATAACCCAAGAAATCCCTAAAACCTAACAAGCAATTTCACTCAGAAACAGATGATGAAATCAAGATAACTGAATATAATTGCATAAAAGAGATAAAGTAGGAGATACAGAGGGTTTGTAGTGATTGAATGAAGAACATATGGATCTCCCTCCAAAAAGCTCTTCCAAATCTCTCTCTCTCTCTCTCTAAGTCTCAAAACGAGAATAGATCTAGTTTTTACAAGTTTTCTAGATATTTTACAAAGAAAACAAGTTTAAACTATTTATAGAAGTGCCAAAATTAGGTCTGTAGGTCCGCCGTCGATCGACATTAAAGTCCTGTCGATCGACGCGAAGGCGTCTGTGGAAATATCTGAAAAACGCGTTGTTCTGGCTTCTTCAGGCTTCCTGTCGATCGACACAAATCCCTGTCGATCGACGGGAAACTCTCTGGAAAAACCCCTCCGGTAAAACGGCCATATCTCCTGAACCACCGATCGGAATGACCTCAAACCACTTCCATTGGAAAGCTATCTCAAATACCTACAACTTTCATGAAGACCTCTGAAGCTAAATCCAAATGGAAACCGTTCTTCTAAGTCGATCTTTGAAGCACTTCGGATGGTTTCGGCACAAACGACTATTTTCCTGCAAAACACTACAAAAGACACACAAATACAAAATATACTATACAAAACCGACTTATATCATGGTTAAAAACGGGTAAAAACCATGATATATCATACAGCTACTAGAATGTTCTTTTGTACTGGCCCATGAACCACCACATCCACATACTCATCTATCAGAACTTGGTGGGAGACTTTCAAAAGTCTTGCTGTCTCCTACAACCATACGTTTCGTTTTCCTTCTCACCTTTAATTGGAGTAGCTACAGTCAGAAAAAAATGGTCTTCTCTGCCTTGAAATTAAACAATTACACCAAACTTTGATTTCTCAATTTGTTGATAGGAGAGAGAGAGATACAACTCTCTTCTTATATTATCGAATTGGTGTGCAACAAGAAGAACACGGCATAAATCTCAAAATCCCTTGCTGAAACAACGAACGTGTGCTAAGTGATGATTATGAACAATAATATGCCTCTTTATTTGTTTTCGTCATCGGAAAGGTTAGAAAAGTTTAGCACATATACAAAAAACGATCTTACATTTGCACCTAAGAACTATTGTAGAGCTTGCACTTGTTTGTTCCAGCACAAACCGCACACTCGTCTGCATCACCTTCAACATGGCTCAAGCAATGTTGGATTCTGTCATTCACAACGTCCTGCAGAAAGAAATATTAGCAGATTACCGATTGTTCAACATCTATAAGAGGAATTAGATCTGTCATAAAGAATCGTAATAGAAAGACCTCCGTTTAAAAATCAGAAGATCAAAGGGAAGAAAATTGGTATTCAAATCCCTAGGCCCTAAAGTACTAACTTGTTTGAGTAGCAAGATTGTGGAATAAGCTTTATTCTTACCATGAGGAGATTATGGAGACCGAGAGGTGCAGTTATGAGATACGAGATGCCAGAGAACTCCTTTGCAGCATCAGCCGTCAAAGAGGGAATGTCCTAATCAAATGAAAGGTCATGAGCTCACCCGGAAATTAGCAAATAAAAACTATAAGAACACGTATAAATCAGATGCACAAGGCCATACCTGATTCCAATGTCTTCCAGGAAACAGGAAAAACGGGCTAACAACTACACGTTTCGCCCCTTGTTGTACACACAAATTGAATGCATCTTTTATCGATGGCTTAGCCAATTCCTAGCATAAAGTGAACATCAGCAAACAGAAAACAGAACCGAAAAAAGTGCGGTGCTACATCTAAATCTCAACTCAAACATAATATAGGCTCAGGTTTGACCTAAACTCACAACTATGCAACTCTAGTGGTTGACACAAATGAAGTAAACTATACGAAAGGAAGGAATTTACTTGCGGTTCCTACTTTAACCGAACGATTTTCAGGCATGAGGTTATCTCTAAGATCAAGCTAATTCTCTTCAATTTTCCACTAACTAAAGAAACCTAATACAAAATTGAGAGCATTAAGGAAGAATTACCATATGAGCAGGCTCCACAATTGAATATCCAGTTTTATCTTTGAACATTTTCACAAACTCCTCTAAAACATAGAAGAAACAACAAATCCATTAACATAACCTCATTACAACCAGTGAAATAAAGTGAGAAGAAACTAGAAACAGAAGTCTTTACCAAGCATTAGATTGGATTCTCGTCGACGAGAACCATGATCAACGATTATAACCCCATCAGAATCACCAACCCCATTTCTAAGCAACCCAACATTCTCTAAACTCCCAAAACATGTCAAACCTCTTCTCCTTCCTCGTTGAGATCGAAAGTTCTCAATTTTCAAGGAATCTAACAAAGCCCATGAACGATTCGTTCGCGTAATCTCACATGAAGAAGAAGAAGAAGAAGAAGAAGAAGAAGAAGAAGAAGACGAAACACGAGTATCCACTCTGAAATTACTACCATAAATCGAACAATTCACCAAGAAGTGAGACTGAATCGCCGCCATTTTCAGTTCGGTCGGAATAATTCGATTTTCTCCGATGAATCGGCAAAAAACTGAAATCGGCCAAAAAAAAAAACTCAAATTTCACGGTGGTGCTAATTTTTTTTTTTTTTTTGAGGAAAAAAATATATTAAGTGGGCCGAAATTTAGGTTTAATGGGCCCATATTTTAAAGCCACGTCACCATTTCCAAGCCAAAAAGCTCGAAACTCAGCTCCAGAAGAACCTACGAAGACGAAGATCGGTCTCTCTCGAGTTTCTCTCTGGTTCACTCTATCTTCTTCTTCTTCTTATTCTCCAAGTCTGATTTACGATGTATTAAGATGGACTGAGCAAGAAAGCCGATTTTTTTTCTTCCGTATCTGTAATTTACAAGCTAGGTAATGAAATACAAGAGAAGACCAATTTTTTTTCCACATAAGTTAGGTTTTTGTCTGAGATTAGGACTTTTGGGAAGTGGGTTTTCATGAAATCGAAATAAATTTTGTTCTTTATGTTGTTTTGCATTGGTTTTTGAAATAAAAATGATTCCTTTTGGTAAACAAAATGTAAATGAAGGATTTTTTGTTTTTGTTTTGCAGTGATCTTTGGAAGTGAAGGAAGTAATTTGCGATGTATACAAGGATACTAAGAAGGAATCAGAGATTGGGTTTTGTATTGAAGCAAGACAAATGCTTAGTTAAGCCAGTGATTTGTGATAACACAAGTTCTCAACAATCTTATAGATTTACAAATATACTAAGAAATCATTTGACAAGAAAGTATCATTCTTGTGGTGCTATTGCTTCTGGAAACTGTTTGAGTTGGAATAGTCAATTGCGTCGGTTTAGTTCTGAAGGCGATGGAAGAAACGCTAGTGAGGATAATCGATCCCCTTTGAGTAAAGAAAAGACGGGAAATGAGAAGAAGAGTGGTTTTGGTGTTGAGCATTTTGATTCTCATGCTCTACTTGGAGAACAGGATCAGATAGAGTGGCTTAACAATGAGAAGCTTGCAAGTGAGAGTAAAAAGGAGTCGCCTTTTCTTAATAAACGAGAAAGATTGAAGAATGAGTTCTTAAGGAGGATTCAACCTTGGGAAACTATACAGCTCTCTTGGGAGTCTTTTCCTTACTACATCCAGTAATAACCGTAGACCTTCTGTTATCGTGTTAATTTTGTGTAGTCATTTCCATTTTTTGCTAATGTGTTCTGTTCTTGCTTGTTATAATCCACAGAGAACAGACAAAAGATACTCTGGTGGAATGTGTTAGCTCACATATGAAACAAGGAGACTTGGCGTCTATTTATGGTGCTCGTTTAGATTCTTCTAGTGGGAGAATATTGCTTCAGAGTGTTCCAGGTTTGTTGTTGACTAGAAAATGCATCGCAGTGTTTGGTGTTTTTGTTCTTTTATATCAAACTATGTAAATGAAAAGTCCAATAATGATTTGATGTTTTATACAGGCACTGAACTTTACCGAGAGAGGTTGGTACGAGCACTTGCTCGAGAGACACAAGTTCCACTGTTGGTTCTTGACAGCAGCGTTCTTGCCCCTTATGTGAGATTCTGATGTTTATTTGCTAAGAATGTTACTACCATTTTTCTTTCTGTTTTATGAATGTTAGTGTGATCTCTGTTGATTCTGATCAGGATTTTGCTGATGATAACAATGAAGAGTCTGAATCAGATGATGACGTTGCAGACTCAGATCAAAGCACTTCAGACTCAGAAGCCAAGGAAGAAACCGATGCAAACAATGAGGAGACGAGTAGCAGTGAGGAAAAATCAATTGGAAGTGACGATGAAGAAAGATATATGGAGATTTCTAAGGAAGTCCTCAAGAAACTTGGGGCCGACATAGAAGACATCGAGAAGGTATGATCTTTTTTGTAAGGTTCATAAATGCGTTTCCCAAGATAATTGTTTTCATTTCCCAGTGGAGTATGCAATGCGTATCTCTCCATTACCTTGGCATACAAATTGTCAAATTTATTATACTATTCATTTGTTGGACTTTTTTATCGTAGTAAGTACACACGATTTGGAAAGTATTCACAATGCATGCCATTTGATTGCTATTTCTTTGATCTACACAATGACTGCTGCATCACTCTCATTTTTTTGATCGATGGAGTTTAGAAATGCTACACATGTGCTTATATCTGATCGACATTGTTGCAGAGAATGTCGATCAGACTAATTGGCTCTTCTGAGGAGTCAAAAGCTGCAGTTGTTGATAATCATGGCAAGGCCAGGCGGCCTCTTAAGAAAGGTAACCAACTCCCAACGTGCTCATCTTGCTCCAACTTGTTGATGTATCTCATCACTGTAGAAGCTCTAGATATACTTAATGTATCCATTTTCTTTATGAGTCTGGCGTGTTATAATAATTTTTATTTGTATCTAGTTATATTTTTTTCTTTGTGTTGTCTTCATCTCACTGACCTTCAACACTTTTCTCTTTCGCTTCTGAAATTTTTAATCTGCACACATATTTGTAGGAGATCAAGTAAAGTATATTGGGTCTGCTAAGAAGGTCGAATCAAAGCTTAGGTAAATTTTTTTATGACTTCTGTGGGAATCTCTTTCCCTTTACTTGTGCTTAAAGATTTTTACTGTTTGCCTTGATATAGCTCTACTGAAATATGGTTCATTTGAAGACTTTATCTAAACGCTTGTTATGACGAATTGGCATAATTATGGTAGAAAGTAATAGATGTTTAGCTTTTGCATAATGTTGGAAAAACAAGGTTTGATCTTTTATTTAATCCGTTTTGTGGCATGGTCTCGTTTAGTGCGTACGTCCTTTTGTAACATGTTATTAAAAGAATTTCTCTGATGATCTGGGGAATCCTTTCAGCTATATGTAAGGCTTGTATCCTTGTTTCATGTTTTCACCATTGAATGTGTTTGTATCCAAGGCGAGGCAAGTTGGTAATTAGCTTCATAATCGCTGTATTTTGATATGTTGCCTGCTTCAAAAATATTCTGTATTATACAGCTTTGAAATTCTTGACTCACTCACCCCTATGATTGTGCTCCATTCTTGTTGGTCAGTTATCGTATAGAATGGCATATGTATATGTAAATACTTACAAATTCCTATGTTGATGGTTGATAATGCTGTTGCTCCAAAATTGCGACATCTCTGTTTCATGTATTGATATCATTTCTCCCATGTGCATGGTATTTAATGTTGATGTGAATGAATAAAAAAGTTTTCAGTTTAAGCTGTCTGATTTAGTTTTAGTCATCAAAAATACACATGGAGTGTCCACACTTGTTTATGAAGTTTTATTTGAATGTGTTTACGTAGTCTATAAGAATGTGACCCTTCTAGCAGGTCCATAATGGAGGTGAAATTTTGGGAATAAGGCATTATAGGCATCATCTTCTAGTAATCAAACCTAGTAGTTATGATTTCATCCTTATTTTGTGTTGGCTTGTAAATGGATCACAGGGTCGTGTTGGGGAAGATTTCTACATCTGATGGTCGAAAGAGTGCTTTTACCGTTATTCCTGGCAGGTGAGTTGGTGAGTCATTTAGTGTGAGAAATAGATAAGTGTCCTCTTATTTTAGGTTTTATCTTTTGTCTTCCATGTTTCTTTCCTTTATAATATCTCTCGCTCTTCGATGGGTTGGAAACACCGTTGGCTGTCTAGAAGGGGGAACTGGATGCAGGATTGGCCTACTTTGTCCTGTTTGTAGTACATATGTAGTTAATAATTTGGTTACAGAAATAGTCTGTCTTTTAAAGTTTATCCCACTTATCTCATAGTCTGACTTTCTGCAGATTTTCCCGTTGTAATATGACTACGTGTTTTGCTATTTTACTTGTCGAGTGGTGAAGCTTGTGTAAAAGTTGTCAACTGGTAGAAGTTTTGCACTATGAAACATTCATCTTGTAGTTTCGTGCGCATAAATATCTTCTATGATACATTGTTCTGATATCATTTGAGTCTATGGCTGCATGGTCTGCCTAGTGGTTTAATAGTAATTTTCTCATCAACTACTAAATGTTAATTATGATTATTCCGTGCGAGTTGGAATTGCCTTTTGGAATGTTTGGGGCTTTAGTTTTAGATAGTTCAGGTGTTCCAAAACTTCTGTTACAATTGTTACCTTGTGTTCATTAGTTCGCATGATAGTTTTTTTAGAGATTATTCTTACCAGATGTACAATGCCATTCGCAAATCTCCCAATCGAATCAGAGTTTGTTTGGCTGTGAATTTCATCATCATATACCTTTATTTATGATGTTGAGTATCTAATGACAGTATGCCATCTGTGGTTTCTGTAATTTGACTTGCCTGCAAATGTGACATTCTATTCTAAACATGTATTGAACTCAAATTTTGACATGGTGAATATAACTTTTTTTTTAATCAAAGTTTATATACTTGCAGGCCATTGTCTAGCGGACAACGTGGAGAGGTATATGAGGTGAGTGGGAACCGTGTTGCGGTTATATTTGACTGTGGTGACGATAAAACATCAGAGGCAAGTGAGGAAAAGTCAGCAGACCAGTCCCAAGAGTTACATATTCACTGGGTAGATGGTATAATTGCTTTATAATATCCTCTGATTGATGTGTCATCCTTGTGAATCTGGAGAATTACTCGCTATGTATAGAGATGCTCGACATCGTATTTAAATGTAACTAACTAATACAGTATGTATTTTCTACGCAGTCAAAGACCTCAAGCACGATTTGGATATGCAAGCAGTAGATGGCTACATTGCCATGGAGGCATTGAATGAGGTATACTTGGAAGTTACTTTAACTTACATGTTGGCTACATTGCCCATACTGTGGATACCTGTAATTCTGCCTCTCATTTTATTCCATTATTTTCCTGTCTTTGTAGGTTTTGCAATCTGTTCAACCACTTATAGTCTATTTTCCAGACTCCTCGCAATGGTTGTCTAGAGCTGTTCCTAAAACGAGAAGAAAGGAATTCATAGACAAAGTTCAGGATATGTTTAATAAATTATCAGGTCCGATTGTTATGATATGTGGGCAGAACAAGATAGAAACAGGCTCCAAAGAAAGAGAAAAATTTGTAAGCCTGTCAACAACTCTCACTTGTCAAGTTGTTATTGGTTATTGTTTGGCCTTTATTTGTGACCAGTGAATGAAAAATGTTATTTTTTCCTGAAAACAGACGATGGTGTTCCCAAACTTTAACCGGCTTACAAAGCTGGTAAGCTAAACATTCCAGTAGCATTTTATTGATTCATGGTGCACTTGTCTTTGCATGAGTTGATGGAAAACTTTCTAATAAGGACTTGCAAGTTATTCAACATCTTATACACCCATTATATGGCACCAATGAATTAGTCACGTTTCTTACATTTTTTTACTGTAATGTGGATTGCACTTTTCATCCTCCCTGATATGACTTTTGCTCGGTTTGTCGACAAAATGACAGCCCTTGCAATGTCATGTTCTTCTTGGTACTTAAAACTTTATAAATTTTGCCTTTGTGTTGCAGCCTCTTTCCTTGAAGAACCTTACTGAGGGGATCTCGGAAAGGAAAAAGTCAGAGGAGAATGAGATATACAACCTTTTCACTAATGTTATGCGCCTCGATCCTCCAAAGGTATGCCTAATATCTAATGAAAACTTTGTATCACAATAACAATGAACTATTCGTGTATCTAAACAATTGATTAGGAAGTGTAGATGTTTTGTTATACCTAAGTGAGATAGAATAGACTAGTCTAATTATATCTCTTGGACAACATATCTTCTAAGTCTCCCAAGTGAGATAGCTATTTTGTCGAATGATATCGTACTTAGCAAGCATAAGCTACTTTCATTAGTTGTTTCATCAAGAATGCATGTAAAAAGTGGGAGGTATATACCCACATTGCCAAGACGGTTCCGGTACTACAGATGATCATCATCCTTATGACACATTGTGGCATCAGACTTCTACGATTTCATATGACTGACTCCTGTCTACTTCTTAAGTAACCACTTTCGTACTTGATTCCTTCCATTAAAATTTTGGTGTAGGAAGAAGAGCCCCTCAGACTATTCAAGAAACAACTGGGAGAAGATAGGAGAATTGTGATATCGCGGAGCAATATCAATGAGTTACTGAAGGTACCTAGCTCTGGTTTAAATGTCATTTGAAAAAAACTGAGTCAAACATGTAATGTTTTCACTAATTTTTGTATCCTTCAATGTACTCTTTCCAGGCACTTGAAGGACATGAGTTATTCTGCACAGACTTATACCAAGTGAACACCGATGGCGTAATATTGACAAAGCAAAGTGCGTAACTCTATGAAATTACTTGGCTTGTTTTGTATTTATTTCTTTATGTCTTAGGGCTGTTATGCATACGAATTAAGTTCCTGATTGATTTAAGCATTCATTTATTCTGTAGTGGCAGTTGTTGCTATAATGGCAAGAATCAGGTTGTTAGGATACTATTGTGAAACTTATGATAAGGCGCACATACTTTTAGATCCTCGAATTTTACCTTGAACTGCTTATTCACTATTAATTTAGTGTTCTGATTAGATTTCCTTGAGGTTGGATACAATTCAATTGTGATTTGACGTTTGATATCTGCTGCTTTCTGTTCGTTGTTGCATATTGGAATTTAGCCCTTGGTCTCTGAGATAGAAATATTTACATGACAAAGAGAGCTCAGAAACTTGTGGCTTTTGTTTTTACAGAAGCAGAGAAAGTTATTGGCTGGGCCAGAAATCACTATTTAGCTTCTTCTCTAGACCCATTGGTTAAAGGAGGCCGCTTGTCTCTGCCTCGTGAAAGGTACTCGTAGTTGTGGCTTTATCTTGTGCGTCTGTGATTTTTATTTTATTTTAATCTTACTGCCCCTTTTTCTTTGCTTCAAGCCTTGAGATTTCAATTGAAAGATTAAGGAAACTTGAAGATAATTCCCTAAAACCGTCTCAAAACTTGAAGGTTAGTTTCAGTGCCCTTGGATACTGGTAAATGGATCTTGAATACTTGAGTAATAATGATGTTAACGTTCCTGCAGGATATTGCAAATGATGAGTATGAAAGAAATTTTGTGTCGGCTGTGGTTGCTCCTGGAGAAATAGGCGTCAAATTCGAAGACATTGGTGCTCTTGAAGACGTGAAAAAGGCTTTAAATGAGTTGGTTATTCTTCCCATGAGGAGGCCAGAGCTTTTCACCCGTGGAAATCTCTTACGGGTATTGCATTCCGTTTGGTACATAGCATTATTTTCTTTCACTAGGTTAGTTACTACTGTTCAACTTGGCTGTTTGTCCTGATGCATGAGCCTTTTTTCAGCCCTGTAAAGGAATATTGCTGTTTGGTCCTCCGGGCACTGGTAAAACGCTCCTCGCCAAGGCGCTTGCAACAGAAGCTGGAGCAAACTTTATTAGCATAACTGGCTCAACGCTTACATCAAAGGTACATGGACTATGTCATATAATGCTATACTGATTTTTGGGAAAATGTAGTTTTGGGGACACTGTTCGATAAATAGTTCTAATAGCTTCATTATTTTCATCCGGATTATTATTTATTGGATCTGACTCTGCCTTGTCTTGGTTCATTGTTTGGCGTAGTGGTTTGGAGATGCAGAGAAGCTCACTAAAGCTCTCTTTTCCTTTGCCACCAAGCTAGCTCCTGTTATTATTTTTGTCGATGAGGTGAGAATTTTGTATCTACACTTCGTTTTTGTATGTCAATACTTCACAGGGTTGACTTATGGTTATCACTTTCTACTTTGGTTATCGCGGCTTGCTGGACATATCTTATGATGGGTAAATGTGACTAATGTGGATTATTTGTTTGATAGATTGATAGTCTGTTGGGTGCTCGTGGTGGCTCTTCCGAGCACGAGGCTACCCGAAGAATGAGAAATGAATTCATGGCAGCTTGGGATGGGCTTAGGTCAAAAGACAGCCAAAGAATCCTCATCCTTGGTGCCACCAACCGTCCATTTGATCTTGATGATGCTGTCATTCGTCGTCTACCAAGACGGTAAAACCTGATTTTAGGTTCATTTCCCTTAGTGAAGACTGATAGGCTGTGAATGCTTGTTATTGAAAGATTTTTATTCCCTTTGATTTCTAGGATATATGTCGACTTACCAGATGCCGAAAACCGGTTAAAGATACTGAAAATATTTCTCACTCCAGAAAATCTGGAGTCCGGTTTCCAATTCGAAAAACTTGCAAAGGAAACCGAAGGGTATTCGGGTAGCGATCTGAAGGTTGGTATACGTTCTCTGAACCCTAGCCTGCAGCGGCGCTTGAACGTTCTTTCTTTCTTAATCTCTTTCTTGGGGTTATATTGCAGAATCTATGCATTGCTGCTGCGTACAGACCTGTTCAAGAATTGTTACAAGAAGAACAAAAGGTACAGCGTCCAGATTGCGTTAAACATATGCTGGTCGGTTTTGCAGCTTTTTGCTTGATGTTTTTGCCTTGTTTGTCTCTTTAGGGTGCAAGAGTGGGTGATTCTCCAGGTCTACGATCTCTGAGTTTAGATGACTTTATTCAGTCTAAAGCTAAGGTAATTTAGTTGTATAATGTAACTTGAGTTTGTGTTTTTCATTTTATCATGACGATTGATTCAAACCGCAAAGATGTAATTGTGATCATATGTATTTGGTTGATTTGATTTCTGCAGGTGAGTCCGTCTGTGGCGTACGATGCGACAACGATGAACGAACTGAGAAAATGGAACGAGCAATATGGTGAAGGTGGGAGCAGGACTAAGTCTCCCTTTGGCTTCTGAAAGAAAATGCCAGTTTTGGTAGATCAAAGTGTTTTAACCTCTCATGTTTTTTACTTTGTTAGATCATGTTGTAACTAATCCTAGTGCTACATCCATCATTTTCCAATTTCAATTATAATGGAACACTATAACCAGTCCAATGACTCCAATCATTCATATTTAAATTATTTGTGCCCAAAACTGATGAAACTGAATGTACATAACCCTTAAATAAGAAACGTTGTGGTTAATAATTGTCTAAAATCTCTCTCAAAGCATGCCAATAATAACCATGTACTTTATTTTTATCTTTCTAAACTAGTATCTCAATACAAAATATAATAAGATAAAAAGTTTGTGATAAATTCCCCATGAAAAGCAAAATAAAATAAAAAGGGAAAATAATATATTGCATGATGGGGTCAGAGAGACCAGAAACTCTTTGAAAACTGATTTACCAAAATGAATTTTACCAAAGGCTTGGTTTAGCTTCGAACCCAAGAAGGCTCCAAACCATAGAGCTTATCGCCTCGGTTTTGAGCAGCTGATGTCCGAGGCGGTAGTGCATGTACCGTGATCGGAAGAACCCAATTGTGTTTTTCCCTCACCGGGACTAAGAGCGGATGTTCATACCTTTTAGTTACCAGAATACAGAACAAGAAAAAAAATTCAACAACTTCAGCATTTCAAAAGGCGGCACAGGAGATTTGAAAGAGAGTGTAAAACTTAAAGTAATACCTGCATAAGTCCACATCCTTCGGGGTAGATATGAACTCAAACTTAAGATTCCATTGTACAGAAACATGAGGTGTAGTAAACGACATTGGACCATCCGCAGGAATCGAAAAAAGAAAGCTGGACTGAATAAGGTCTGCCACCACTTCATGGTGATCGCTATGGACCTGACGAATCTAAAGATCAGTAAGAGAAAAGAAAATCCTTTAGGTCCCTCGCCAAATTACGGTGGTATACTTTACACCCTAGTATTGCATTTGTACCTTATTACTCTCTGGAGAATTCCTCCTAGACGGATGAACGAATTTCCTATCGACTATCTCTGTTGTTTCTAGTATAACCGTGACCTGGAAAAAGATATTGATCACTAAATTCAACAGATATTGATACACCTCAACTAAAGATTATATAACAGAAGTTTTGTGTGTTGTGAATTTACCTCGAGGCATCTCCTGGCACCTTCTTCATGGAAGAAAGTAAGAGTTCCACCTATCTGAAAAAAAATTAACATTTGTGAAAACACTTATTAGGTGCTGGAAATGTTTTGAAAGAATGTTGAATGACATGAAACACCCATTACAGTATCGCTGAAGTAATAAGTAGAGTCAGCATTATTCGGGGAAACTCTAAGAAGGACTTGGTCATCCAATTTAATGTTGTAAGATCTTCCTAGTGTAAATCCTTCTGCTGCAAGAAATGATTGCATCAGGATAAGTAATACTTGAACAATCAACAGACAAATGAAGACTACAAAATGGGAGAAGATTAAGAGAGTAGACTAGTTTACATGGGACTGGCTCTCTAGCTCCTGCTTCAGGAGACATAGACGTTCCCGGGCCATTTGTCTGCTTGCGCTGTTGACTTTGGATCACAGAACTTGAGGATTTATCAGGCGACAAGCCATCTAGTAGAAAAAAATGGAAGTCTTCTTCAGTAATCTCTTCCTTACAATTTCCAATACATTATTTGCAATAGAGTCAACTTCTAAGATAATGGTGTATTTCGGAAACAGCATGTTTCGTCAACTATTTATTGGTATTTAAAAACACCACTATGTTCAAAAGTTGCTTGAAACCAGCCTTCTACTGAAGGCAGAAACACTTATGTTAACCTCTGACAAAACAACCTAGGGGCTACATGAACTGGTGCTATCCTCAGTTACCCAGTAAAAATGCTGTTTTAGTCAATTACTCGCATATCAATCACTTACCGGTTCCAGAATCATAAGACACCACAGCAGCTGATAAGTGAGAGACAATCATTTTTGGAGATGCTCCAGCACCTTCGCCAATATATGACGTGTCTTTCATTGATAAGCGCGGTCCAGAATTTAAGGACAATGAACTGCCAAAGGTCCTATTTAAATTTCCTTTGTTGGCATAGGAAGAAACAGACAAGATTTCATCTCGTGAACTGTCGTATCCATCCTCACCACTATCGTATGCGTCATTTGCTCTAGTCTGCATTCAACGCATTTGGTACATTGTTCTCATGTTAACCAGCATGCAAAATAAACCAATACGTATACCCCAAAAAAGTTGTGCAAATCAATAGTAAAGAAGATAAACAATAAAATGGCACAGGTGTGAGCATGACATACCCATTCTGAATCTCCATCCATCTCTTTCCAATAAATTTCTGTCTGAATGGTAATGGTTGGAACAATCCCTGGAAGCAAATGTATGAGTCACATCAGGTTGCGCCACTAATGCCGTCAAAAAATTAGATTTTTTTCCCCTATGTTCTGTAACTTGGCGTCTCATAAAATAATAGAGTCCCTGATTTAAAAAATTAACACTTTACGTGAAAGCTTACCCTCGCTTAGTCTTTCCTCTAGCAACCCATTGTTCTTCTGACTTACCCATACCTGTATTGGGATTTGAGTCTCCTGTTGGTAAATAAAACAGGAAAGTAGGTAAATACTAAAAATAAAATTTGATTAGGGAAAATAAGATTATCAGAAAAACAAGAGCTTACAACCAAATGCATTCACTTCAATATTTTCTATCAAACATCATCACATAGGAGGCTTATAATTTGAACCTCAATTATGACATATAACTAAGATAAAATCCTAGACCTACTCCAGAATCATAGCATCCAATTTTCGGGACAAAAAGTTGACGCTAAATCAAGAAGAACATCGATTCTACTTGATCAAAGAGATATTATACTCGAGTGACCAAATCCTAAACCCACTACAGTGAAAGGTCCAAAGAAACCGCTGTCCATGGGACACCGACAAGTTTTCTAAGAACATCTAGACTAGCCTATGATTTATACCTCATGCTTCAACCTCATATTTTGCACAGAAACTCCGTTGTATCTATGTACCATCGATTTATGAATGTTGAATGATCCAAGCAAAAAGGAATGATTTTCTTATAAATTAGGTATTAAGCAGGCTAAAACCAAGGATGACGCCTGGTTAGCAGTTTTGTAAGAACATGATGTGTTGCAAAGTTACCCTCGCTTCTACAATATTATGTTTTCACAAGAAAACTACAAATGTTTGCTTTTCTATCCCAATTTATATGTTTTTTGTACAGGAGAAGAGAAAGCATACTAAGTTCTAGAAACCAGAGTGAACAGAGAAGTCTGAAAATTAAGTAAACTAACCACTTTAATGTAATCTTTTTTCGAGTCTTTGTAAACTTGACTGTTTTCTAATGCCATCCATCTTCCACGTAATGTGCTCTTGATGTAGTAATAGTAACGTATAGCACCTTTATATGAAGGTGGTATAATCTGTGGAAGTATAGCTCGAACCATTACTGTAGATGGAAATGGCAAAACAAAGAAGCCTGTTAGCTTAAAGGTTGACATTGCATGCCCCTGGCCATCGGCATCTAGCATAGTCTTTGTAATTATTCATATTGTTCTAAAGAAAGGAATCAGGCAAGATTACATGTCATCTTAGCACCAGGGGATAGAAGTTGATCTGAAATCAAGTTTGATGTTGAGCTGTCTAGGAAGTTACGTTCACCTGGAAATCTCCGAAAATAAATATATGATTACATCATCACGCAAATCAATACAAAAGTACAAGTAGATGACACGAAACCTAGTATCATTTTGTTCCCTCAACCTTATGAGGGTCAGGAAAAGGACCTAACAATGAAACACTTTTGTAATATAACACTGATGCAAGTACTACACTTAAGCCTAACTACACTAGAACATTCGCCTAGACGCAACTAAGTTTGATGAATGCAATAAAGGTCGCATTGAGCATCACGTGTTGAATGTAATATACTCAATGGCTCTAAAGAAAGAAACACAAAAGGCCAAAATTCTTCAGAGTTAAGGAAACATGCAAAGAAAAACTGCATAACTTGTTCCATTCATTTTCTCCGTCATTTTCCTCTACCCATCCTCACAGAACAGAACTTAACCAGATTCAAGCCTACTTCTAAGAATGTGTATGTGTGTCAGTGTGTCTATGTGTGACACATCAAGATTTCCAAAGATATTTCAACAATTACAAAATCTCCATGAATTGAGAGAACATATAACAGTTTCAGTAACAAAAACAAATCTTAAAATACCTTTTCGTTCTTTGCTTCCTGGTGGTGGCTTTTGAGTTATAAACAAGTTTTTGTCAAATTTCTCTACTCCTTTAAGCTCAAAACTAAGCTTTTCAACCAAAATCGAGGGATTAGCCACATTCTCATGATCCCTTACAGGAAGATTACCAACCTCAATAGTTACAAATATGGAATCTCCAGGCCTATACACATCTTTATCTGTTTGCAAACTAAGACTTGGTTTGAGCTTGCTTCCAGAAACACCTGAAGATTCATTAACTTCACTGGAACTGCCGAACCCCAAAAATGAAAGCATCGCTTCAATGACTGTGTTCTTTAACAAATACAACTATTCAGCCAGAGGCACCAAGCAAACCATAGAAGCTGACTTAACTAAACTCCTGACGAAATTAGCCATAAACCCTGTCAAAATGATGGAACAAGAGTTCAGAAAACCAACACCTTTATGTAAAATCTATACAAAATGACTCAAATTTAGAACTGAGAGCAAATAAAAACAATCATAAGGCATAAAGAGAGGTTCGCAATGCACAATGTACGGCTCTGAGGATGTAATTGCACAGAGCTCACGAAATTAGGGTTTCTAGTGGGGGGAAAAAGATGAATTACACTTGATAATTGAATAATGTGACTTGGATGGAGTTGAAGCAGCACGAAAAACTCGATTTCATTTCCGGGAAGCCATTGCAGAAGAATGGCGATCAATTACTTCGACCAAAACTCAGATCCAGAGAGAAGAAGACGCGAATCGTGTAGATCATACAACGAATTTGTGAGATTTGATTTCCGAACGAATGTAATATTTCGTTCACAGTCAGATTCGTATGAGTTTCTTCTACCTTCTTTCCGTGGCAACGAAATCAGAGATTACAGCAATACGGCGGCGCCGGGAGAATAATTCGAAGCCAAAAGTTCCGGCGATAGAAATCCTCCGCCGCGAGAATCGAGAAAAGTGTGAAGGTTGAGATTTCTACAGTAAACCGGAATGATAAATTCAGCTCGTGATCTGAATTTAGATTATTTTTCTCGTTACGTTTAATATTTATTGTTTATAAAAGGTTAATGAATAAATAAATGAATCCACGATGGAAAAGAAAGTAGAGTTATAAGAAAGAAAAATGTAAATAGAAAATAATAGTTCTGAAACTTGCATTTTGAATGATATACTATAAGAAATTAATTTGTAATGTATACATAAGTATTATTAAATTTTATAATTAAAATGTATGTATTAAATAAAATACTTAAGATATTTGAAAATATTAAGTGATTGATAAAGTAACTTAAAATTAAAAATTGTGTAAATGAAACTTTTCTATATATTAGTATGTGGTTATGCAAAACAATGAATTGTTAAACCAGACAACAAGTTATCAACTTTGAAGTTTGAACTATTTGATTTCATTCTCTAACAAAATTGTGGATGGATTATTAAGTACAAAGTCATAATCTACAACTACAACAAAATCCAAAATTGTCAGAGTTCACTGAAACAAGCAAGCATTCTCTGCAGAATTTTTTTTTATAAATAAAAAAATTATCTCACCTACTTTGCAAAACGATATTTCTTTACAATTTCCAATACACTTTTAGGAGTAATTTTTTGGTAAGAAATGATAATGAGTTAATGTACCAAATACCAAAAAATTAGGATTGATTTGCTCATTAGCACACAAAAAAATTATAATTAATAAACTAATAAAAATTAACTTATGTGGCACAATTATGTCCATTAGATTTAGGTTAAATGGTTAGAATTTTAATTATAGATTTTTTTTGGGTTATTCCACCTAATTTCCATAAATTTATATACCAATCCCATTATTTTCAACGAAGCAGCCACTATAGTTTTTATTGTTTATACAAAGTGTTATGCCACCAAACCATTCCAAATATAGTTAAAGATTCTACAAATTATATCCACTAAACAAAAAATAAATAAAAATTAGCCCCAAATGAATCAAAGGGTTTGGTTTGTTGTCCCTATAAATAGATGCATAAGCCGCTCCACTTAAGCACGTGACTGCTCCAAGCCTCTCTGCTTCACTTCCACTGGACATCAATGGCTCCTTCTTCATCATCTCTTCTTACAAGGTTAAAAATACAATCTTTTTCACGAAAAATGAAACTTTTTTTCATTATTGATTAGGTGAAAAATATGCGAATGTGAAATGGGAAGAGCTTGGATTCGCGTTGATTCCAACAGATTATATGTATGTAGCTAAATGCAAACAAGGGGAGAGTTTTCACAAGGAAAAATTGTTCCTTATGGTGACATTTCAATTTCTCCTTGTTCTCCAATTCTCAATTATGGCCAGGTTTTGTTTTCATCTTTTTCACTAAACCAATGTTATTTTGCTTTGTATATTTTGTGCAAGCTTGCCAAATGTTACTGGATTATAGGAATTTGGAGTTAATTAGAACATGATTAAGAAATTAGAAGCCTTTGATTTTTGGATTAAAAACCTATGAGATTGTGTATTGTTGTTTGATTGAGTGTTAAAGCACACAAAAAGTTTATAACTTTAGTGTCTAATTCTCAATTATCTTTAGGAATTTGGAGTTTAATTAGAACATGATTAAGAAATTAGAAGCCTTTAATCTCTGGATTAAAAACCCGTGAGGCGAAAATCAGAAAATGATATGTAGATTGTGTATTGTTTTTTGATTGAGTGTATAAGCAATCAAAAAGGTTATAACTTTAGTGTCTATTTGATTTTGGTTTGGCTTTGTAGGGACTATTTTAAGGTCTTAAAGCTTATAGGACAGAAGACGACCGGATTAGAGTATTCCGGCCTGAACAAAACGCTCTACGTATGCAGACTGGTGCGGAGAGGCTTTGTATGACACCTCCTTCTCTAGAGCAATTCGTCGAGGCAGTTAAAAAAACTGTATTTGCCAACAAGAAATGGGTATGGACTATGAACCAATATGATTCTTAATCATAACTTGATTTCATTTCTGTAATTAGCTATAAAGTATAACGGGTTTTTGGGTTTTAGGTACCTCCTTTTGGGAAAGGAGCTTTGTATATTAGGCCTTTGCTTATTGGTAGTGGTGCTATTCTTGGAGTAGCTCCTGCACCTGAATATACGTTCCTCATTTATGTATCTCCCGTTGGAAATTACCATAAGGTGAGTTTGCGTATTATTGTTTCAAATACTTGGTGAAGTAAAACTCTGCTTAAAGACTCTTTAGAGTTGAGAGATAGTTAAACTGATTTGTTGTTCTTGTAGGCAATCTCAGGCTTGAACCTTAAAGTTGATCATAAGTATCACCGAGCACATTACGGTGGAACAGGTGGTGTCAAGAGCTGCACAAACTATTCTCCAGTAAGTTAAAGAAACAGAAATTATATATCATCCATGGCAATAAGTTAATGGCAAAAAAACTTATTCTCTGATTTGTTTATTCGTATAAACTTTGAAAGGTTGTGAAACCGTTGGTTGAAGCAAAGTCATCGGGTTTCTCTGATGTTCTGTTCTTGGATGCGGCAACTGGTAGAAACATCGAAGAGGTTTCTACGTGTAACATCTTCATTGTCAAGGTAAATTCACATATTATAGAAAGTTTCAACCTTTTAGAATCCTTAGCATGAACTCATTAATTAGTAATCATTCGTTTTATAGAGAAATATTGTGTCTACTCCACCAACTTCAGGAACCATTTTACCAGGAATCACTAGGAAAAGCATAAGCGAGCTAGCTCGTGATATCGGTTACCAGGTTCCAGCATTCAATCATACATTCTATATTTCGTATTAGGCATTTTCACGAAAAATCAAGATTCTTAGATTATGATTCACAAATGTATCATAGGTTCAAGAACACGATATTTCGATAGATGAGCTACTAGAAGCAGAGGAAGCTTTCTGCACGGGCACTGCAGTGGTCGTTAAAGCTGTTGAAACTGTGACCTTCCATGAGAAGAAGTAATAAGATTTTCTAAATCATAAATATCATTTCATCAAATCTTTCAATTTGTTCCAAGCCATTCTCGGGTTAATTAGTGTTAATATTGGGTTCATATTTATCGGCAGGGTAAAATACAGGACAGGAGAAGAAGCATTGTCTACGAAGCTTCACTCGATGTTGACGGGTATTCAAATGGGTCTTGTTGAAGATACAAAAGGTTGGATGGTGGAGATTGATCGTTGTCAAGGTTGAAAAAGAAGAGATTTGAAAAAGCTGATGCAAAGTTTCTTACTCAATATGTGTCTTCTCTCTTAGTATTTGATTTGTTTTGCACTATCATTATGTGACTGAGAAATAATTGGCGATAAATCTTGACTATCATTATTTCTTCTTCTTTATTGATATTATATTTTCTATTTAAAAGACTAGCTAGACAATCTCCTCATGAAGTTGCTCCGGGCTTAATGACATTTTTTACCGAGAAATTTAGGTATGTGAATGTGATCCATAATCTTCTTTAACCGAGAACTAAAATATGTTAATTTTTCTCCTCTCTAACATGAAAACCACCGTAATTTGAAATATGTCTTTTTGGGAGGTCCATAATAATAATACACGATGGGTTTAATGATCCATTTGTTAAGACTCAATTATCTTTTGGTCCTCTATTTAACTATTTTGCAGATGCGGATTGAGAATATTTCATGTAATATATTCAAGACAATTTTTTTGGATATCTTTAGCATGTCGATCTCTTATAGAATATTTATACTTCCAAATGAATTAAATTTGTGTGTTGATGCTTGAGACGTGCATGTACTAGTATTATCTACTCCCTCCGTTTCATAATATAAGATGTTTTAGCAAAAAACACAAATATTAAGAAACTACTTTTACTTTTAAAAGTAATATTTTAAAAATATATAAAAAACATTTTAACCAACAAAAAGAAAAACTACATAATATTATTGGTTGCAGAATATTCAATTATGTTAAAAAATACCTAGGATTGTCAAAACATCTTATATTTTGAAACAAAACAAAATGTCTAAAACATCTTACATTATGAAACGGAGAGAGTAATATTTTAGATTTAAACATACATTTGACTTTGCTAATTTAAATTAAATCTGCTGTGACAGACAGATGATTATATATATCAATTATACCATAAAAACTAAAGACCGGCTCTTTTGGTTAAAAAAAGACTGCCCCGTTTTACAACTTGATTGCTTCCTCAATCATCCGCACATGAACCTAGTTGAACGATTTTTTTTTTTTTTGGTCGTCAGTTGAACGATTTATAATTTCTTTTTTTGAATTATACACAGTTTCCCCAAAGGCCTTCTAGACCCAAGAGACTAATCTGTGTCACAGGCGATGCCCAAATGTTAATTCCCCGGTGGCCGAGACTCGAACCCGGGTGGCGGTAGTTACAGTTGCAACCCCTTTACCACTGGGCCACAAGCCTCAGTTACGATTTATAATTTCATTTAACAAAATATTAGAAAAGTATATATAATTATATGATGTAGTCATATTAAAAATGATTAACTTCGAACACATGTTTTCGCAAACTCTATAGCACGCATACCCGCATTCCTTGCGTCTAAAAGAGTTCCAATGTAGTTTTGTTCTAGTTTGCCTTTTTAACATTGTATTTTTATTATTATTCTATTACAAATTATATGAGAATTGTTATATCGATGATTCCACGATGGATAAGTCTCCTGCCATAATCGGCATCAAATGATTTTACCTTGCTTTACGCTGAAGATACTTGTAAACTTTATCTCCATTAATTTGCACAAATAATAAAAAAGCGCATTTTCTAGATAAATCATGTTATCCTTGACCAGTGCCGTGCCTAGACTTGTGGGGGCCTAAGGCGAATTTTAAAAACTAAATTTTATTTCCATTATGAAAATAACTCTAATTACATCATTTTCAAATACATTTTAAAAAATTATATAAAAAATTAGCAAATGTTAACTAATTAAAATTGAGTACATTTTATTTATTTATTAGTGTTTTACAAGACCATATATGTTTATTAAGTAAACAAGAAAAATACTTTTGTAATTATTATAGCTTTTATACACATAAAAATAATAGATAACCATAAAAACAATTACACTTTGAAATAATTTTTTGACAAGGAAACGAAAAAGTCTATAAAAAATGTTAGCTGTGAAAATAAGAATAAAGTCCAATAGTCTAAACCATAAACATTTCCGACAAAATGACACATTTGGAAAATTATTTAACCAATTATGGTTGGTTCTATTAGTTTGAACCGTAGAAGTCAAACAGTAGAACATAGCTCGAACCAATCGAACCAGATGACATTTACGTGGAAGGGGCCCCAATATTTAATTATAAACGGCCCCTAAGCCGTTGCCTTATGAAACTTATTTTCATAACGGTGAGCACGGCTCTGTGACCTCCTGGTATAAAAACATTAGTGAATCCTTGATCGATTATTAGGCCAAAGAGGCTTCCATTAACTAAGCCCTTTAGTCTTTAAAAATGTTAAATAAGTTTAAGACTCTAAATTCATTAAAAAGGAAAAAAAAACGATAGATCGAGATTAAAAAAGAAAATGACCAATGGAATTTCGAAAGGTTCCTTTGTAATTATTGTCACTATAAAATCCAAGTGTCATTCTCAACGCAAATCAAACCTCCAAAGCTTGAACCACTTTCTTGCTCTCATTGTTTTTCACTCTTCCTTTATCCAATGGCTCCTTCATTGCACTCTTCTTCATCACCTCTTCTTACAAGGTTAAAAAAATATTATCATCTCTTTTATAAAAAATGAAGTTCCTTTAATTATAAAGTCCTTTCTCTGTTTATACAAAACCCTTATACTCATTTGGTTGTTTTTTGTTTTGGTTTTTGGTGGCATGATGCATTAAAATAGTGAAGCAGATGAAAAATATGCGAATGTGAATTGGGACGAGCTTGGATTTGGTCTTACTCCAACAGATTACATGTATGTTGCAAAATACAAACAAGGAGAGAGTTTTTCAGAAGGGAAGATTGTTCCTTATGGTGACATTTCAATCAGTCCTTGTTCTGCAATTTTCAATTACGGCCAGGTTTTAGTTTTCTCTTTTAACTTTTGTTCCACTTTTTGCATTTATGTTTCATTTAGTATCTACTTAATATAAGTAAAATGTATTTTCCTAGTTTAGAACAAACCTTTTTACCTTTTTACCTTATTACCGTATGTACTTTTTTCCTTGGTGATAGATCTTGGTCTGGTCTTTGGTTCGAATTTTTTGGTTTCAAGAAACTAATGTCAAATCTAATAGAGATCGGTTGGGTATGGTTTTTGGATTTCAGATTCCGTTCTTGTTTTTCTTTATAATTAAAAAGTAAACCCTTTTCAAGTATCTTTGTTCAGGAAGTTTATTTTTATATTTCTGAATGTATTATTTTCATTTGTATTGATTTTAATTTAGGAACTTAACTTGCTTCTTTCTCTATACAAGTCTATGTATCTTTGTTGTTATGAGAGTCTATTATAATATTATAATTCTTCCATAACACCTTCGTGAAGATATAATTTCAAGATTCTTGAGATTCTTGATTTACTGGTTTGGGTTTGCAGGGACTATATGAAGGTCTAAAAGCTTACCGGACAGAAGACGAACGGATCACGCTCTTCCGGCCTGACCAAAACGCTCTTCGTATGCAAACTGGTGCTGAAAGACTTTGTATGACATCTCCGTCTGTGGAGCAATTCATCAAAGCAGTTAAGCAAACTGTTCTTGCCAACAAGAAATGGGTAATTTATCCCTTGTTAGTCCCATAAGTGAATACTTGTTATTAATCTCTATAAGTAGCTAAAGAGTGTTACGGTTTTTCGGTTTTAGGTCCCTCCTCCGGGTAAAGGAACTTTGTATATAAGACCTTTGCTCCTAGGTAGTGGTGCTATGCTTGGATTAGCTTCAGCACCTGAATATACGTTCCTTATTTACGCATCTCCCGTTGGAGAGTACCACAAGGTGAGTTTTTTTTCCGTGTGCTGGTAACATGTTCAACTTTATTATAGTATAAGATACATAGACACAATTTGTGAGTAAATTATTATCAGAAAAAAATAGGCTCTAAACTAAAACATGATAATATTTGTTTTTTTTTTTTTTTTGTGGGTCATGGCAAAACTGTCTTTCAACATATGCAATCTTTCAACATATGCAATTAGAGCACTTAAACATGATCCCAATTAATAAAAAGGATTTGGTCATGACTAACGAATAATTTGAGACCATCCTAATTAATCTCTAGTATCCCTTCAAGTACAATCATGCGGCTTAAAGACTCTTTAAGTTGAGAATTGGTTTGTTTGTAGGTAAGCTCAGGATTGATGAACCTCAAAGTGAATCATCATAATCACAGATCTCATTTAGGTGGAACGGGTGGTATCAAGAGTTGCACAAACTATTCTCCAGTAAGTTCAAGATATCAAATCTAGCTAAGGCTAATTCATTGATTTTTAATGCAATATTTTCTGTGATCTTCTTTATTTGTATATCTTATGATGTTTTTTTGAAAGGTTGTGAAATCATTTCTCGAAGCAAAGACATCAGGTTTCTCTGATGTCTTGTTTCTTGATGCGGCAACTGGTAAAAACATCGAAGAGCTTACTACTTGTAACATTTTCATTGTCAAGGTAACATTTATCACATACAACATATAAAGTTTCAATGTCTTATAGATTCCTTTGCGTAAACAACTCATTAGTAATCATTCATTTCTATAGGAGAACATTGTGTCTACACCACCAATTTTGGGAACCATTTTACCAGGAATCACAAGGAAAAGCATCATCGAGCTAGCTCGTGATATTGGCTACGAGGTTCAAGAATTATTTCTTTGTATATTCCTAGACATTTTCAAAAATTCAAGATTTATAGATTGTGATTCAAAATGGTGTAATAGGTTGAAGAACGTGATGTTTCTGTGGATGAGATGTTAGAGGCAGAAGAAGTTTTCTGCACAGGAACTGCAACTGTCGTTAAAGCTGTTGAAACCGTGACCTACCAAGACAAAAAGTGATTAGTTTTTCTAAACTTAAAACTATTCAATCTTTTCCGATTCTCTGGTTACTTTTGGTTCATATATATCTTTGACTATAGGGTGAAATACAAGACAGGAGAAGAAGCATTGTCCACAAAGCTCTACGTGATGTTAACCGATATTCAGATGGGCATGGTTGAAGATAAGAAGGGTTGGATGGTGGAGATCGGTGGTTATGATGATTAAAAAGAAGCAAAATCTAAAATAAGGAAGCCAATGTTTTGCCTTTGTTTATGGTTACAAACTGAAAAATAAAATGAAGGAAAAAACATAAAATTGTGGGATGATTGTCTATGTTTTGTATTTTGGTTTACTCTTATTGATAGTTGTTTTCAGTCGAAACAACGATTTATATGGTAACAAATTGTGATTGATTTTAAACTCGTACGGACTACATACATGTATGCTAGTAAAGTGAAAACATGGAAAGAGATTCTTCAATGGCCAGCAAGGAAGTTTAGCGTTTGCTTTACGATTTATCGATTTTGGCTAGGTTTTGTAACTTACATACGGAAAAAGCATTTACTATTGATTCTAGTGGGGGAAAAAGAACGTAGACCATTATACTTCGAAATGATTCGTAGAAGCATATGAAGTTTATAGTACCTTTTTCATGGTTCCATACATGGATTGAGTGATGCACAAGAAATATGTGGTTTCTAGGGTTAATCTAAACAATACTCCCTCCGTTCCATTATATTAGATGTTTAAAAGATTTTTACGTATTTCATTTTATTACATGTTTTACTAGTTTCTATGTAGAATTTAAAGTTAGTTGATGTGTTTGACTTTTTAAATCATGTAATTTTATATGATTGGTTGCAATATATTTTTAACTTATTATTTAATATAGTTTTATTTATAACTAGGTGCGGAGCTCTAGAAACAATCGATCACCTTTTCCTCCACTGCCATTTTTTTTTGAATTATACACAGTTTTCCCAAAAGCTTTCTAGGTCCAAGAGACTAATCTGTGTCGCCGGCGATGCTCAAATGTTAATTCTCCGGTGGCCGAGACTCGAACTCGGGTGGGCCACAAGCCTCGGTTTCCCCCGTGGCCGAGACTGCAATTTTGCTCAAAAGGTTTGGGATATGCTACCTCTAAATTCCCCAATAAATCCGCTAAACATCCAAAATTTCCAAGAAGGACTCATCATCTCAAGCCAAATGCTCTGTCTCCCACCCACTGGAATCAATCAGACGCCTATCCTCCCATGGGTCCTCTGGAATCTCTGGACATCCCGTAATAGTATCATCTTCCAAAACAAGGCTTTCTCGGCTGAGGAGACAACAACGAAGGCTATACGAGACGCTCGGGAATGGCTCTCTGCTCAGACCACGGAGCCTAAGCCACCACCTCAAATCCAACCAACACCATCGATCATAGAAGGAATCTCAGTTTTATTGGATGCGACATGGCGAGAAGACTATTCGACTGCATGATTGGGTTGGGTCATCAAGGACTCGATCGGAAACACCATCACATCCGGAAATCAACCGGAATTTCAAGTAAGCTCAACTCTAATGGCTGAAGCTCTGGCGATGAGGGAAGCAATTCACAGAGCTGCATCCAAAGGATTCTGATCATTCACCATGGCATCGGACTCCTTACAACTCATCAATCTACTCAATTCATGATACTCTCTAATCGAAATCTTTGGAACCATCCAAGATATTCTCATCCTTGCTTTAGATCTAGGAATCAATTTTATTTTTCTTTGAGGACTAGTGGAGAACTCAATTATTATCAGAAATTCCCTAAAATACCACCAAAAAACTTTCCAAAAATACCACCAATTTTCAAAAGTTCCATAAATACCACTAAAAGTTCCAAAAATACCATTAATTTTCAAAAGTTCCAAAAATACCACAACCTCAAAAATTGATTTTGAAGAGCTTAGGTTTGGGATTTAGGGTTTTAGTTTTGAATATTTAAAGTTAGTTTTAATTTTGTAGTATTTTTGGAACTTTTGGAAAAAATGGTATTTTTGAAATTTTTGAAAATTAGTGGTATTTTTGAGAATTGCCCATTATTATATCTACTCATGGAACTGAACAATTTTTTGTGGTCAGATCCGAATCACCGTGGGCCACTATAGTTTTTTTTACAATGATTAAGCATAGTGACTATTTCATTCGTATAGTGCATTATTCATAGAAGAAAATAATTAAGAAATGTTAAGGTTTTATAACAACAGAGGATTCCGAAAAGAAATCTTCATATACCAGATTCGATAAAGGTAGGATTCCATCATATTCCATACTACCATATTCATGCATGCGTACTATACGATTCGATTAATGCCATTAATTTAATGGTATAGTATTACTATATATGCTAATAACGTAATGTAACTGGTTAAAATATGACCGAAGAGATGGTGGTCAAGTAACAACATAAATTGATTTTTTTTTTTTTTGGTGTCTCAAATTGTTAATTATTCGTTAAGACAAAAAGTTATTATTTAAATCATAATATCTAAAGTTCGATTCCAATTCATGAGAAAGATTATGAGTCGAAGATTTATAACTTCAAACGTTAAAGTATTACATATTGTGTTTATCAAAAATATATCGTATATTTACACTGCGATTTTCATCACGAAGCCTAAGTAAGGAAACTCCAAAAATGACACACGACCAAACCTATCCTACATACCACGGTTTCCAAGGCGACCAAATCCAAAATCAGAGAAGCTAGATCTACATTTTATTGAACAAGATGAGTGCTTAAGGATCATCAACCAAAGATAGCTTAAGTACGAATAATAGGCGGTCCAGTCAAAACATCACCGGAACCGTAAAGACACAATACGCGGGATGCAATGCCGCGTATCGGACCATCAAGACCGCATAAAAGACGGACGGACGGAAGACGGACGGACGGTCGCAATCAAGCCGCGTATCGCAACACGTGGATCAGTACGGAACGTCACGACCAAGGCTCGGATCATCAAATCCGAGACTTGGAACGGCGAGGCCGCATATCAAACCGGCAAAGCTGCATGAAGGACGGACGGAAGTAAACGGAACGGAACGTATCCGTGATCACTCGGGAAGAAGACTCGCGGGACAGCGAGTATACGGACCAGCACGAGCCCGCGTATCCGAGAACATTCGGGACGCGGAACGAGAAGAACGGATCAGTACACTCGATCCGTATTACGCGATCTATCGAGACGCGAGAAGACGCGGGAAGGAATTTACCCGCAGTAAGGATTCTATCGAGACGCGGGAAGGAACTTACCCGCGGAACGGTTTGGCATCGAGACGAGGATCCGCACATCCGAGGAACACCCGAGGCACGGGACGGTTCCACTCGACCCGCGGTACGCATCACCGAGACGCATAACACCGAGAGACGGGAGCCGATGCTCGAGACGCATAACGAGAAACACCGAGACACGAGACAGCCGTTACTCAAGTCACGGATCAGTCCCGGATTCCGTAACGAGGCATGCGATCAATTTTGATCAGCCCTAGAAAGCACCATGAAGCCTTGAACCAAGCATGGGTTCTTGTGGAGCATGAGAGACAAAAGTTCCCTAAATTAGGGAAGGCTTGTTCCCATTTGAATTCTGATCCAAGGCCTTTGTTTCTCTATAAATAGCTTGTACAATTCATTGTAAACATTGCCAAGTTAATAAGAACATCAACAAGAGTTCTCATATTTCTCTCTTCTCTTTCTTAGTTAATTACGGTTTCTATACAATGTAGAACCGAGTAGATTCTAGTGTTTAGGGTGAAATTCGATTGAATTGAACCCATATATGCATCATATAAACACTTAGTCTCATTCGTATTATACAAAGCTCATTTGAGCATTTATGATCCAACCATTCATTAAAGTTGGGTTGTTCTTATATTTGAGTGTTCATTTCATCATCACACACTCAAATTCCAACATGGTATCAGAGCAAAAGCTCTTGGTTAAATCCTATTTCCGCTGCTTACAAGAATCCCTTTCAAAATCAATCGGAAATTTGAAATCCTCATTTTCCGGGTTCTTGTCATTTTTTAACATTTCAAACTCTTTCTTCTAAAGATAAATCCTTTGGTTGTTTTTTCTCTCTCAAATTGGATACTTTCTTTCCGCTGCAAAATCATTCTAAAGTCACCATGTTCATTCGGTGATAGAGTTGGAACCGTGGGAAAATTTAAAGTTTATTTTTCCCGTTTCGGTTTTCGTTTGAAAAGAGCCTTTGTTGCTCATGTTTAATCTCTGTCCGAGTAAGCAAATAAGAGAATGAGATTACTTGCTTGAGAAATTCTTGAGGTGTACCGATGTAAATTCCGGTATCACATTTTTCATACTTTGTCCGAAATCTTCAAAATCTTCATACTCTCTAAATCTTTCAAATCTCTCAAATCTTTCATACTCTCTATTCTCTCAAATCTTCGGTTACTAAATCTCTTGTTACTAATTCTCTAAAATCAGTTTGGAAACCAAAGCCTAAACACTTTTCCCAAATTCAAAATCTTCATTTAAAATGCTCGAACCGAAACTCCAAATTCTTTTGTTTTATTTTTTTCCATTCGGCCCAAGACCTTCCCCTTATTAAAAGCTTACTAAATGTGTAAAATCCTATCACCTCTATTCTTGTTACTTTTCGGTGATAGGAATTGAGGACATATATGCCATTCTTTCTCACGGTCAATCAAGAGGAGAATGAGGAGATTACTTGCCATTGTGACCATTTGTCTTGAGGCACACGCAAGAGACTCATGGAGAAGTAACCAGCCTTTGAAGCTCAATCTTGAAGTCATTCACGAAGCCAAAGATGCTTCCATTGTGGAGGCAAAGAAGGGTTGAGCAAGCTACTGTTTTGACGTCATTTCGGGAGCTATATGAGAGTGAGATGCTTCGGATGGTGATTAGGCATGGCGATGAGGATGGTTGCTGTCAACATGAAGTTCAAGGAGCTAAAGAAGAGGAGGAATGGTACTTGGTTATGGTATCAACCGGAGGAACAAAGGAGAGGCCGAGAAGAAGAAAGGAGCAAAGCAAAACCGTTCAAGTGGCTATGAATGAGAATGAGAATGCTAATTGAACGGTGACGTGAAGGGAGTGAAAGACGTTCCAAGATCAGTTTGGATGGTATCATCCGACTCAACAATCATCAAAAAGGCTACCTCTAAACTCTACTCCTATTTTAATTTATCATAATATTATTTGAATGCTTGTTCCTTCCATTAACTCCTAATTTGCGCATATCGATATGTCTTTGATATTCCTCATGAAACATACTTAATCTTTTCTTCTTTATCACTTGTGTAAGGGTAAAGAAGATCATGAGAGCCTCAAAGAAGTAAAGATGACATGGAAAGGATACGATGCCGAAAAGAAGATGAATAGGAGAAACCGATTCAAAAGCTATGAAGGAGAATGAGATCGCTTATTGAACGGTGACGTGGAGAGTGAAAGAGGCGGCATCAAAATCAGTTTGGTTCAACATGGCGAATGGAGGAGAACTCGCAAGGTTGGAAGTGCAAAGTCACTAGGAACCATAGCTCCACCCGACCAAAGGGAAGAGAACCGTGGGATGCAAGAAGCATTTAAAATCACGATGAATCCAAAAGTCATTTGGCGTTTTGGCGAATGGAGGAGAACTCGCAAGGTTGGAAGTGCAAGGATACTAAGAACCATAGCTCCACCAAAACGGATCAAGAATCCGAGTATTATCAAGAAGTCATCAAGACGGTGTGGGAAACAAGAAGAAACCACAACCGATCATCGCCGGATCAAAGAATCTGAGTATCATCAAAGACGGATCATTGAATCCATTCTCATTTAAAGGCTATCTCTAAAAACCCCCTATTTATTTTATTATGCTAGTCCCATACACTTAGAACTATCTAAAATGCAATCTTGGTTGATATCTAAGCTTACTTGCCGTTATGATAAAATTCGATACTTAGTTATTTTTCTTTTGAACTTTTTGACGAAAAGGTTTAAAAGGAGAAACAAGAAGGAGTGTGATCATGAGGAATAATCAAGAAGCTCAAAGATGCAATGATGAGATGTATAAAGAAGTTCCCGGGAAGCAATGGAGAAGAAGCTTGGCCGTAGCTAAGTCAAGAGTTCTTTGGAGGTTCTTTCAATCTTATACTTGTTGCACGCCGTCTAAGATTGAGGGGGAGTATTGGAGTTGAAGCCGTTCAAGAATATGACCGAGGCCATCAATGCCGAGGTCGGAATCAAGTTACGGAGCAAGCTCGGGGAAGAGCCTCGGCCAAGCCCGTAGAAGATGGACCGAAGACGAACAATGGCAAGGGATCCACGAAGAATCAAGTCCCCTCATCATTATGTTTGGCACTCGTTTTCCTTAGTAGTGGTTTTGTCCCAAATGGTTTTCCCTACTAAGGTTTTAATGAGGCCATCATCTTGTATCTTCGAAGTTCATACTTCACGTTGTTGTAAATGAACTTGGGGGGGAGTATTGAACAAGATGAGTGCTTAAGGATCATCAACCAAGGATCGCTTAAGTACGAATAATAGGCGGTCCGGTCAAGACATCACCGGAACCGTAAAGACACAATACGCGGGATGTAAGGCCGCGTATCGGACCATCAAGACCGCATAAAAGACGGACGGACGGAAGATGGACGGACGGTCGCAATCAAGCCGCGTATCGCAACACGCGGATCAGTACGGAACGTCACGGCCAAGGCTCGGATCATCAAAGCCGAGACTTGGAACGGCGAGGCCGCATATCAAACCGGCAAAGCCGCGTGAAAGACGGACGAAAGTAAACGGAACGGAACGTATCCGTGATCACTCGGGAAGAAGACTCGCGGGACAGCGAGTATACGGACCAGCACGAGCCCGCGTATCCGAGAACATTCGGGACGCAGAACGAGAAGAACGAATCAGTACACTCGATCCGTATTACGCGATCTATCAAGACGCGGGAAGGAAGTTACCCGCAGTGAGGAATCTATCGAGACGCGGGAAGGAGCTTACCCGCGGAACGGTTTGGCATCGAGACGAGGATCCGCACATTTGAGGAACACCCGAGGCGCGGGACGGTTCTACTCGACCTGCGGTACGCATCACCGAGACGCATAACACCGAGAGACGGGAGCTGATACTCCAGACGCGAATCACCGAGACGCGTAACGAGAAACACCGAGACACGAGACAGCCGTTACTCGAGTCACGGATCAGTCACGGATTCCGTAAACGAGGCATGCGATCACTTTTGATCAGCCCTAGAAAGCACCATGGAGCCTTGAACCAAGCATGGGTTCTTGTGGAGCATGAGAGACAAAAGTTCCCTAAATTAGGGAAGGCTTGTTCCCATTTGAATTCTGATCCAAGGCATTTGTTTCTCTATAAATAGCTTGTATAATTCATTGTAAACATTGTCAAGTTAATAAGAACATCAACAAGAGTTCTCATATTTCTCTCTTCTCTTTCTTAGTTAATTATGGTTTCTATACAATGTAGAACTGAGTAGATTCTAGTGTTTAGGGTGAAATTCGATTGAATTGAACCCATATATGCATCATATAAACACTTAGTCTCATTCGTATTATACAAAGCTCATTTGAGCATTTACGATCCAACCATTCATTAAGGTTGGGTTGTTCTTATATTCATGTATAAGTAATTATCATTGACCTTACATAACCTTGGGCTTTGAGTTCACAAAACATTTAAACATTTAAAAATAATTATTATTCTTTTTTTTTGTCTTGGCAAAAATTAAAAGCCAATAACTAGTAATTTTTACCAAGAGAAAAGCATCTCTAAGATCTGCTGCTTACTAAACTCTCAAATTCTAATCGGAACAGTAGACTCATCCATATCAATCAAAGAAGTTTTTGGAATTCTACAAGACATCACATCAAGTCCCTTGCCCTCTCCATTTCTTACATTGAATTTCGTTATGTTTACAAAACCAAAAACGTAATGGCTGATTCCCTTGCCAAGAGTGCAATTCGGTCTTTAAATGTTGTTGTCCCTAATTTTTGAAGTAATGAAAATACCTTGTTACGTTGATCCCAAAAAAAAAAAAATCAGTTTAAATAATGTGAACATAAGTCCTCATGCATCGTGTAAGAGATATTGTGACATGCATCTATAGTGTTGTTAGGTTACACATTTCTATATTGTTTTTGACCAAGACAACACTATCACATTTATTCACCAGAATTTCGAAAATACAACTATCATTAGATATGAAAAAAGAAAACATGAAATGACTAAATTGCCTTTGTAGCTAAAAAGAAAGTTTGGCCACGTTTTTTTCCATCTTCTCCTCTAGTTGTTACCTAACAAATAATTTTGTCACATTTTCCTTATTTCACAACGGTCTACACCAGCTTTTCTAGGACAAAATTCCATAATTATTATAACCAGCTTTTTGATTTTATAGACATTAAATTTTCTTTAAAGGCATTCTCAATTATTGAAAAAAACAATGATTATAGAACGTATATATAATTTAATAGATTTTGACACTATTACGATTTCAAACTTCCATCGTTCAGATTCCAATTCATGTAATTATTCTCGAGTAAGAAAAATATACTTATTTATTTTCTTAAGTTTTTAATCAAATATTGTTTTTACTTTTTTTTTTCTGTGGAAAGAAAACCGATCAATAGTTATAACTAGGTGACTAGCCCGCACCGTGTGCGTGTGCGGGCATGAACATTATTTCGTAACGTGATTATTATATTGTAGCACGTTTTAAAAACTGAGATATCGTACCATGTAAAAGTAAATTGAAAATGTCGTATATGACTTACTCGATGATATGTTGAATAATGAAAGATAATAAATCGAAAAAACCTATTTGATACCGGATAAACACCAAACATAACAATATCATTTGTAAACACAATCTTAAATTGGTGTCGATTTGTCATGATAGCGTTGTTTGCAGAGATAAGGTCAAAGTTTCGTATATATAACCAACTTTGATGGCTGTTTAACAGAAGTCCATTATTTTTAACAATGGTCTTTTGAACAGAAGTTTGGATCTTATCACAGTATCAGCCTAAAAAAAAAGAAATAGTAAACAAATATATTAGTAAAACTTTGAAAGAAAACTTTGAAAGAAAACTGTGAAGCACAAAAGATATATACGTGAAAACATAAATACGATGATAGAAAGTAATGTTTTTACCTGTGTTCGAGATGTTGAAGTGTTTTTTTATATTATGCATGGAGAAAAGAGTACTCAATACGATTCTAAATAAAAGCTGATTTTTAAAATTTTGGGATCTATTATAAAATATACCTTTATTCTTTCGTTATTAATTATTTATATATATATATAAATTTAAAGTTTGTTTCTTAAACATGAAATTTTTAAATTTAGGATAATTTCGGCATATATTTTGCACCAAGGTTTTAAAAATATTTAAAAATTTCTAGGTTTGAATATTTTTTATTTAACGATAAAAATATAATTAGTTATTTCTAAATGTTTATATATTCGAAGCCTAAGATTTGTCTCTCTAGGGATAGCTAAACTAAACCGATGGTGTAGAAATATTGGATGCATTGTTATTGCTTGAGACAAATAATTATGATAATGGAGTTTATTGGGTTAAGAAAATAAGTTTTGGAAAAAAAAAGTCATATGTTTGTTCGTAATGATCACATTTATCCAGTTTGTTCGTGAATATCGAAAACATATCTTGTTAACTTTTATTATTTTGAGTTGGTAAAAGAATAATAATCCAATTCAATTTTTATTGGACAAAAAAATAAGAAAATAATATTTGATTTTCGAAATATTTAATTTAAATAGTTTTTAGTCATGTCATCATTGTTTCAAAACCATGTCATCATTCCATGTCACAATTTTTTTTAAATAAGCCAATGAAATTAAAACATCTAAGTTATTTCAATAAAGTGACTTTGCTTTTAATAGTAAGAGGAAAATAATATCCTAAGTCGAGAATCAGTTTGCGTATCGGCATAGAATGACACATACGTTATAAAAATAGCGTAAACTATACTAATACAGTTGAAAATAAAGTCAGAATGGAAAAAAATTAGAGATTCATAGTTGTGAGTTTATGTTACATTAAAACAATAATTAGAAAAAAATTAGGTACACCTTTAAAAAAACTAATAAATACGTAAAAACTTTTTACTTAATTAAAAGTAATATACTGTCATTGTACTGTCATTACTAATATACTGTCATTATTTTATTTTATTTTATTTTCATTTTTTAGTTTTAACTTAGAAACAAAATGAGTTTTCTAGAAGAACCATGGGATAAAATATGAAAAACACACGTTTGAGTTAGTTACAACGGCTTAATATTTTATAAGTTTTTTTTCCACGGCTATTTGATGCTTCTTCAAAGCTTAAAGATTGGAAATTTCCCTCTTGTAATGAAAATTTCCACCATGATAACAAATTTTCTTGTTCTTATAAACCTGGCACTTTCGCGTACTATTTAACAGCTTCACATTTCAATCGTAAAAGTTAGAAAGAACTAAAAATCATGCACAAAAATTTCTTCTAAAGAGATAAATAGCACATATGCGTAGGGTTTCAAAGTAATCAACTATTTCTTCATGATGTTTCATTAGACCATGCATATGCTTCATCCCCAACCACGAAACAAACAACAAAATATGGAAAACCATGTCAACTACAACTATATAAAATCTTTCCAAAAAATGATGATATGAACTTAAAAAGTAAAGAAACACATAAGGCTATAGGATCTCTGGTCTTCATTTGAATAGATCAAAACCATAAGAATCAATCATAAAACATGTCTCAAGTGCGATATATATGCAAATAAATCAATCAAAACCAGAACCTCATCTTTCTTTAAGACCATTCACTCTGTTTATCAGCATATACATTCACACCGCAGTACTTTTCTAAAGCAATACAAGTCTCTTTCCTAGATCTAACCCTAAAGATTGCAACTCTAGAAACTTTAACTCAGTCCTCAATTTAAATCATACCAAGTAACAACAGCCGGGAACATTTCATGGTTCATGATCAGCTCTAAGGACAAAAATCACAATTCTATAATAATTTCAGCATCTAAATTATACTGAAACAGTTAGCCACACATTCAACATATGGTATAGATGTAATTACACAAAATATGGCTTGCAATTAGCTATTGTAAATTTATCCAGAGGCGATTTGTTGTAAAGTAAAACAGAATACTGTATAAGAATTTCTAGAAAAAGCTAGAATATTAATAAAAATGGAGAAATCAACAACTTCTTTGTAAATTTTGTATATGATACGAATGTTGTAAGAAAAGAGTGTCATTTTTGAAAACTTCTAGAGTTGGGTCTTCTTTTCATTTTAACTTTGCCACAAAAAGTACGGAACAAAGAAACAACTAAACTCATTCTTCTCTAACAATGGTTCCTATCACTAACTACCCAAAAGAAACAAATGAGATTTTCTTACAAATTAATGCCATAAGCAGTTACCTCAATGATTTTGTTCTTGATCGAATCTTCAAGTGTCGTTGTCACCTCATTTGTGATAATTACAGTGCAAGCCTAGCATTGTGCTCAAAATCTAAATCAACTCCTAGAGCACTATTCTTTGGCTTCTTTACAGCAGGTATCTTTTAACAAGATAAAATAAAACTACACAATTGTTTTTTAAAAAAAAAATAGAGATTAAATGGGGAAGAATGCAACCTCGCTAATTTTGAAATGGTAAAAGGATTAAATCTACAATTGAGTTCCACACAACCTATTATTTTACCTTCTACAATAAATGAAACAGAGCTTCTAAAGAATAGAGGTATAATGCCATGTTTGTTTAGGGGGTTTATTGGTTTTGGTATTTGGATGGATTTCGAAATCCATATAAAATTTACAAATCTTTGTGATTGCTAAATCCATCTAGTGTATTTTGATTAGTATTTGAGAATAACATGGATTAGGATTTGAGAATAACAAAGTTTTCTAATGGATTTGAGTCTTTTCATTTTTAGCATATCAATCCTGTCAAATCCACTAAAATCCATTTTAAAATCAAATCCATAAGAAAATACGTACGATTGAATAAGAGGTGATTTGAATTTGTATTTGAGAATCACAAAATGAATAAGAGGTGATTTGAATTTCTATTTGAGAATTACTAATTGAATAAGACCAGATTTTTATGAGGATTTTGAAATGATTAACATATGATTTGGTTAGGATTTCGAAATCCATCAAAATACCAAAATCAATAAACCCCCCTTACAATCATAACATTTTATTTTGGTAGAAGAATCAATAAATAAATTGCCAACCCCTAGATTATTTTTTTTCTCACATTTTAACCTATAAACTCTTTAATAAATCACAATAACCAAATCAAACTTTTTCATCTTAACATCTAAAAGTTGGATAGTTTATATTTAGATTTTCGTTTAAGATTTGGGAAAATCAAGATTATTAATCAGACCATAATTATTAATCGAGCAAGCAAGCGAGATTAAGTTAAGCAGACCTTACGGGCCGGTCTGTTCGAAAAATTAATGGAAAATGGATTAGTAGAAAATGAACCTATCATAATGAAGTAACCAAATTCAATTGAAATCAATCTGGATTCCCCTCGAGTCAAGTGTGGTAATTGAAAACAAACCCACACCAATAATTAATCAATTATTTCGCCCCTCTACAATTTCAATTTCTCACCAAATCAAGTTAATCTTCTTCTTTTCTCCTTAGTTAGTGTTCCTCTGCTTCCTTCTCTTCTCAATCGTGTCTCTGGCCGTGGACCTTTTTGTCTCCTACGACTTCAAAGTTCCTTACATCACTGCTTTGCCTCGCGGCGTTCATCATCAGTCTTTTTTCTCGTAGACCTCCCTGATAATGATGGCTTAAAAGTTGCTTGCCTCAACGGCGATAACCGAATCTCCTCCCTGATTTCAATGGTTATGATTTCATAACCAAAATCATCCCAGCCACAAAAACTCGAAAACACCGCAACCTAGTTTATAATTTCTGTTTCTTAATTCTCGTGCATTCAACCAAAACAACTTATAAAACGGAACGGGGGAGTATAAATTAGGTTTATGAGTTGAGAGATGATCGGGTCGATGCGGTAAACGGGCACGAACATTGGTAAACTCAAATGAAGATATAAGATTTTTCTTATATTTTAGTTTTGTGTACGTTTTTGACCAAAAAAAAAAAGTTTTGTGTACGTCTTATAATTATATTTTTCCCTAAAAAGACGATAAAAATAAAACTAAAATAGTTGACATCTGTCTTTTGTTGAAGAATGTTTGGTAACTTATATATTACCTACTAATTTTCTATTGCATTTTACTCACGTTAAAGAATTTCGAAGTCTTAACCCTACATAATGGCATGGGCCTTAATTAAACTCTTGTTGAACTTAATAGAAAGAGGCCCATGACTTTTCCTAAGTTATGGCTTGGTACGAGAGAATCTATAATTAACACTTTCCATTTAAACTAGATTGAGTAATGCACAAGAAATCTCGTGGTTTATCTCTCGGAGAGACCTAATGATTCAAGAGCTAAAGAACTCTAACCTTTCTGAACTAGTTAACCCCAAGAAGAGAAGAAGAAAATCTAAATCCCTTGACAAGAATCAGCAAAATCCCAATGGAGACGGGAAGAATCAGAACAGTTCCAGAGGAGATATTGTTGGAGATAGTTGCGAGATTACCTTTGAGAAGCATCTCAAGATTTAAATCTGTCTCCAAAACATGGAAATCAGTAACAGAATCGGCCTATTTCCGCCGTCTCTTCCTCTCTATGCACAAAAACTCATCTTCCTCTTGGTCACTCATGTTCCCAAACGAGTATGGTCTTCCCATCCCAGAAGCTATAGTCTTTCATGGATGCAAGATATGGGGTCTTCCAAAATCTCTAGCTTCTTATATCTGTACTTTTAGACCGTATCCGAAGCGTAATATCTTTTATCGAGATTCTTCTTATGGATTGATTTGTATGGAGGTTTATGATTACAAGGCTAAACTTTATAAATCCTTCGTGGGTAATCCAGTTTTAAAACAATGGGTTGAAATCCCTCAGCCTCCTAACCCATGTTACGCAACTGGTTTGGTAACGCGTGTTGAAAATGGCTTCCTTTCAAGCTTCAAAGTGGTTAGGACTTGTTACAGTAGTAGAGACATTGGTATGTATGAATGGAGAGTGTATGTGTATTCGTCTGAGTCAGGTTTATGGACTTTCAAACGACTTCTCTCTTCTCATCCTTTTCACTACAATGATACTTGTGGCCCTCCGTCCATGAATCTCAACGGGATGCTTTATTTGTGGGAAAGAGGTTTGGATCCTACTGAACCAGGAGTCCTTGTAGGTCATGACTTCTATGGTCGCGAAGCCGATGATCAATGTCGGGTGATACCTCTCCCTCTTCCGTATAACAAACATGTTAGGAGATGCTTGACTACTTCAAGAGGAAATGCTATCTACATTGAGATATATAGAAGAGTTTTCTATAGAGAGGTAATGAGATATGGAAGATCGTATCCTCTGCAATCATATCCCTCATGTCAAGTAAATCAGTTTCCTGACTATCCGTGATACATATTAGACATAATCTTTTGTATTCAATATTCTTGATACGCTTATGTAGTATATATGTCTCATTTTCCTCAAGAGCCTATTTCATTACCCATCGCATTCCTCCAAACACGTTTTTGAAAAGCTTGCTTGAACGTTCTGGGTTCATTAATAGCAGAAATCGTTGCCAAATAAGCACTATGTGTAGCACTAAATCGAGTATTATTGACATAATTTCTAATCGGATAGAAAGATTTTCCTTTGGAGTCACCTAAAAGCCTGCTTTGGACCGTATTAACCACAAAATTTTTAACTGTTACCGGTGGTTGTCGTCATCTTTGTCCTCTGCCAAGTTGTTCCTCTGGTTGTGGGAGATTGACGGATTCAACCACTGGAATTTGTTGAGATGGTGGCGAAGGAGCTATCGGAGATGATTCGTCAAGATTAGGCGCAGGTGTGGCTGAAGAAGAAGACTCTAGCGATGGCATGGAAGTCAAAACCGGTGAGCTTGGCGTTAAAGAAGATTCAGTTGGGCCAATGACTTCTATTTGTGAAACACCAGAGGCCTCATCTTCATTATCTATTCTTGGGCCTGTAGATAAAGGAGCCCATAATTGAATTTCTTCTTCTTCTTGATTTTCAGATTCGTGAGCTTGTGTAAAAAGAAATTCTTCCTCACTAAATATCACATCTCGTGATACAAAAAATTCTTTCGTCTCGAGATCGAACAGCCTCCATGCCTTTTTTCCATAGGGATATCCCATGAACACACACTTCCGAGTTCGAGAGGCAAATTTGTCTCCCTTATGTGTTTTATTATGAGCATAACAAAGACTTCCGAAAACTTTGATACGACCATATTCAGGTGCTTTCTTGTACAATTTTTCGTATGGTGTGAGACCATTAAGAGTCGAGTTCGGAGTCCGATTGATCAAGTAACCAGCTGTTAGAATAAATTCTCCCCAAAAATCCATGGGTAAATTTGCTTGGAAACGCAATGCTCGAACTACGTTGAGAATATGCCAATGCTTTCTCTCAACCCGTCCATTTTGTTGAGGCGTGCCGACACACGAAGTCTCATGGAGGATGCCTTGACTGTGGAAATACCTGGTTAGACTAGTGAACTCTGTACCGTTATCACTTCGCACACATTTGACTTGTGTTTGAAATTGTCGATCAACCATTGAAACAAAATCTTTCATATGTGTTCCCGCTTCTGTTTTATCATGTAGTAGGTAGAGCCAAACACTTCTGGAGAAATCATCTACAATAGTGAGAAAATATCGCGCACCAGAAGTCGATGGTGTTGGATACGGACCCCAAAGATCACAATGAATTAACTCAAAAATGGTTGTAGTTTTATTACTACTTAACGGAAAAGGAGCTCTAGTCTGTTTAACGCGAAGACAAACATCGCACGCCTTATTCGAAATCTCAGAAACAACAGAAACAGAAACATTCGGAAGTGAACCAACTACTCTAGCGGAAGGATGTCCCATGCGATTATGCCACAACTTGTAAAATTTTTCATCATGAGTGGTCACCGCTCCTGCAAATTCCATTATGCAAAAGCGGAAGGTTCCAAATTCCCTTTTAGCCGCTCCTATAATCATCCTCGAAACGCAGTCTTTAACAACTAGAAATTGATCAGCAAGTTGTACGACACAACGATTCTCATCCATCAACTGACCTAGTGATATCAAATCGGACTGAAATTCGTCAACGTAAAACACAGATTTCAACATCAGATTTGGTCCTAGTACCACTGTTCCTTCTTTATCTGAGATTCGTTCCCGTCCGTCGGCCATAACAACTAATACAAGTAAAGTGAGCAAGAACAAACTTAGTTTATAAAGAAATCCTTCTCTTTATTAATGCTTAGGAAAATCTTCCTTCTCAAAATCTAAACAAGCTCTATTGTTCTTCCTTAAGAGACATCACAACTTGATGACTTCTTATATAAGACTAGAATTTCTTTTTTCTAACCTATTTCCTTTTTCCTATTGAGATTCCTAATTCCTTTAAGGATATCTTCTTATTGGGTTTTTCCTTGGAGCTTATCCAACATTCACCCCCTTAAGCTTCAAGCTTGTCTTCTTGAGATCTTGTACTCCAATTAGATCTCTCATCTTCTGAAACTTGATCCTTGCTAGAGCCTTTGTCAAAATGTCTGCGCATTGTTCTTCTCCAGGAACATGTTCCACTTCGATTTGCTCTCCTTCAACACATTCACGTATAAAATGATACCTTTTATGAATGTGTTTGCTGCGTCGATGAAACACCGGATTCTTCGTCAAAGCAATGGCTGACTTGTTGTCGATTCGAATGACTATCCTTTCTCCATTCTTTCCCGTGATCTCACTTAACAAGTCTTGTAACCAAATTGCTTGTTTTGCCGCTTCCGTTGCAGCCATGAACTCGGCCTCACATGAAGAAAGAGCTACCGTTTCTTGCTTCTGCGAGCACCATGTTATTGGTGTTTCTCCATAGTAGAAAACATGACCCGTGGTGCTTCTTCCATCATCTTCATCCACATTGTGACTACTGTCACTGTAACCAATGAGCTTCTTCGATACTCCATGCTTGAATGTCAAACCGTAGCTCAATGTTCCTTGAAGATATCTTAGAACCTGTTTCAACGCGTTTCCATGTGATTCTCGCGGAGACTACATGTATCTACTCAAGATTCCAACCGAAAAAGCCAAGTCCGGTCTCGTGTGCAAAAAATATCTCAAACATCTAATCCTCCTTTTATAAAAGGTTGCATCTATCTCATCTTCATGTTCGGCTTTAGACATCTTCAAGCCAAAATCCATTGGTATACATGTCGGATTACATGTATCCATCTCTGCTTCCTTCAGAATCCTTCGTGCATAAGCTTCCTGCTTTATCTCAACTCCTTCCTTACTTTGTTTCACCTCAATGCCAAGATAATACGTGAGCTTACCGAGATCAGACATTTCAAAGTTTGTAGACATGTCCGTTTTGAAATCCTTGATGACTTGAATTGAGTTTCCCGTTACAAACAGGTCATCCACATAAACGGCAACAACAAGAAGCTGTCCTTTTTCTTCTCTTCGATAAACAGAACTCTCCTTTGTACACTTTTTGAACCTTAAACCTTTCAAAATCTGATCCAGTTTTGTGTTCCAAGCTCTAGGGGCTTGTCTTAAACCGTATAAAGCCTTAGAGAGTTTGAAAACCTTGTGCTCTTCTCCCTTCTTTTCAAATCCCTCGGGTTGAGACACATACACCTCTTCATTCAATTCTCAATGCAAGAAGGCGGTTTTGACGTCTAGATGATGAATCTCCCATCCATGTGAAGCAGCCAAACCACTCAAAAGTCTAACGGTCTCAATTCTTGCAACTGGAGCAAAAACTTCCTCGAAATCAATCCCTGCTTGCTGCACATATTCTTTTGCAACGAGTCTAGCTTTGTGCTTGTTTATAGTTCCACTTGCATTCCTTTTGATCTTAAAGACCCACTTGAGACCAATAACCTTAACTCCAGCCGGTTTGTCTACTAAACGCCAAGTCCCGTTCTTGTTGATTGAGTCTATCTCCTCTGAACACGCATTCGTCCATACTAGCGTGTCTTTTGCTTCTTGATAATTGAAAGGCTCATCATTGAGTGAAAGGAGTAGCATCTCACATTCTACATTCGCTAGGAGCACGTAATCTTCCAGGTATTGTGGCCGAGTTGATTGTCGATTCGATCTTCGAGGTCCATCTGGAAGATCATCTTGAGTCTCACGTGTGGCATGGGGATCGACCGGACCTTCTCCTTGACTGGTCGATCCTGATTGTACCGTTTCTGCTCTGTCTGATGCTGAGAGCTCGACCCGACCTCCTTCTTGACTGGTCGATCCTGATTGTACCGTTTCTGCTCTGTCTGATGCTGAGAGCTTAACCCGACCTCCTTTTTGACCGTCGATCCTAATTGTACCGTTTCTGCTTTGTCTGATGCTGAGAGCTCGACCCGACCTCCTCCTTGACTGGTCGATCCTGATTGTACCGTTTCTGCTCTGTCTGATGCTGAGAGCTCGACCCGACCTCCTCCTTGACTGGTTGATCCTGATTGTACCGTTTCTGCTCTATCTGATGCTGAGAGCTCGACCCGACCTCCTCCTTGACTGGTCGGGCTTAGTCCCGATTCTTCAACATTGAATGGCCCTTGGTCAATATCAATCTCCTCACCCCATGTTAACTGAAACATGCCTGGTTCTCTGCAATCTCCTTGTGCTCCCTTCCAATTCCAACCTTGTTTCTCATTGAAGACCACATCTCTACTCACAATGATCTTCCTCGTTGTTGGATTGTAGAGTCGGTAAGCCTTGGATCCTGGTTCAATTCCAAGGTGAACAAGAGCTTGTGAACGGTCATCTAGCTTCTTCAGATGATCGCTTTGTATTTTGGCATAGGCAAGACAACCAAAAATTCTGAGGTGATCGACGTTCGGTTTCTTGTTTCTCAAACTTTCGTATGGGGTCTGATTCTGAAGAGCTCTTGTAGCAACACGATTGAGAAGATAAGTGGAATAACGTATTGCTTCTCCCCATAAGAAGTTTGGTACTCTCATCGCCTTGAGAATACTTCGAGTCATCTCCATTAGAGTTCGATTCCTTCGCTCTACTACACCGTTCTGTTGTGGAGTATATGGTGCAGTTAGATGTCGTCTAATGCCGTGTTTCTCACAATACTCCTGAAATTCCTTCGAGGTGAACTCCCCACCTCTATCCGTTCGCAGGGTCATAATCCTCTTGTCGAGATCCTTTTCGACTAGTTCCTTGAAGGTTCTAAACTTCTCGAATGCTTCTCCTTTTTCTCTTAACAAGATTGTCCACATATACCTTGTGTGGTCATCGATGATAACAAAGATGTATCTGTTTCTTGAAGGAGTAGCCGGAGTTATGGGTCCACAAAGATCTGCGTGTAGCAGTTCTAACTCCCGAGAAGCTCTGAATTGCGTTGCTTGAGGGAAAGCTTGACGAGTTTGCTTCCCAACAAGACATGACTCGCATATCTCCTTTTCGTACTCTATAGATGGTATGCCGCGAACCATCTCTTGTAGCGATATATTCTTCATTGTTCTGAAACTGATGTGTCCAAGTCTTGCATGCCATCTCCATGTTTCTTCCTCAATCCTTGACATTAAACACACCGGTTTCCCAATTTCGAGTTTAATCTTATATAAACGATTTGGAGATCGTGTTACCTTGGCTAAGAGTTGACCATATGGGTCTCTTAGAGTTAGATAGTCGGACTTCATTCTAATATCGCAGCCGCACTCCGTTGCTTGTCCAAGGCTGAGAATATTGCTCCTTAGCTCTGGAATGAAGTAGATATCTTGAACCACTCTTTGCTCACCGGTTTTCCCTTGAAAAAGAATCGATCCCTTTCCTCCGATGTTAACACACGATCCATCACCAAACCGAACCTTTCCTTTGATTCTCTCATTCAACTCCGAAAAGTAACTCCTCTCTCCAGTCATATGGTTACTTGCTCCGTTATCTAAGTACCATACTCCATCTTCCTTTCTGGATGTCTCATACTTGTTAGGAATTACTTTTTCTTCGTTCAAAAGCACAACCTCATGCATATATAATGCAATATCAGCTTCTTCTGTTTCGGTTTTGTTGAGTTCCTGAACCTTTATGGGGCAAGAGGAGGCAAAGTGTCCTGGTTTCTCACAACGAAAACAGACAAGCTGAGATCTATCCTTCCTCTCTCTGCTTTGCGAATTGAACCTGCCTCGTCCTCTTCCTCTGTAACCACGACCACGTCCTCTGCCCCTTCCATGTCCTTTTGTGTTATCAAACCTCCTTTGATTGTTCCCTTCTTCCTTTGAGAACAAGAGACTTCCATGGGCTTCATGTGTATCCTCTTCCAGTATACGTTCTTCATACGCTTTGATGCGACCCACTATATCTTCAAAACTCGTCTGATTTAGATCTAGTACTTGCTCAAGTGATGCAACGATTTGGATATACTTGCTTCAGGGCAGACTATGAAGAAACTTCTTTACCAACTTTGTCTCTTCAAGTGGTTGTCCTAGGGATGTAGACTTTGAAGCTAGTTCTGATAACTTGCCCGAGAAGCTATCAATTGAATCTCCATCCTTCATCTTCAACCGTTCAAACTCGCCCATTAAAGTTTGAAGTCTAGCCTCCTTTACTCTCTCTGCACCGAGATTTCTCATCTTTATTGCATCCCATATTCCTTTTTCTGAATCGTGATCACCAACTTGCAAGATAAGGGTTTCGGGAATGGATTGAAACAACAAGGCAGTAGCTATGTCGTTTTTCTTCGCCTCTTTAGAACCGGATTCGATTGTCTCCCATACATCATGAACCCGGAGCAGCACCTTCATCCTCATCGACCAAACGGTGTAATTTGTCGAGGTAAGCATTGGACATTGAACCGAAGAGGGGACCGAATCTCTTCCCTTTGTTTTCGAATCACCCGTGGCTCCGATACGTTCCTCCATGCGTATGATCTTCGTGTTGTCGCAAGATCGTAACGCTCTGATACCAAATAAAGTGAGCAAGAACAAACTTAGTTTATAAAGAAATCCTTCTCTTTATTAATGCTTAGGAAAATCTTCCTTCTCAAAACCTAAACAAGCTCTATTGTTCTTCCTTAAGAGACATCACAACTTGATGACTTCTTATATAGGACTAGAATTTCCTTTTTCTAACCTATTTCCTTTTTCCTATTGAGATTCCTAATTCCTTTAAGGATATCTTCTTATTAGGTTTTTCCTTGGAGCTTATCCAACAACAAGATCCATTTTTCGCACATTCGTGAGAACATGAAACTTTCCGGTCAAGTGGTGCGAGGCACCGATATCCATTATCCAAAAAGGATTAGGAAATTTACCCGGGAGATTTTCGGTGCTAGTGTGTGACCCTCCATTCAAAAGATTGACAAGAGTGCACCATTGACTCTCACTCAAACCGTTGACTCCGTCACGGTCCATGTCGGTAACAACGTAGTTAGCATGCTCTTGTTTTGGGATGTGCGGAACATGAATTACGTTTGCGTAGCTTACATTGCGTAGCTCCACAGTCATCTGAGTCGGGTTCGGGTTCGAGTTTGGGTTCGAGTTCAGGTTCGTGTTCGGATTCGGGTTCGGGTTCGAGTTCAGGTTCGTGTTCAGATTCGGGTTCGGGTTCGATCCGTTGTTTGTCATGATCGATTAAAGAGAAAAGGAAATTTAGAGTTTTTGTTTTTCTAGCTCTGATACCATATAGAAACAGAGAACAAGATTCAAGAGATAGAGAAGAGTTTTTTATATATCTTTGATGAACAATTACATGAGCATGTATACTACATAAGCGTATCAAGAATATTGAATACAAAAGATTATGTCTAATATGTATCACGGATAGTCAGGAAACTGATTTACTTGACATGAGGGATATGATTGCAGAGGATACGATCTTCCATATCTCATTAAGATTCTAGATGGAACATTGAATGTTTGGAAGCTGAATAACAACAACTCTCAGTGGCAATTGGCACGAAAAATCAACATGGCGCCTTTCGGATTTGATGTCAATTGTTATCCCATGGGAGCGAATCCGTTTGATGTTGATATCGTCTATCTATGGAGTGGACACCACCATTGTTTGGTATCTGGTAACTTGCGAAAGCAAGAATTTATTCTTCATCGAGAATCAAAGAATTGTGGTAGTAGTGAAGGTTGTTATCGCTTAAACACTCGTGATTCTAAAAAGTATATGGAAGGTATGTACGGTTCTTCTAGGGTTCTCATGTTATCTCAATTTGTGTTTCCACAGTGGATGACCTCAGTACCCCATCCGCCAAATTGATCATCCTTCTAATATGGAGTTGACAACTTTTGGATTTCTTAGGTGTTTACGGGTTTTTTTAAACCAAGTGATCTTTATTTAGCTGAACACAGTTACTTGCTGAGTTAAAACAGTTTTTATAACAAGATTACACTATGTGTAAAGCATAAGTTATGGTTATACAAACGATATGGTTATTTACAATAGAAGTATGTTTATTTTATGCACAAATTAATAATATTGGGTTTGTTATATATATACAAGAAATAACAAAGTACAAATTGTTGTGAATCAAGAGAACGAATGGGGAAGATTGTGTTTATTCATTAATCATAAGATCCTTTATATAGGATTATTACAAGAGAGAAAAGGAAAATTCCTTTTCCTAATGGGAAAAGGAAAGTACATAAAAGGAAAATCCTAATTCAACTAGGATTCATTAAACCGGCCTAAAGACTAAGTGTTAATGGGCCGTAAACGGACCAGAACTAGTTATGACAATCCACTATGATTTATAACACTCCCCCTTGGATGTCATAACTCTAATGGGCTTGTAATACGCTTTGGATGTTGCCTCATTAAAACCTTACCAAGTAAAACCTTACCAAGGAATACAATACATATAAATTCAGAATCCCCTCAAATACATTTATGCATATGAAATCATGTCAAAGTTTTTATATTTTTATATGTTTTTTGAATTAGCAAAATTTTAAAATCTAAATAAACAATTGTCATGGCTATAAAAACACATACAATCTAAACAATTAGATGATGTTATTAAGTGATATCAATACAAAAGAATATCTATAGAATAACCAAAAGATAGGTTTAAACATCATCGTCATTGGTACGATTAAGATCGTAAATGATATACGCTATCGGGGTTATCCTATGAAAACTGCGATTGATCCAATCCTCACGAGGTGACTCCATCCACGATATTTCATCAAAAATATCAAGGGTAGTAAACCATAACATGAAAGTCTAACCCCTCTTAAATACATGTATATATTGGAATTATATATCGATCCTAAAAACTAAAATTTAGTACCTAAATCGAACTACAAACACGTAAAATATGAGATTTTAATAATTATGCCATTAAATTATTGGATTATGGATGTTAAATCCTAGCATAAACCTATAAGCCTTAACCATCCACAATAGAGGTATTATAAAAATGCATAGGCTAGAATTAAAGGATTCAATCAATTGATGAGGTTCCACTTGAATTTTGTTTGTTCTTGTTTCTGAAAAAATATTTGAGATATATGCTAAATGTCTGAATCTAAGCAAAACCAACAAAAACTCGCGTATTAAGACTTTAAAAAAATAAATATGGTTTGTCACTACTTTAAGTGGAGCGCATAGTCCTTTCTCCATTAACGCTAATTGTTTAAATTGAACTTCGGATTTTCCATACGGAATTGTAGATTTTTTGCATGAAATCTTGGAGTGTAATATGTGAATTCTTGTAGAGTTCTAAGTAGAAATTTTGTCTTCTTATGGAATAAGAGACGTGTTTTTCTAAATTATCGTCTCTGGTAAGGTAACCACGTTAATCTTTTGGACATGTGAAGCCCCATATATACGTAATATCATCATGAAGTTTTTCGGCATGATGAGAAATGGTTTCCTTCTTAAAAACTTTATGATGTTAAATTACCACTCAAAAGTTACTTGTTTTGAGACCACGTACGAATATCATGATATCTCTCCAATATCCTGGAATAGATGTGAAGAGAAGAGGAGTCAAGAGGATCCCTTGCCTTAATATACACGACACTGACATGTTTGTTCTCCATTAGTGGTGGCACTTATAAACTTTCCCCTCATCAGAAATAATAATTTCTCTACATGATCTCATCTACGAAACATGTAGTTGTTTTGTGTAGATTCTTAGTTTTAAATGATGCTAATGGAGGAAAAAGAGAGAAGAAGTGAATCTTTTTCATGATCATATGATTATTATATGCCATGTCCCTAGACAATAAATTCGACGTTAAGTATATAAAAGGGCTGAAATTTGAAAAAGACAGTTAGATGTTTATAATGCATATCAAACAATTAGATGATATACTTTTTTTTTTTGAATTATACACAGTCTCCCCCAAAGGCTTTTTAGGCCCAAGAGACTAATCTGTGTCGTCGGCGATGCCCAAATTTTAATCCCCCGGTGGCCAAGAATCGAACCCGGGACCTTATTGGGAATTACCTCCCTCAAGTACCACTGGGATACAACTTCATTTTTATTTTTTGGAATTTTTGGATTTTAGTAAAACGTGGTATTAGGGTTAATGACTTTAAAGTTCAGATTTTTTTATTAACTAATTAAGTTTTCTTTTCCTCTTATTGACTTTTAAGTTTTTACAAAAAATTTGGGTAAGTTACGGTGACACAATAATATGTGGTCCCCACCCTTAATTAAGTTTTATTTTTTAATGATTAAACTAATTTTAATTAGATAATTAAGAGGAGGTGAATGAGTTAGCTGTAAGAAATCTAATTTAACACGAGGCTCGAGGTAATATAAATGATTTTTTGGTGGGTTAACCATGTAGATAATTATTTGATGCTTTACAACAATGTTTAAAAAACTGGACCGGACCAGAGGTTGAACCGGGTTCAACCGTGAACCGGGTACCGATCCGGGTTGGGTTAACTCTAAAATTCAAATACCGATCCGGGTTGGGTTGGGTTGGGTTGGATTGGATCCGCCAAAGACCCGCGAAACGGCGATCCAATCAAACCGCTTCGAACGGGGTTTAAACCAAATTTACTATTTTATTAATCAAATTGATTTTTGTTTTATTTTATTTTCTTTTTAGGTAGGGTTTTTTTAACTTAAAGAAAAAAAAGATATGGTTTATAAATGAGTAACGACATTTGCACTTTTTCTAATTACATTTATTTTTCTAACTTTTTTTTGAGTTTTTGAACCAAAAACTCATCAATCAACACTATAAAATCAAACTATAAGAGTATGTATTAGAGAAATCATAGATATGTTCTTTTAACTCCTTGATTAAATTACCAAAAATAGTGGAAGCGATTAGTTTTTAATATTTACGATAGTGTTGTGAATCAAGAGAACGAATGGGGAAGATTGTGTTTATTCATTAATCATAAGATCCTTTATATAGGATTATTACAAGAGAGAAAAGGAAAATTCATTTTCCTAATGGGAAAAGGAAAGTACATAAAAGGAAAATCCTAATTCAACTAGGATTCATTAAACCGGCCTAAAGACTAAGTGTTAATGGGCCGTAAACGGACCAGAACTAGTTATGACAATCCACTATGATTTATAACACTCCCCCTTGGATGTCATAACTCTAATGGGCTTGTAATACGCTTTGGATGTTGCCTCATTAAAACCTTACCAAGTAAAACCCATTTTGGGACAAAACCGTGGTGAAGGAAAAAGAGTACAACACGTATTACTCCCCCTGTTCTGAACCTCACTGCAAGTCTTTCAAACGACGCATTCCAATCTGATAAGTAAGTTTCTTGAACGTTGAGGTTGGAAGTGACTTGGTGAATAGGTCTGCTGAATTCTCACTTGATCGTACTTGCTGCACTTGAATTTCTCCATCTTTCTGTAGATCGGATGTGAAGAAGAATTTTGGCAGAATGTGCTTCGTCCTATCACCTTTGATGTATCCATCCTTAAGTTGAGCTATACACGCTGCATTGTCCTCGAACAAGACCGTCGATTCCTGCTTACCTTCGGCCATTCCACAATCCACTCTTATGTGTTGGGTCATCAGCCTTAACCAAACACACTCACGACTAGCCTCATGAATTGCCAATATCTCTGAATGATTAGAAGATGTAGCTGCAATGGCCTGCTTCATTGACCGCCAAGATATTGCAGTTCCTCCATGAGTAAACACATAACCTGTCTGGGACCGTGCATTATGAGGATCTGAAAGATAACCTGCATCAGCAAAACCAACTAAACCGTCCTTAGATTGGTTAGTATAAAATAGACCCAAGTCTTTCGTTCCTTGTAGGTAACGAAGAATATGTTTTATCCCGTCCCAGTGCCTTTGGGTCGGACATGAGCTAAATCTTGATAATAAATTCACGGCAAAACATATATCTGGCCTAGTGTGGCTTGCCAGATACATTAAAGCTCCTATGGCACTGAGATATGGCACTTCGGGACCAAGGACTTCTTCAGAGTCTCTCTTAGGACCAAACGGATCCTTTTCTAGATCAAGAGATCTCACCACCATTGGGCTGGACAATGGGTGACATTGATCCATATTAAAACGCTTGAGTACCTTTTCAGTATATGCCATTTGATGCACAAGGATTCCATCATTTATGTACTCAAGTTGCAATCCCAAACAGAACTTAGTTTTGCCTAGGTCTTTCATCTCAAATTCTTTCTTGAGGCATTCAACTGTTTGGACGATTTCACCAGGGGTTCCAAGGATGTTCAAATCATCCACGTAAACTGCTATGATAACAAACCCTTTGTTTGCAAACTTTTTTATAAAAATACATGGACTGATGGGATCATTCTTATAGCCTTCTTTGACTAAGTACTCACTCAATCTATTGTACCACATACGCCCACTTTGCTTCAGTCCATAAAGGGATTTGTTCAGCCTTATGCAGTGTTGTTCTCGAGAACCTTTCTTATCTTTGAGCTCAATACCCTCTGGTAATCTCATATAAATCTCATTATCCAGTGGACCATATAAGTATGCAGTTACAACGTCCATTAACCGCATATCCAACTTTTCTCTTATAGCCAGACTTATCAAAAATCTAAAAGTTGTAGCATCCACCACAGGGGAGTATGTCTCCTCATAATCTATTCCTGGTCTCTGTGAGAATCCTTGTGCAACAAGCCGTGCTTTATATCTCACGATTTCACCATGTTCATTTCTTTTCCTCACAAAGACCCATTTATGTCCAACTGGTTTAATCTCATAGGGTGTCAGAATTATTGGACCAAAGACATCCCTTTTCCTTAAAGAATTCAACTCCACGTTTATAGCTTCTTTCCATTTAGTCCAATTTTCACTCTGAGTGCACTCATATATCGACGTGGGTTCTAGATCCTCCATAAGTTCAAGTGCTACCTTAAAAGCAAATATATCATCGATTTCCACACACTTTCTATTCCATTGTATTCCAGACATAACATAATTCATTGAGATCTCATTATTTTCAGGAACGTCAGAACCATGAAACTCGGCGTCCTGAGTCTCATTGCTTGGAACTATCGGTTCAGTTATGTCTGGGGTTCCATCAGATTCCTCAACCACGATTTCAGCACCTTTCTTTCTTTTCCGAGGATTCTTATCTTTGGAACCTATTGGCCGGCCACGTTTTGAGTGTGGTTTAGATTCTGTAGCAACTTGATTGTGTCCCTCTTGAACATCAATTCTAATCGGTGCATTAACAGCTGGTATGTAAGACTTAGTTACTCTTTTCGGGTCAGCAAAGGAATCTGGCAATTGATTAGCTAGCTTTTGTAAATGTATAATCTTTTGGACTTCTAATTCACATTCTTGAGTCCGAGGATCTTGCCATTTTAAGGACGTTTGATTCCATATAATTTCCTTTACCAGTCTGTTATCTCCTCCTAATGTTGGATAGACAGATTCGTCAAAATGACAATCTGCGTACCTGGCCTTAAACAAATCACCCGTGGTTGGCTCAAGGTACTTAATGATAGTAGGAGAATCATATCCAACATATATCCCCATCCTCCTTTGAGGTCCCATCTTTGTTCTCTGTGGTGGTGCAATAGGCACATAAACGGAACATCCGAATGTTTTAAGATGGGATATGTCTGGCTCTTGACCCGTTATTAACTGTGATGGGGAATATTTATGTTCACTAGATGGCCTGATACGAATTAGCTCTGCTGCATGTAAAACTGCATGTCCCCAAGCTGAGACCGGGAGTTTTGATCTCATTAGCAACGGTCTAGCAATCAACTGTATGCGTTTAATAAACGATTCAGCCAAACCGTTTTGTGTATGTACATGTGACACAGAATATTCAACACTTACCCCCATGGACATACAATAATCGTTAAACCCTTGGGACGTAAATTCACCAGCATTGTCAAGACGTATAGTCTTTAAAGGAAAATCTGGAAAGTGTGCTCTTAAACGTATGAGCTGGACAAGCAATCTTGCAAATGCCATATTTCTAGTTGATAATAGGCAGACATGTGACCATCTCGTGGATGCATCAATAAGGACCATAAAATATCTAAACGTCCCACAAGGTGGGTGTATTGGTCCGCATATGTCTCCTTGAATTCTTTCCAGAAAATTTATCGTTTCCTTAGTTACTTTGATTGGTGATGGCCTAGTAATGAGTTTCCCTAGTGAACATGCTTCACACGTGAGATTCTTTGGGATAACTCTCCTTTCTTTCAAGGTGTGCCCATTAGTACTTGCTAATATCTTTCGCATCATGTTAGCACCGGGATGGCCAAGCCGGTTATGCCAAAAAGTGAAATTCTCAGTAAACTCTTTGTTTACCATAGCATTTGCTTCTATCATTCCGATCTTAGCACAATAAAGGCCCACAGAAATGGCAGGTATAGTCTCTAGGACTTTCTTATAGCCATGGACGGTTTCAAAGATTTGAAGGAATTCTTTGTTATTCTCGTCCTTAGTTTCAACATGAAGACCATTCATTCGAATGTCTTCTCAATAGACTTCTCTTTGAACTAGGTGAATATAACGCATTAGAAATTTCTAGATGCGTGCCCTTAGGTAATAAAATATGGGCTTGACCGTGGCCTTCAATTAAATTTGCTATACCCGCAATTGTGGTTATATTTGCCTTTTTAAGTGTAAGATCAATGAAGTATCTCTTATCTCTTAATATCGAGTGGCTTGATCCACTATCCACAATGAACACATCCATATCGTTCATACTTCAAAAGAGAGAACAATAGATACTTTTAAATAACACTCTTTCATTCCATAAAGTTTAATAGAAAGCAATAACACAAAACCAAAGTATAAAGTGTAAAATGTAAAACAAGCAAAACACAAAACACCAAAACAGAAAATCAAAATCAATCACTTAAATATATCTGAGGTTTCAAAATTCATCAAGTCATCTTGCTCATGATCGAAATCTCCTTCATTATCATGCTGGATCATATGAGTTTTTGGATTCTTCCCTTTAAGGCTCTCTTGATAGAGTTCAACCAGATGCTTGGGAGTCCTACATGTCTTAGCCCAATGATTACTCATTCCACATCGATGGCAAACTGATTTTGGGTTTGATTCTCGTGGTTGAGAAGTAATACCACGGTTATTACGATCATAGTCAGTTCGGTATCCGCGTCCTCGTCCTCGCCCGCGGTTAGAATGATCGTTATGGAATCCGTGGCCTCGGCCCTGACCTCGGCCGTATGGATTAAAATGGCCACGGCCACGTCCTTGCCATCTAGCCCCACGTCCACGACCACGATGTCTATAATCACTTTGGACGTGGTTAATTTCTTTCTTTTCATCTGTGGCCACATTCGCTTCAGGAAATGGGGCTGATCCAGGAGGTCTCATTTCACTGTTTCTCATTAGCAGTGTATTATTCTCCTCGGCTAGTAATAGACATGCTATAAGCTTTGAGTATGTCTCAAAACCTCTTTCACGGTATTGCTGTTGAAGCAACACGTTATTAGTGTGAAAGGTGGAGAAGGTCTTTTCCAACATGTCTTTCTCAGTTACCTTCTCACCACATAGTCTCAATTGAGAAACTATTCTGAACATAGCCGAGTTATATTCTTCCACGGACTTGAAGTCCTGGAACCTGAGATTCCTCCAATCATAATTGGCCTTTGGTAACAACACCGTTCTATGGTGGTCATATCTTATCTTTAATTCTTTCCAAAAGTCCAAAGGGTTCTCAATGGTTAGGTATTGATCCTTGAGACCCTCAACAAGATGATGACGAATGATCGATATCGTTCTGTATCGATTCCTTTCATTCTCATTATTATCCTCAATGATACATTCGCCAAGTCCTTTAGACTTTAGATTTATCTTAGTATCCAACGCCCACTGTAAGTAATTGTCTCCAGAGAGATTGAGGGCAGCATAATCCAAATTGTTGATTTTCGACATCTGAAAACATTCATCCTATTCTCTAAGAACTATAAGATTTTAAAGTTTATGCATATGATGCAAAATAGGTCATGGGTGCTTATATAAACGAGTACGGATGCATGATGCTTATGAAACCAGATTTTTATGTTTAACAACCTAACATAATGTTTTATATGCTCATGATGCAAGCCTAGTATTCAAATTCTAAACCGTATGATGATATGACCGGATTTTAATCAAGCATGTTATGTCTATATGATGCAATCAGTTTCAGTTTCATGTTTATCAATCAACGAATCAATCCAAACAAGCAAACAAACAAACGAGTTCAAATAAATATGCAACCAAATTTGGACAGAGTGTTTACTGTCGATCGACGGGTGATTTGTGTCGATCGACACAGTTTAATTCAAACAACAAATTCAGGCAGAAGTTTACGTGTCGATCGACATAAAACTAGTGTCGATCGACACGGGTACAGATCATGCAATCGGTTTGGATTTTAATTGAATTAGGTTAGGGTTTCAAGTTAGGGTTTCAAGTGATTACGAATCATGAATCAATAAACACAATCAAGCAAGCAATAACAATAACAAGCATGATTTAGATTAGGGTTTCTAAGATTATCATGAATCTAGGTTCTTTAGATTAGGGTTTCTTATTGTTTACCTTAACCTCCGTGAGTCTTCTAGTTCGCCGTAACCGTTGATAGGCTGTATGAACTTTCTTCTAGTTCGCCGTAACCTTAAAGGCTGTATGAACTATGATTTGAACAGTAACGCCGGATGAACAGTAATCGTCGATGAACAGTAATCGTCGATGAACAGTGCGCGATGAATAGTGCGCGATGAACAGTACGATGAATAGTAACGATGTACAGTAATCGCGTTTTTTGTGTTTTTAGGGTTTAGGGAGCAACTCGTGCTGATAACGTGTTGTGAATCAAGAGAACGAATGGGGAAGATTGTGTTTATTCATTAATCATAAGATCCTTTATATAAGATTATTACAAGAGAGAAAAGGAAAATTCCTTTTCCTAATGGGAAAAGGAAAGTACATAAAAGGAAAATCCTAATTCAACTAGGATTCATTAAACCGGCCTAAAGACTAAGTGTTAATGGACCGTAAACGGACCAGAACTAGTTATGACAATCCACTATGATTTATAACAGATAGTTAATTTATGTGTATTATTTATTTACGTTTTTTAAACTATTCAAATAATTTTAATATTAAAAGTGTAATATCATCAAACCTAGTTGAACCCGGCTGAACCACGTTGACCCACGACCCAAATGCTTCACCCGTTTAGCTGCCAGTCCGGTTTTAAAAACATGGCTTTACAGTAAATGCAAGGTCAACTGTAAGAGACTCAAGTCATGATTTTCTACGTGATTATATACGTGTTTTCTTATTAAGACGTGGCTTGAGGTAATCTAAATTACCTCTCTAAAAAAATCATGTTATTATCCAACTCATGATAACACTCAAAAGGTTGAATTTCTCTTCAACAACCCTACATGTTCCCTGCACCCTACACAAAAACATTGGAACTACTAAGAACATTGAATTAACTCAAAGTAATGTGGTTAACTAAGGAGACAAACCTCGACTCAAATACTCTCTTGATGTTTTGAGAGGCAAAAACATACAGAACAACAACAAAAAAACAAAGTGTGGAAAAAGCAAGTGATCATATGTAGGAAACTCAGCTCCATCCAAATCCAAGATGGACATCTGTATGATCAAGGTCTTGTCATAAGTTTTCTATAAGATGAGATCCAAAACGCCCTAAAGAAAATAAAGAAAACATCATAAAAACTAAATCTAGTATGAAAAAAAAGAATAAAGCGAACGAATTGATTAACAACATATAACCCCTAAAAACAGCTCAAACGTGTGGTGAATTTTTTGCCCCCTGTGTATTTATAAGAGTAGACAACATAGTTCTCAAAATTAGAGTTACCGTTTTCAGTAGTTATCGAGTAAAGTTTAAAAGGAATATCACCATTAATTCGAATATATCTTAATATCCAACAAAGAAACTAAAATAAAAGTTTGAGAATTTTGAGTGAATCTATATATATAGAAGTAACGAAACCAAAATAGTATAGATGAATAAAAGCAAAATTACGTAGACGAAACTGTAGAACAAACACAAAAAGTATAAAAATAACATGATGGAAATCGTCAATAATCCATAGTGTTATTATATCAAGAGTAAATACGGCATAAATATAAAAAATTATTAGAAACACCATAACCAAAATTTATGAAAATAGTAATTAGAGATATAAAGATGAACACAAGGTTAAAGATCTGGATACGCTAATATGTGAATAAGAAAACAAAGAACAACAAACAATCGTAAGAAACCATAAGAAATCTACACACCACACCACAGGAATTCAAAGTTATCAATCGATTCATTTTTTAGATCAAAACTTAAAAGACAAAAAAAAAATTCGGGTGGTTATGTTTTGTGACATATGTGACTTCGCAAGAATGCGCTCTCTCTGAATGCATTAAATGTAACAGATTTGGGTTGATGTTGAGTGCCAAAGTTTCTACATCAGCCTTATTAGTGACTTACGGAGGTTTTTTAAACTTAAAATAATTTTTTCAACAACATTTGGCATATGGAATAATTAAACTTCTTTAGTCTTTATACAGTTCATAACTCATGTTTCAAACGGTGCTCACAATCCTCATCCTGCTTATAGTGTATTAGTTGTTGTAGTGACAGAGTAGGAAAACCAACATAACCAACTTACATCATTGAGTTAGCCACATAAGGCCGTTTAGTATTTATGAAATAATCCCGGCGTATAAATAATCAAATGTAACCGCGGTTAATGATGATTTCTAGTTATTGAGTTTTAACCCTAGCTTTAACCATTATGAACACAAAATCAAAACCAAACTCTGATTATGATAAAACTTAATGGTTGCACCAATCCACAACTTAATGGTTGCACCAAGGATTCTGAATTGAAAGACCAAAGGCAAAACCTAAAAAAAACACTAGCGAATAGAATTTGTAACAATCATAAAGAAAAATTTGAGAAAATCAAAATCCAATTTTTCTCCTGCGATCTTCGCTTCTCTCTTTTACGAAATGATGTATAGAAGATAATCTCTCGCTCTCTTCCTCTGTACATACTCTCTTTACTCAAGTGTTGTTGAAGAAGAGCAAAAGAGGGTCAGATTTAGGGTTTTTGGGAGATTTTTGCGGCTGGATAGCCTCTGGCGATGTCTGTATCATCGCAATCTTTTGCGGCTGGAAGGTCTCCATCCATGGCTTCTCCGTCGCAATCGCACCGCTTTTGTGGCCCTACAGCCACCGTAACTGGCGGTGGAAGCTTCGATACTTTGAACCGTGTAATCGCAGACCTTTGTAATCGTGGTAATCCTAAGGTAAATGAATAACATTTCAAAGCATTCTTCAATTTTTGATGCTTTAGCTCATTTAGAAAACTGAAATTAGTAGAAACCCAGAAATGATCTCTGTTCTTGTTAAAGAAAAATTCGACATTTTAGTTCTAAGAGGTGCAAGTTTTGTGGATTTTGGTGTGTATTGTTAGCTTTGTATCTGATTTGAGCAAACGGTGATGGTTTTTGTGTGTGTTATATTAGGAGGGAGCTTCTTTAGCGTTTAGGAAACATGTAGAGGAAGCAGTTCGTGATCTTAGCGGTGAAGCTTCTTCGAGGTTCATGAAGCAATTATATGACAGGATTTCTAATTTAATTGAGAGTACGGATGTGGCTGAAAACTTGGGTGGACTTAGAGCCATTGATGAATTGACGGAGATTGGATTCGGTGAGAATGCTACAAAGGTTTCTAGGTTTGCGGGTTATATGAGGACTGTGTTTGAGTTGAAGCGTGACCCGGAAATCTTGGTGCTTGCTAGTAAAGTTTTGGGGCACCTTGCTCGGGCAGGTGGAGCAATGACTTCTGATGAAGTGGAGTTTCAGGTATGGTTTGTTGTTTTTATCCTCTTTCTATCATTGGTTCAGCTCATTGTTGCTCAAGTCTGGATCTTTTTTCACAGATGAAAACAGCTTTTGACTGGCTTCGTGAAGAAAGGGTGGAATATCGTCGTTTCGCCGCCGTGTTAATTTTAAAGGTACCCTGATGTCAACTGTTCATCCTGTAGATCAGTTTCAGAAAAGCATGTCTTTTTTACTTGTGATTACTCAGTAATAGATTTTTGAATCACAAATAAATTGGAACATGGATGTTAGAAAAATGTAGCAAGGATAACTTTTCAAGCCACTAAATTAATAAGGTTATTTTCTTGCAACGGTGCAGGAAATGGCAGAAAATGCTTCCACTGTCTTTAATGTTCATGTCCCTGAATTTGTCGACGCGATCTGGGTTGCTCTAAGGGATCCCCAATTGCAAGTGCGAGAGCGAGCTGTTGAGGCTTTGCGTGCTTGCCTTCGTGTTATTGAGAAAAGGGAGACTCGATGGCGAGTACAATGGTTTGTGTTCTTTTTTCCCTTGAAAATGATCAAACATCCTCAATCTTTTCCTTAGGAGCCATAGTACCATATTTGAGATGATATTTATGGAGGGCTTTTTCTTTGTTCTATTGCTACACTCTCATTTGCAATCCTGATCTGTAGTTTTGCCCTCATTAAAGTGCAAGGTCATCTGTTAGTACTATGAATAATGTTCTATGACTTGCAGACTTTCTATTGGATTTAAATATATTTTGCTAAAGCAATGCCTGTATTTATCTGAGAGAATTTTCTTTGTTTGCTATGATATTCAATCAAGTTAACTGATTTTCTTTCCATCTGGCTTTTGCAGGTACTATAAAATGTTTGAAGCTACACAGGATGGGTTGGGTAGAAATGCTCCGGTCCATAGCATTCATGGTTCCTTACTTGCTGTGGGGGAGTTGTTGAGGTAAGTGCATAAATTAATTTGTATTCTTAAAGCATCCTTTTCCATTAGTCAGACACTCAAGTTTGATTCATGAATATCTCCCTTAGAAGAACTTGTTTATCCCAATTATTTCCTGCTTTTTCTTTGTCTTCGTATAATACTTTCCACCGTTACAGAACTTTCTATGCTCTCATTCTATCCCTGAACAAATGACTCCTGAAGATGAATATTTGCATTGTTCTGCTGTCAGCAGATTGATTTCACGGCATCTCAGGTGTTAGAGTTTATGACTTAATGCTAGAGTTCATTTACAGGAATACAGGTGAGTTCATGATGTCTAGGTATAGAGAAGTTGCTGAAATTGTCCTCAGATACCTTGAACATCGTGATCGCCTTGTTCGCCTTAGCATAACCTCGTTGCTACCTCGCATTGCTCATTTCCTCCGTGACCGCTTTGTTACAAACTATTTAACGGTAGATGACTGAGACTCTTGAAACCAAAATCTATGTGTAAATGTGACGTGAATTACTTTTTTGCAGATATGCATGAACCATATTCTTACTGTGTTAAGAATACCAGCTGAGCGTGCCAGTGGCTTCATCGCCCTTGGGGAAATGGCTGGTGCATTGGATGGTGACCTTAAAGACTATTTGCCGACAATTATGTCTCATCTGCGGGATGCGGTGTGTGAACTTTTTTTTTTTTTTAAAAATACGTGTTAATACTTCTGTGTTTAAGTATTTTTTGGGTCTTTTTTTTTGGTAACTACTAGACAAGAGGTTTCATTTGATTATCTTTTCTATGTAGATTGCTCCACGGAAAGGTAGACCATTGCTTGAAGCTGTGGCATGTGTTGGTAACATCGCAAAGGCAATGGGGTCCAAAGTAGAAACTCATGTTCGAGATCTTCTAGATGTTATGTTTTCCTCTAGTCTCTCTTCTACACTTGTTGACGCTCTTGATAAGATAACCATCAGGTAAAGTTGAACAATGGAAGTTTGTTATTACTTGCATTAATGTGTATACTATCAATATTTGACAATTCATTTGGGTCTCAGCATTCCTTCTTTGCTGCCAATGGTACAAGATCGGCTTTTAGATTGCATTTCATTGGTTCTTTCAAGATCTCATTATTCTCAACCAAAGCCTCCTGTTACCGTGGTCCGAGGTAGTACAGTGGGCATGGCACCACAGCCTTCTGACTCTAGTTCTTCAGCTCAAGTTCAACTAGCCCTGCAGACTCTTGCTTGTTTCAATTTCAAGGTTGGTGCTCTTTGCCGATAATATTTTCTGAAGAATCTGAAATTTTGTTTTCTGAGCTTCTGATTTATGGCAGGGGCATGACCTTCTTGAATTTGCTCGGGAGTCTGTTGTTATTTATTTGGATGATGAGGATGCAGCCACAAGAAAAGATGCCGCTTTGTGTTGTTGCAGACTAATTGCAAATTCTCTATCCGACGTCGCACAATTTGCTTCGAGCAGGTCAACACGAGCTGGGGGTAGACGAAGACGCCTTGTGGAAGAGGTTTTGTATAAATTCTAAAGCCCTCTGCGTTTTGTCTTATTGCTTGTCTTCAATCTTCACTTGTCTCATTAAAATAGGTTTCATTTTACCCTATTCCAAGTCTGAACTCCAATATGCTAAATCTTCTTCCTAATGGCATTTATAATTTCAATATCAGTAGCGGTTTCAATTTTTGTGCTTGCCTGAGAAATGATGTTTGGGTTCTGCAGATTGTGGAAAAGCTTCTTAGGACAGCTGTTGCGGATGCTGATGTAACTGTTCGCAAGTCTATTTTCGTTGCTTTATATGGAAACCAATGTTTCGATGATTATCTAGCTCAGGCTGATAGTCTGACTGCCATTTTTGCTTCCTTAAATGACGAGGTATGGTTACGTTATTTGTTTGAATAAAGTAGCATCATATATCTCAGACTCAAATTCTATCTTGTTACAGATCTTTTTAGTGCCCCCCTTGCGTGTATATATTTAGTAGCTCCAAATTAGAGTTGTGGACAACATATGATTGTATAATGTTTCCGTCTACACCATTTTCCATGGATCTACTTGTGATTTAGGGATGAATTGTAATTGTATTGCTTTTTTGGAATTCAATTTTGTGGGTTCACGATGTTAGTTACTTAATATACTCCCTTATAGCGAGCTTTTGGATACTAAGACTCAGCTGGACTTTTGGTTGACTAATTAGCTTCTATTGTGTCACAAATATTCTTAATTATTAAGTTGTAGTGGAAAAGTGCAGCTAAGTTAACTTAATTGAATGAATTGTTGATGGAATGCATGCCTTATGTTTAAAGCACAAACTGCATCCATGTTACGCCCTTATTAACGTAGAATACTTGGCTTTTGTTTAACTCCACCTGGTTACTATTCTGTTTAAGTTGATGGAGTCGTTTTAATATATTCGAATATTTCTATTCAACAGGATCTTGATGTCCGAGAATATGCCATCTCAGTTGCTGGGAGATTATCTGAAAAAAATCCGGCATACGTTCTTCCAGCACTTCGTCGTCATCTTATACAGTTGTTAACCTATCTTGAGCTGAGGTAACTACAAGTTTCTGGATTCCTACATGAAGATTTGTTTCCTGTTATTAAGTATTTGTTGCATTGACTTCAATTGTAATGTCAGCAGTGCAGATAACAAGTGCAGAGAAGAGAGTGCAAAGCTCCTTGGTTGTTTAGTTCGAAATTGTGAGAGGCTCATTCTTCCATATGTAGCTCCTGTGCAAAAGGTTAGATTTGTATTCTCTTCACTTCTTAGATAATATATCTATTATTGTACTTCACAGGGTTGTAATTTTTTTTTTATAGGCACTTGTTGCAAGACTAAGTGAAGGAACTGGAGTGAATGCTAACAATAATATTGTTACTGGAGTTCTCGTAACTGTTGGGGATCTTGCAAGAGTGGTAAGTTTGTAGTACTATAGGGAGCACTTTTGTTGCACGTGGAATTTGCAGTCTGATTTTGACTCTTCCCAGCTGTGTTGGCAAAGCATATTTCAAATTTCAATGGCCTAGCCAGTATCTAATATGTGCACTATTATTGTCTTTAATTTGGCAGTGTAATGGCGATTTAATTTCTTTTCTTGCCCTGTAATTTGTTGGGGTTTGGCTTAGACAGTCGCCCATGGTTTTGTTTTTTATTTCTTGCTCAGGGTGGCTTAGCAATGAGACAATATATTCCCGAGCTGATGCCTTTGATTGTTGAAGCATTAATGGATGGAGCTGCTGTAGCAAAACGTGAGGTGGCTGTTTCTACCCTTGGTCAAGTTGTTCAAAGTACAGGGTATGGGATAGACTTTTACCTTCTTTAGGACTTAAAAACCTCCTTTTTGTTTTATTTGATAATGTTACTAGGCAGGTTAAAGTGCTAAAATGCTACTATCTTGATTGGTGAAAGCCTGGTTCAACTATATGGAAATAATAGATTGCAAGTAAAATATTTAAGATGTATGTAGGGCTTCTATTTCTTCTTACTAGTAGCTAGAAGCGTGAGCTATCCTTAGGCTGTTGCTCTGTCTTAGTTTCTATCATTTGTCAGATTTTAATATATGTTAATTCTTTGAACCACTGGATCTTCCGGTCAGGAAGTGAGCAAGTTCTACATGAAATGAACAAATGTTACCCCCGGCTAGTTCTTCTATCCACAGAAATATTTTGTGATGGTTTCTTGGTGGTCTTACATTAGACGGCTTACTACTCCCAGAAAAAATATATTGCCCAAGTTTTTCTGTATAGTGAATTGAATTTTCTTGTCATTCTCCCTTTGTCATGCCAAAAGGATGGATTTACCTATCATATTATGCTCCATAGATTTAATCAACTGTATTGTTGCTGTTAACGAGGTTGTAGATTGTGGGATGATCAACTTGCATGTTGCATTGAGTAGCTTGGGACATGGTTTTCATGTACTATATATCGGGCACATATTTTATACAATATCAAGGGAGTTCCAAAAGATTAGAATCCTCTCTGCAGGTTATTTATGGCTCTCATTTCATTGTTAATGTAGGTATGTTGTGACTCCATACAAGGAATACCCGTTGCTGCTTGGCTTGCTCTTGAAACTGCTGAAGGGTGACTTAGTGTGGTCAACCAGACGAGAAGTGCTCAAGGTAGTTTCTAGAGAAATAAATTTCTAGGCTAGATTATTCTTCAACATAAATTTTGTGAGAAACGTTGGATATATCTACAGGTTCTTGGGATTATGGGCGCTCTGGATCCTCATGTGCATAAGCGTAACCAACTAAGCTTATCAGGATCACATGGTGAAGTTGCTCGTGGCACTGGTGATTCAGGTCAACCTATTCCATTGATTGATGAGCTACCTGTGGAACTCCGGCCATCATTTGCTACATCCGAGGATTATTACTCAACGGTAGTTCTTAATCTGTGTGAATATTTTGTAAGTGTTGTCTGAAGTGTGCTCATATTACTTTCCTCGTTGATGTAGGTTGCTATCAACTCGCTTATGCGGATTCTTAGAGATGCATCCCTTCTTAGTTACCACAAAAGGGTTGTTAGATCTCTGATGATCATTTTCAAGGTAACTAAAACCATTTGACTGTTTCTGGGATAAACATGTGATGAAATTGCAATGAATATGTAACAAATTTATCACATCTGTGTTTTTGCGAGGTTAGTCAATGGGATTGGGATGCGTGCCTTACTTGCCAAAGGTATATAAAATATTTTATCTTCCGCAGCTTTTCTTAATAAATGTTTTCTCTGTTTTAGGTTTTGTATATTTTCATGGACATACTATTGAAAGCTGTTTCCGTGATTTCCTTAATTTTGAATACATACACCTATTGTGCTCCTTTTGAGTACTGTTACACTGTAAGGTGATTTTGACGTTAGATATTTGAGATCTCTCACCCCTGTTCTGTTCAGAGTGAATTTTAATTATTATTCTTGATGGGTTAGGGCAACTGTCATCATTATTTTTGACACTATATCTATCCTCCGACATTTTCTAATTTGTTGGATGGGTCCACCTCTGTTTTTAAAGGTTTTACCTGAGCTGTTTCACACTGTTCGCACTTCTGATGAGAACTTGAAGGACTTTATCACATGGGGTCTTGGGACTCTTGTTTCGATCGTGCGCCAGGTATATCCACCTTAGTATTTGTTGAAGTGACGAAAATACGCCTTAATTTATGTGGACTGTTAGCTAATCTTATTTTTCTACAGCACATACGCAAATATCTGCCAGAGTTGCTGTCACTAGTCTCTGAATTATGGTCATCCTTCACCCTACCGGGTCCTGTACGCCCCTCACGTGGTCTTCCAGTAAGTTGTGTGCTGCCTAGAAAGCAATATGTTTGTTATTGGCTTTAAAGACATATATTCTTATGGAGATTACCTCGTCTCTCTAGGTTCTGCATCTACTGGAACATCTTTGCTTGGCACTTAATGATGAATTCAGAACTTATCTTCCAGTCATCCTTCCATGTTTCATCCAAGTATTAGGCGACGCGGAGCGGTTTAATGATTACACCTATGTTCCTGATATTCTCCACACGCTCGAAGTGTTTGGCGGTCAGTAAATCATGTCTTGTTTTGACATCGTCATTGTTAGTTTGTATTTTTTGGGCATGCAAGTTCTAGTAATCAACATATGCATTTTCTTACTGGACGGTAATGAGCTTCCACATAACCATATCTTGTATCATAAGATTATTCAAGTAGCTTTTGATTATACACATACTTTTTTCATCAATGAGTGAAAATCCAAGCTTTTTTTGTATATATATATTGGATCTTTGAGTAGTCAGGTTGTTACTCCATAATTTTTATTTTTCGCACTATGGCCAGACTTCACTCCGATTGTTGACCCTCAAGAGTCCATATGTGCCAGGTACACTTGACGAGCACATGCATTTACTCCTTCCTGCCCTTATTCGATTGTTTAAAGTAGATGCTCCTGTAGCTATAAGACGCGATGCCATCAAAACTTTGACGAGAGTAATACCATGTGTTCAGGTTAGGAGCTGTTTTTTTGTGCTTCATTAAATTTTATTTTCTTTCCTTATGTCGCTGATCCAGGATATATTCCATATTGAGCTTTTTGTAATACCTTTTTAATTGTTGCTATATCCTCAGGTTACTGGTCATATCTCCGCCCTTGTGCATCACTTGAAGCTAGTATTAGATGGGTGAGTTTCCGTCTTAGTTTCATGGCAACGGAAAGCTCAATAATAATAATTGTTCTCTATGAAAATTTTTCTGTGCCTTTTCTTGGTATGCTTATTTTCATTGTCTGGGCTTGGAAAACAGTGTCTTGGTTACTTTTTCGGAAAGTCTCTCTACGAGCTTTTTTATACTTCGGCAATTGTGTCACTATCCGGTTTTCTCTTTAAACTAGAATGTGTTCATGCAATTAATGTTATTAAATTTAAGATGTGAAACCCATAACATCCTACAGTTGGCAATGCAGTATCAGAAAATGATCTAATTAATTTTTTTCTCATTAGCTTTCGGTCTGTCGTTGCTTACTGTTAAAATTCTTTTTTTTCTATGAATTATCTTAATATTGCTCTTAAGTTATAAATTTGTCTGGCCCCAAGTAATTGTTTCTGGAACTCTGCATCATGGAATGTTAGTTGCTGTTATTGATGTGACTAAATAGTTTTCTGGTGGAATTTTTATTCGAGTTTCTCTTTTCCTTTCTCGTGGTTTCGCACATATAAATTTTCTTATGGGGTCTTTGCTGTAATCTCAGGAAGAATGATGAGTTGCGGAAGGATGCTGTTGATGCACTATGTTGTTTGGCTCATGCTCTTGGAGTGGACTTCACCATATTCATTGAATCAATCCACAAGCTTTTGTTGAAGCATCGCTTGCGGGTCTTGCTTTTTACTATCTTTTACATAATAATATCAGGAGAAATTTATCTGTCATGTATGTGTATCATGGCATGCATGCATATAAATGGCAGTATTGTATATATACTTCTGTCTAGAATCTCACCGTACAACACTTTTTCAGCATAAAGAATTTGAGGAAATCCATGCTAGATGGCGGAGACGTGAACCGTTGATTGTAGCTACAACAGCAACTCAACAATTAAGTAGGCGACTGCCAGTCGAGGTTGTCAGGGATCCTGTAATTGAGAATGAGATCGATCCTTTTGAAGATGGAAATGACAGAAACCATCAGGTATGCCCTTTATGTACACACATTGTTCCTTGATGTGTTAAAAATTGGTCATTAGGTTTCAAGCTGAGCTCTATATTTACTGTAACATTCTACAGCTTTCTGGCTGGTAGTTTTGTAGTTCATGGCATAGTCATTTTTTGTTTGAGTTCATTGTGTCTCTGCATCTTTCCCTTAGCGTTGCAAAGAACGGTCAGAATACTATAAAGGGGATAAACCTAGGGGGTGATTGCCTAATCTAGCATCTCTAAGCTGGATAAGGCTAATCTTTAACCAGCTTGGACCTTTATGTCATTTTTCTTATTCAAGTGTTGGGTGGGTATCTACTGTTTATAGCAACGTACATTCATTGAAGCTCAGTCTTGGTCCTTCAGAACCAATGCTTCAACGAGTTTGTGGATATGCCCCCTCTTTTTCTTCTCCTCCATGGGCATTCTTTAAGCATAGAAACAAATAAAAAAACAATAGCTGTGCTTGAATTAACATGAACCTGTTGTAAAGTTTCTTTAGTCTTTCGTTGTTTGAAAAAGCTAAAACTGTCACTTAAGGCTTATGATGATCTGTCGAACAGGTGAATGATGGTAGACTACGGACAGCTGGAGAAGCTTCACAACGCAGCACCAAGGAAGATTGGGAGGAATGGATGAGACATTTTAGTATCGAATTACTTAAAGAGTCTCCCTCTCCAGCACTAAGAACTTGTGCAAAACTTGCTCAGTTGCAGGTGGTTGATCTATGCTCTATCTTTTCTTCTCTTACAAGGGTATGCATTTTAATGATTGTCTTCTGCAGCCATTTGTCGGGAGAGAATTGTTCGCCGCTGGCTTTGTTAGTTGCTGGGCACAGCTGAACGAGGCTAGCCAAAAGCAGTTAGTTAGAAGCTTGGAGATGGCTTTTTCATCGCCAAATATCCCTCCTGAGATTTTGGCGACACTACTCAATTTGGTATGTTCATTGTCTAATCACTAGAAAATAAAAACGGGGAAATGAGCTTGTTTCCTGTAATTAAGTCAGCAGCTTGTTTCCTGTAACTTTGGTTGTGCTAGTGTTTTAGCTTAGGCGAATACTAGTATTCAGAATGAGTTGACTGCATCTTGTAAGATTTGAATCTCTGCACTCTGCTCACGCTGTTTTCATTTTTAATCTATATTGTGTTAGGTTGGATAAAGAATCATGTATAGAATCAAAATGAACCTACCTCTTTGTGTGATCCTGTTGCTTTTTCCTGTAACTTGTGCTTGATTTTCTCAATACTGTATTTAGGCAGAGTTTATGGAACATGATGAGAAGCCTCTTCCCATTGATATTCGTCTTCTGGGGGCTCTTGCTGATAAGGTTTGCCGCATGTACTCTCTAGTCATATTAGATATGGTACCTCTGTCAATTTCATATCAAGCATTCATCTGACTTCCTTGGTAATGGTGCGATTCCCAACTTTGTAGTGCCGTGTTTATGCCAAAGCGCTGCATTATAAAGAGATGATATTTGAAGGTGCACGGTCCAGGAGGATGGATGCCAACCCAGTTGCAGTTGTCGAGGATCTCATACACATAAATAATCAATTACACCAGCATGAGGTACACTTTTTTTGGGTATCCTATGTCAACCACCTCACCATCTTTGTTATGTGTCATTATTGATTGGTTGGGTTTTGCTGTCATAGGCTGCTGTCGGCATTCTGACCTATGCTCAACAACATCTTGATGTGCAATTAAAAGAATCATGGTAACTTTCTGAATCATCATGCACTTATTTTTTTGTTCTATTTGATATGCTTGCAAATATAAGAATGTGGTTACTCTTTAATTCTAAACAGTGAAAAACAGTAATAGTTTTTGTTTCTAGGTATGAGAAGCTGCAGCGATGGGACGATGCACTCAAGGCGTACACTATGAAAGCATCTCAAACATCAAATCCGCATCTTGTATTAGAAGCCACATTAGGTCTGTGGTAACCAAGTCTGATTTTGGGAAGATTCATTGGGTTTTTTTCTGTCTATATTGTTTGTTTTTTCTTGGAAGTGCTATATAAGGTTTTGCGAGTCTTTTTTGGTCAATATGTATAGATAGTCACCGTATCTTGCGTGATTTATGTGTTACTAGATCTCATCTCTCAAAGCTGATGGCTACTCTCTCGTAGTTTTTGTGGTTTTGTTCCAATGCTAACATGTTCAGTTGAACATTGATTATATATCATTTTCTAATGATGCATTTTTTTTTCCCTTTGATGAAGTGTTCTAAATCTGTAGCTTATTGATCATGCTGTAGGACAAATGAGATGTCTTGCTGCACTTGCACGATGGGAAGAGCTCAACAATCTCTGCAAAGAGTTCTGGAGTCCAGCTGAGCCATCTGCGCGTCTGGAAATGGCACCAATGGTTGGTAACTTCTTCTTATGCTACATTTGGTAATACATCTACATTGTTATGTTTTTTTGGCAACGATACTAGGCTGCAAATGCTGCGTGGAATATGGGTGAATGGGATCAAATGGCAGAATATGTGTCTCGGTTAGATGATGGCGACGAAACAAAGCTTCGAGGTTTAGCAAGCCCTGCTTCTAGTGGCGATGGAAGCAGTAATGGGACATTCTTCAGGGCTGTCCTGTTAGTCCGAAGGGCGAAGGTACACTTATAATATAATTTCGTACTAGCAGGCTTTCTTATAATCTATTTGCAGACACTTATTTTTGTGTATGCGTGCATGTGTTTATGTCTTTTTCTTTGAAGTATGATGAGGCGCGGGAATATGTTGAAAGAGCTAGAAAATGTCTTGCCACAGAACTTGCAGCGCTGGTAGGTTTTTCATTTCTAGCAGCATTTGCTTACTTTTGGTACTGGTATCTAATCATCTGTTAGACCGGCACATATATTTTTAACTATTCTCAGCCTTTTCCATTATGTCACTGAAACTATTTGTGTGTGTCATGGCTTGTTGAAAGTAGGAAGATATATTCTTGGTATCTTAGTTGCATGTTTAGCTCTATCTGGATAACATTATTTGCATGCTATCGCTTGGTTCCTGTCAGTAAAAGCATCCTGTAATCACCACAGTTGCCTTCTTAGTTGCTCTTGGAGTTTCTCATGTAGAATGAAAACCGTTCTGCAGGTTTTGGAGAGCTATGAGCGTGCTTACATCAATATGGTTCGTGTTCAGCAGCTGTCAGAACTAGAAGAGGTCAGTTCTCAATTATTCAAGATTTCTCCTCCTTGTTACCTTTCTAACCACATAGGGCTGAAAGGAAACGAGGAGAGAAGTCTAAATATTTATTTGATCGTATTTTGTATAAACATATGCATGATATATCTTTTGTTTCTTTGTATTTGTTTTCTTCCTGTTGTGTCGATGATAGGTAATTGAATATTATACACTGCCTGTGGGAAATACTATTGCTGAAGAACGGAGAGCCCTAATTCGTAACATGTGGACTCAGCGGATTCAGGGATCTAAGCGTAATGTGGAGGTATATTATTTTTTGTGTATGGATGTTAGTTGAGCCACTTAGCTGAATTGAAAAGTCATTAGGAATTCTAAGCATCAGATATTGTGGTGTGGTGACTTAAATAAATGAGTCTTCCTAGCTAACAAATTGAGTTTTTCTTTATATCAAGGGTTGCTTGATATATTTTCTTCTTTTGATTTGTAAGTAAAATGAGCTTCTTGACCTGTTAGCCTTTACCATCATAGGGATAGCTAAACAATAAGCAAACAAGAAAAGTCATTGGCATTTTATGGAGTGGACTCAGTTGTTCCTTATAGTCTGATATAATACTTTATATTCTCAATACTGTTAGGTGTGGCAAGCACTCTTGGCTGTCCGAGCACTTGTGCTACCTCCTACAGAAGATGTTGAAACGTGGCTCAAGTTTGCCTCGCTTTGTCGAAAAAGTGGGAGGATCAGCCAGGCGAAGTCTACTCTACTCAAGCTTCTTCCGGTTTATACCTTTTACCTTTCAGTTGTAGGGTTTAACTTGCCGCTTTATTCTGATTTGTCTAACTTGGGACAGCCTTATTTTGTAGTTTGATCCAGAATTATCGCCAGAGAACATGCAGTATAACGGACCTCCACAAGTGATGCTTGGATACTTAAAATACCAATGGTCACTTGGAGAGGAACGTAAGCGCAAAGAGGCATTTACCAAGCTGCAGGTATGACATATTACAAGTAGCTACTTACTTCGTTTGGGTTTATTTTCTTTCTCACTTTTTCCCATTATCTTGCTTAAATGACCATGTTGTTCTTCGCTAAATGTAAATTTACTTGTTTCTAGATTCTGACGAGAGAACTCTCAAATGTGCCACATTCTCAATCTGACATGCTGGCTAGTATGGTATCTAGCAAGACCACAAATGTTCCACTTCTTGCACGTGTAAATCTCAAACTAGGAACATGGCAGTGGGCACTGTCTCCCGCATTGAATGATGGGTCTATTCAAGGTGAATTGTAGTTACTTTTAACTATGTAGGTGTAGTCAAACTAGGCCTCACCATAACACGATGGTGACAATATGTGCTCTTTTTTTCAGAAATCGTTGATGCATTGAGCAAATCTACCCTTTATGCTCCTAAATGGGCTAAGGCATGGCACACATGGGCATTATTCAATACGGCAGTGATGTCTCATTATATTTCAAAGGGTCAAATTGCTTCCCAGTTTGTTGTTGCTGCAGTCACTGGATATTTTCATTCGATAGCATGTGCAGCCAATGCCAAAGGAGTTGATGATAGTTTACAGGTAAAGTGTGCATGCTTCTTGTTTGTTTTAATTTTTTTTCATCCCTTGCATTGTGTTCTAAATTGCTTTGTTGAATTATGTTTCCTTCTATCTCATTTCCTTAGGACATACTGCGCCTTCTCACATTGTGGTTCAATCATGGAGCTACAGCTGACGTCCAAACAGCATTGGAGAGAGGATTCCGTCATGTCAACATTAACACATGGCTTGTTGTGTTGCCTCAAATAATTGCTCGGATTCATTCAAATAATCATGCTGTCAGGAAACTGATACAGTCCCTTCTCATTCGCATAGGAGATAATCACCCACAGGTTTGAAGTTTTCCATTGATCTAATCTTTAAAATTCTTCAATAGTATTACAAATTCATGATGGGAATTAAGAAAGATGCAAGAATATCAACTCTGTGCCATTTTGAACCCAAATTTGCCAGCTTTAATTTTACAGACATTTGATCTCTTTCACATTTATTAAGGGTTATACTTACTCTGGAATTTATAACTTATCCTTGACTATTTTTCCAAATGTTTGCAGGCACTTATGTACCCCCTTCTCGTTGCATGTAAATCAATAAGCAATCTGCGAAGAGCTGCAGCTGAAGAGGTGGTTGATAAAGTTCGCCAGCACAGTGGTGCACTTGTGGATCAGGTCAACAGTCATCTTCTTGTGTTTAACTTTGTCTATTTTCTTGAAAATATTTTTCGTTTAACTAACCTAATTAACAACAACAAAAACAGGCACAACTTGTATCGCATGAACTTATCAGGGTTGCCATACTTTGGCATGAGATGTGGCATGAAGCACTAGAGGAAGCTAGTCGTTTGTATTTTGGGGAACATAACATTGAAGGAATGCTGAAAGTACTTGAACCATTACATGAGATGCTCGAAGAAGGTGCAAGAAAGGACACAACGACCATACAAGAAAGAGCATTCATTGAGGTGGGTAATACCATTTTTAATACCACTATTTCAGAATTAAGCATTTTTCATATTATCAACTAAGTGTATTGTTGGTGCAGGCATACCGTCACGAATTACTGGAGGCATATGAATGCTGTATCAATTACAAGAGAACTGGAAAAGATGCTGAACTTACACAGGTGACTAAAATATTAAATGAAAAATTCAGTTGGTCTCTTGCTCGTCTGTCTTGGAAAAGGAATGGGAATTGACATGGTTTTCTTTTCAATTGTTTTTATCATCAGGCTTGGGATCTTTACTATCACGTTTTCAAACGGATTGACAAGCAGCTGGCCAGTCTGACGACATTGGATTTGGAGGTAATAAGATTCTCTTTTCTATGGTTCTTACTTTCCTTTTGTCCTTAAATTCTTATCTGACTGGCACATTACATGTTGGATAGTCTGTTTCTCCTGAACTGCTGCTGTGCCACGACTTGGAGCTAGCTGTTCCTGGAACATATCGTGCAGGTGACATATTGAATTGCCAAAGTTTGTCTGATGTTGTTAACCCAGGCTTCCTTGCTTACATCTATACTTTGGTTTTCTTTATATTAGATGCCCCTGTTGTGACAATAGCATCTTTTTCACGCCAACTTGTTGTCATAACCTCTAAACAACGACCAAGGAAGTTGACTATTCACGGAAATGACGGTGAGGACTACGCCTTTTTGTTGAAGGGACATGAAGATCTAAGGCAAGATGAGCGTGTTATGCAGGTGATTCCTTAAAAATAAAAGAAAATTCAGTTTTGCTGTATTACTCTGTTGGAAAATTTGTAACTGAAGTTTGCAAGTAACACTTCATATATACTTTTCAGCTGCAATATCATACTTATCTCTTTCCTTTATATTGTGTTTCAGCTTTTTGGTTTGGTGAACACTTTGCTTGAGAATTCCAGAAAAACTGCGGAAAAAGACCTGTCTATCCAGCGTTATTCTGTAATACCACTATCTCCCAACAGTGGACTCATTGGATGGGTTCCGAATTGTGATACCCTTCACCATCTTATTCGAGAGTACAGAGATGCGCGAAAGGTTTGTCTTGGATTTATTAAGGTTTTCACTCTTGAAGCTATGTGTAGTTCACGTTGATTCTGACACTTGCCTTTCTGATTTTCAGATTATTCTTAATCAAGAACATAAACATATGTTGAGTTTTGCTCCAGACTATGACAATCTACCCCTTATATCAAAGGTTGAAGTATTTGAATATGCTTTAGAGAACACAGAGGGAAATGATCTATCCAGGGTACTCAATTTTCTAACTCGTAACTTTCTCTCGGGTAAATTACCTCATCTGGAATACTACTTTGCTTCAATTCTTCTCCTCCTTCTTGGTAGGTTCTTTGGTTAAAAAGTCATTCTTCAGAGGTATGGCTGGAGAGAAGAACCAACTATACTAGAAGTTTAGCAGTTATGAGTATGGTATGTGGTTGATTTCATCCTTTGTTCTCCACTTGTTTAGCATATAATTAGAAAACTTCGGCTGTGTAACTCGTGATTAAAATGAACTTCTCGCATTATTTTTGTGTCAGGTTGGTTATATTCTCGGGTTAGGTGATCGACACCCAAGTAACCTTATGCTCCACAGATACAGGTACATAAAACATAAAACGGTTTACATTTTCATAAAAGATCCAACCGTTGGTTCGATTTCTATATCAATGGTTTCAATTTTGCAGTGGAAAAATCTTGCATATTGATTTTGGAGATTGTTTTGAGGCTTCTATGAATAGAGAGAAGTTTCCCGAAAAGGTAGTTACGCTGATGTTTTCCTCATTATCTTGTTTATTACAATTGTGTGTATAAAAAACCGATGTGAGGAAGATAACTTTGTTGGTGAAATAATGTTAGGTTCCGTTCCGGCTGACAAGAATGCTTGTCAAAGCAATGGAAGTCAGTGGCATCGAAGGAAATTTCCGCTCGACCTGCGAAAACGTCATGCAAGTTCTAAGAACCAACAAAGATAGTGTAATGGCAATGATGGAAGCGTTTGTACATGATCCTTTAATCAATTGGCGTCTTTTCAATTTCAATGAAGTCCCTCAATTAGCGCTGCTCGGTAACAACAACCCCAATGCTCCTGCTGTTGTTGAGCCTGAGGAAGAATATGAAGATCCCGCGGATGTAGATCTTCCTCAGCCTCAAAGAAGCACTCGAGAGAAGGAAATTCTTCAGGTTTTTTTTGATAATCTTTCTCTTACTATAACTCGATTTCTTAAAACACGACTTTTTGTTGTTATTGATTTGATTTGTTTCTTGGATTATTGCAGGCTGTGAATATGCTTGGAGATGCTAATGAAGTGTTAAACGAGCGTGCAGTAGTTGTAATGGATCGGATGAGTCATAAGCTTACAGGCCGTGATTTCTCTCCGTCTGCAATTCCGAGCAATCCCATCGCGGATCACAATAACTTGTTAGGAGGAGATTCTCATGAAGTTGAACATGGTTTGTCTGTGAAAGTTCAGGTTCAGAAGCTAATTAATCAAGCCACCTCCCATGAAAATCTCTGTCAAAACTATGTCGGGTATGTCGGGCATACAAATGTAAAGTTGTTGTCGCCTTTTTATTTGTGGTATATATTAGAGACAATTCAATTTTAACTAATGCATATATGCAAAAATGTTTGATGTAATTTGTGAATTTTCTCTTTTTTGTTTTGGCAGGTGGTGCCCTTTCTGGTGAGATGGATCATCTGTACATTTGTATGTGAATAGGCTTTGTAACTTTGTAACAAAGTTGCATTTATTTGGATTTTAATTTGCTAATAAACTATTTTATTTTCTAATGTAAATAATTTATTAGTTTCCTAGTCATGTATTATAAGATGTAGCGTGGTTGAATAAATGGAGATGTCGCATTCTTTACGTTTATCTTCTTTTTTGTTTGCATCTGAAAAATACACATTTCTCACCCTCTATAGGTATTTCTTTCATGAATTGCCGTCTAAAAAGAGAACTTTATAAATTCTATGAATGTGTTGAAATATGTTATAGAGAATTTGAAGTTAATAATAGATTTCTAAAATCCAACTAACCTTTCCAAATAAAGAAATTAATCAGAAGTTTTCAACAGCATCTCAAATTGCAATTTTCTCTTAGAAATAGAATGCAAATTTTGTAACACAATCTATTTGTGATGTGTGTTACGTCTTGTCGTCGTAATAATTTTTTTTTATTAAAGCTACCAAAACAAGACAATTTGTATCATTTAGGCAAATTTCTGATAGTACATTGGCATTATGTTTTTATCCAATTTTCTTCTTATCCATCTTTATTTTTGAATTTTTTTTTTTAGGTAACCAATTTAATTCGGAAAAGGACGAGAAAATCGAGACGTGGAGTGTCGCGTTACCTTACCAATCTCCTTGCGGCAATTTAGCAGCCACACACCAACCTGAGAGTATGCGCGCATTTTAGTAAAATACACCACGTTCATGCTAAAATACGCATCGAGAGTTAAAGTTGATAACTTTCACCCTTCTCTCGCCACCACTTGCTTTGATTATTTCGACAACAAATTTTCCCGAGAAAAATCCAAACAAATAGAATTTTGCATTTTGCCGTCTGAAATTTTCTATAAGCTTCCTTCTATCAAGAATTCTCCGTCGACGGTGATTTGGATCATGAATCTTTCCGATTACTGAAGAAAAATCGAAAAAAAAGGAAAAGAAATTCGAAAGTGAAACAACAAAAATGGCTTCTTCTCTGGAGATTGTTAAATTTTGTTGTTCTTCTCCTGTATCGATTTCCCGCCATAAATCTCCAGTAAAATTGGAATCTAGAAAAAGGGTTTTCAGATTATCCGATTCAAGGAATTGGCACCGTCTTGGTAGATGCGTTAGGGTTTATTCATCTTCTCTTAACGGTGATAATAATCAGTCTAAAGGTCAGATTTTTTTCGTAATTTTAATCTCTCTAGAAAGACTAATTAGAGTTAAATTAGAGATAAAATATGATTAGTTCTTTAATCCGTTTGTTTAATGACCAAAACTCATTATTAGTATATGTATTGCTTGAAATTGGAGTTTGATTAGTTGAGTTTGATTTGTAGGGGAAGAGCCTCCAGAATCATTGTTTATGAAAGAATTGAAGAGAAGAGGAATGACTCCTACTTCATTGCTTCAAGACTATGAAGTGAGTGAAGATGAGAGAAAAACCGGTAAAGAAGCTGGAAATAGCTCGAAAACAACTGCCACGACGTCTCCAGCATTTGATCAAAGCTTGTTGAATCAAAGAGAAAGATCATTGGCTTTAAACAGTGAAGGGCTTGAGGTCTGATGATTGATTACTTTTAGTCCAATTCATGATATTCCATTGCAATCCTAAGATAGTACATAACAACTTATCGAACAACAATGGTTTATCGAATGAAAGCTTAGGATTTGGTTTTGTTGTGTGGTTTAGGGCTTGATTCCACGTGCGAAGATCTTGCTGACAATTGGAGGGACTTTCTTCTTGGGTTTTTGGCCGTTGATACTCTTAACTATCGGCGCCTTCTCCGCCCTTAACCTCGTAAGTATTTGATTAGATCAACAAGTGTACTTTCTTGAGAGATTAGGTTCTTGAATCAACAATTACATTGAACAGCCTATGATCAAACAACCCTTAAGTAAGAGCCAAAATGTATTCTTACAAATTGTCTATAATGTATTGTTTGACACAAATCTTGGTCTATAGTTTTAAGGTTTTTTTCTGCTTATAAACTGATTATGTTGGTTTGTTCTTGTTGAAAACTATCAGTACTTTGGAGCGGATTTCGTTCATGATGGAAGCAGAACTCCGGTTTCACCACCACCGTACATCGATCCATATTCTCTGTTGGAGGATGAGAAGATATCAGGGATCGATCCTCGTGTAAATTAGCCCAGCATATTTCTCTTTATGCTCAACACAAGTAGTAGTCTATATTTGCTTTTTAAGTATATATTTATTCACTTTCTTTTTTTCTTATTCCTTGTGGATGTACAAAAAATGAAACATTGTTGCTTCAATCTGTTGTTCCCACTTTACAGGTGTGAAGTTAAAATCCAGATAAAGTATCATTCCTCTCTTCTCCAAAAATCAAAACAATTTCAAAACTGTCAAATTTGCTTAATCTAAAGCTAAGACCAAGTTCAAAATTCAGATATTAAGGTCATACCAAAGGATTAGTTAGATATAAAATTTAAAAATCAAAACGCAATTCAAGAAGATAAAACCACAATAGAATTCAAACAGAAAGGGATAATAGAGATGTACTTCTGAGAAAAACACAACTAAAAGAAGACTCGTCACAAGATAGTATCGAGCCAATTCAAGCAAACACGAACAGAAACAGATATATCATAAAAACCAACAACACAAACTCTAAAGTTTTAGAAACATTCATTCTTCTTATTCTCAGTATTCCTCACCTTCATCATCCTCATCATCACCACCTTCAGCACCAACCTCTTCATAATCCTTCTCCAAAGCAGCAAGATCCTCACGAGCTTCCGAGAATTCTCCTTCTTCCATACCCTCACCAACATACCAGTGAACAAAAGCACGTTTCGCGTACATCAGATCAAACTTGTGATCAATCCTCGAGAAGACCTCAGCAACACTTGTAGAGTTCGAAATCATACAAACAGCTCTCTGCACTTTAGCAAGATCACCTCCCGGGACAACAGTTGGTGGCTGGTAGTTGATACCGCACTTGAATCCAGTAGGACACCAATCAACAAACTGGATGGTACGCTTAGTCTTGATGGTACCAACAGCTGCGTTCACGTCTTTAGGGACAACATCACCACGGTACATCAAACAGCAAGCCATGTATTTCCCGTGACGCGGGTCACACTTAGCCATCATGGAAGCTGGCTCAAAGGCGCTGTTAGTAATCTCAGCAACAGAGAGTTGCTCATGGAAGGCTTTCTCTGCAGAGATGACTGGTGCGTAGGAGGAAAGCATGAAGTGAATTCTCGGGTATGGGACCAAGTTAGTCTGGAACTCAGTCACATCCACATTCAAAGCACCATCGAACCTCAGAGATGCAGTCAATGAAGAGATTACCTGAAATGAAATCGATATACAAGGAAGCATCAGAAACCCAAAATCAAACAAGATTACTATTTCAAGGGTTCTACGAAACTGGAATTGTACCTGAGAGACAAGACGGTTCAAGTTGGTGTAAGTTGGTCTCTCAATGCTCAAGGAGCGTCTGCAGATATCGTAGATAGCTTCGTTGTCGAGGAGGATAGAGACATCAGTGTGCTCCAAAAGAGAGTGAGTGGAGAGGACACTGTTGTAAGGCTCAACAACAGAAGTAGAGACCTGAGGAGATGGGTAAACAGTGAAACCGAGCTTGGATTTTTTCCCATAATCAACAGAGAGTCTCTCAAGGAGAAGAGATCCAAGACCGGAACCAGTGCCTCCACCAACAGCATTGAAGACAAGGAATCCTTGAAGACCAGTACAGTTATCAGCTAGCTTTCTGATACGGTCCAAGCAGAGATCAACAATCTCTTTCCCAATGGTGTAATGACCACGGGCGAAGTTGTTAGCTGCATCTTCTTTACCGCTTATGAGTTGCTCAGGGTGGAAAAGCTGACGGTAAGTACCGGTTCGAACCTCATCGATCACAGTTGGCTCGAGATCGACGAACACAGCACGTGGGACGTGTTTCCCTGCACCGGTTTCACTGAAGAAGGTGTTGAATGCATCATCACCTCCACCAACAGTCTTGTCACTTGGCATCTGACCATCAGGCTGTACAATTCCACATCCAAAAAACAACACATCAATACAAATTATTCACGAAATGTAGATCCACATACATAACTAGACAGAATCGCAAACATAAAAAGAGAGAATCCGATCCAGAATTCACATCCAAATACACCAAATCAACACAGAACAAAGGATCGCTTAATGATGAGGAATTAAAGATCTTAAATCATAGAAGATGCTACAAATAGAGAAAATCCCAACGAGATACATCGGAAATGAATCCTCAAAACAAATTTGCATCAACAAACTCAAATCGTGAAACATTTTTTGAAAAACGAAACAGATCTTGCATCAACATTATCGAAATCAAACACAGATCTAATCAGGCATAAGCGTTTTCGTTCATCGAGTATTATTGAAATCAGAAACGGACCTCGCATCAACCACAAAATCACAAAAAAAATCGTTATCAATCTCAGATCTTAACAGGTCGATATGATTGATCTGCGAATTCACCAGAGATCTAAAGAACCAGAGAAACGCAACAACAAATATCTCAGATCCGATCAAACAAACGACGATAAAACTACCAAAAAATCGCAGATCTATACGTAGGAGAGGAGAAGAGACGAACCTGAATGCCATGTTCAAGGCAGTAAAGCTCCCAGCAAGCATTTCCGACCTGAATACCAGCCTGACCAATGTGGATCGAGATACATTCCCTCATTTTCGTAACGTCGAAGAAAGGTCTAGAAACTGGATTTGCGAAAGGTTGAAGAAGACGAAGAAGAAGAAATCGGAGGGCGTTTATGAAGACGCTCTCCAAAAGATAGATCTAGATCTGAAGTTTTTTCGATTTCTAGGTTTTTACGGAAATGAGTTTGATGCTTTATTTATAAGCGGAACCATCCATGTGTGGTAAAATGGCTCTGATAGGACACGTGTAAAGATATAATTGGGTTACTGTTAACCACGGTTAATCTTATCCTCATGAGCTGCATTTTTTCTAATTTTAAATTTTTACCCGCTTAGGTTCTGTTTGGCAATTGGTTTATGACCGTTTCTTTTCCGTTTTGAAATTCATAATCCCTTGAATTGCGGGATTGAGAAACTTAACCGGATTGGACCGAATATCTAGAGTAAACCGAATCGATAAAGAACTGTACCGAAATGTTCGAAAAGGGGAAAAAATTCGAAGCTTTGAACAATGAGAACCCTAGGAGCTACACGGCCATTGTTTTCCGATTTGCCGAGGTTTGTTCGATCATGGCTTCCGCCGTCAAGCTTCAAGGCGGTTGCTTCTTCTTCTTCTTCTCCGGCGGATTTTGACCTCCGGAATCAATCTCGCGGTGGCCTTCCTCGATTCTTCTCCGATGAACTTCCTTCTCACAAGGCACGTACACTCTACTCTCTCTCTTGTGTACTTAATCTCTGAGCGAATTGAGAAATTTCTGGTAATTCACTGTAATGTTTTTTGTGAAAATGATGATAATGAAGCTTCTCTTTGTGTAAATCAATTTTGATTATAGGGTGGTATTGTTCGTGTTCAAGGCTCTGAGTTTTGGCATATGTCTAAAGTTCTAAGGCTGAAACAAGATGATAGGTAATTACTTACTACATTCAAAAATTTGTTTTGGAAATTTCACAGTGTTACATTCATGAAAGATTTTCTGAAAATTGTGTTGTTGTATCTTGCTTCTAAATCTTGAATTGTTCATAGTAAACCAAGAAACCATTTTTATGAAGATCATAGTAACCTTTCTATGCATTCATTACCATGATGGATTCAGTTGTTTTAGATTCTATAGAAGATAAGTAATTACTTGCACCTTTTTTTCTAATGCAAGGGTAGAACTCTTTAATGGCAAAGGAGGTTTGGTAGAAGGTTGTATACAAAGCATAGACAAATCCGGAGTTGATTTTATCGCACAGGAAGATCAGAAGGTGATTCATCCTCAGGGCATGCAGTGGCAGGTGTTTGCTGCTTTTGGTATGAAATGAGACTGCCCTTAAGTTGACAACATTGCCGGATTCTTTTATTCGCTGGATAGTTTGGGTCATGATATCTTTAAAATGTTGTGTTGTCAGGCACTTTGAAGGGTGGTCGAGCAGATTGGCTAATCGAGAAATGTACAGTATGTATCTACTCTTCTAGTATGTCTGGTTTAAATCACCTGTGAATGTTGTGCCATTGAATATATGTATATGCTCATCCTAGGAACTCGGAGCAAGCAGTGTCACACCACTTTTAACAGAACGATCTTCCATAATCTCTGAAAACCGGGTTGACAGATTGGAACGCGTTAGTTTTGCTGCAGCTAAGCAATGTAAGTAACAATAGTATAGAGAAACGATTGATTAGCTGATCTTGCTCTTCTTTTTCCTTGCCATTATAGTTGTAAGATCACAAGATATTTAACTGTTACAGGCCAAAGGCTACATCAAATGGTACTGAGCCCTCCAATCAAATTTGGCACCCTCTTGGATCATGTATGTTTCAACATCTCTCTAAGCACACTCTAAGATCCTCGGTTGATAGAACTCCCGATGGTTTATTACTAAACTTGCCTGACTACGTTTTCGTGTTTACTAGATTTCCAAGTCAAAACTATGTTTGGTTGCTACAGCAGAAGCTACACCTCTTCTCAATGCAGTAAACTCCTCAGCAAAAGAATCCAGCGGACTATTAATTGTTGGGCCAGAAGGCGGTAAGAAACCGTTTCTTTAATACTTTTATGATGCAATTATGTGGCTTAAAACTTGTGCTGATTTCCTATGTTTTCACAATGTCTGAATTATTGGTTAGTGCTTAAGTAGGCACAAATTGAATGCTCTTGTTTAAGATTCGTCTCAATGGGTACGATCTAATGGTAATCAATGAATTTGGAGCAGACTTCACGAAGAAAGAGGTGGAGTTGATGTTGGAAGCAGGCGGCACAGCGGTTGGACTCGGGCCACACCGGTTGAGAGTTGAGACTGCAACCATTGCTCTTCTGGCCACTCTTGTTATGTGGTCTGGCTCTCAAGAAACTATCAAAAATCCTGTTAGGCTTTAGCTTTTGTTGCCTTTTGGGCTTTATCTCTTGTTATGAGATTTTGGTTAGGTAATGTCTCTGAATTTGATTGATTAGAAACTCAGTATCAAAAGGATTCATTCCCATTGGAAAACAGTCAAATCCAAATCCGATAGACACAGTGTTAATTTCCCATGACAATTGCCACAATTCACTACTCTCGGAGTTGTTATTGTTGAGCAGCCAAACCTTCAATCTTCCAGATAGTAATTGAATGAAGATAACATCTCTTTTTGAAGAGTCAAACATCTCTTACCGCATTTGTTAACAGGAAGAGGTATAACCCGACATTGATCATCGGATTCTTCAGGGTAAAAAAAGTCATGAGCTAGAAGGATTCCGGGATCAGTACGATAACAATCTCTTTCCCACATATAATATTTCCCGTTGAGATTCTCGGGAGGGTAATAGGTAAGAACGAGGTAGCGAACGGGATGCGTGCAAATAAGTCGCTTGAAACTCCATGTACCTATCTCAGAAGAATACACATACACATTCCATATATCCTTGTCACTGTCTCTATCATCTGTGATCACCACTTTGAAGCTTGAAACGAGCCCATCCTCGTCAACACAAGTTATCAAACTAAGGCTCTCTATCGGGCCTTATTGGGACTCTCTGATTCATTACCTTTTGTGGTTTTTGTAGATTGTCAAGTAACGTTGTGTGTTTGCTCTCTGCTTTCACATTATTGAAATCATTGGTTAGTAATAGTACTTGACTAGACACAAATTGAATGCTCTTGTTTATGACTTGTCTCAATGGGTATGATTTAACGATAAACAATGAAATTGCAACATATTTCACGAAGCAAGAGGTGGAAGAATGGGTCACATCAGTTGACCTCGGGCCACACCGGCTGAGAGTTAAGACTGCAACTATTGCTTTGAGATCAGTAGGACATAATCATCAAAGACAAACTCATTTATTCCCTTACAAATGCTTAAAGCCATGCCAAGAAAGTTATAGGTGAAACAAGTTACGTAAAATAAACAAGGATAAAACAACATCACAAACAACCAGATCAGATGCTGATAGAGAGCTAACAAATATGTCATGATTATAAACAAACACCGAAGGACAAGGTTGTGCAGTAAAAGTTACCAATTCACAAAGAAGGATGATCAATTTGTTGGAAGAGGTAGGCGCGGTTTTAACCATGTGCCACCTGTGCGGCCCCACTGTGGGGCCCAGCTAATTTTGTTTTTGCAAAAAAACCCTAAATATTTAAATTACTTGTAAAAGAGGTCCTAAATTTTATAAAGTTTACGTAAAAGACCCTAAATTTCTGCAGAATTTGTTTTTGCACAAGGCCCACTGGACCGTTGAGCCGGGCCTGGGAAGAGGTACCGGATTTATCCACCGTGGGAGAACAAACTGCGATAACATGACGACTGAAAATAGATATTTAGCATGTTCCATATACGCTCTAGCATCGTGTGTGTTTATGCGACCACAACCTTTACTCCTACTCCAATTCTCCGATTCTTGATAGACAATAAACTCATTTGTCTGCAAGTTACCTGATACAAAACAATTGTGTTGTAGACTGTATAGATAGACGATATCAGAATCAAAGGGGTTCATTGTCATGGGAATACAATCGACATCAAATCCAACAGACGCCATATTCATTTCTTCCCGTAACAAATGCCAGCATTCACTACTCTCAGAGTTTAGGGTTTCCTCTGAGAATGCTTGAAACTAGTGGTTTGGGAATTAGTTTTTTTTTTTATATAATAATACTATAAATATGTTAAATATTAATGGATATAAATATGCATCTATCTCCAATGGTAAAGACTAAAGAAGCACAATCTCATTCAATCTTAGCATTTTGAATGATTTGTAATTAAATGTCATACCCTATATTATTGAATCATGAATATTGAAAAAGTCTTTGAAACTTCAATGTTATTGAACTAGTAATTTGGGAAAAACTCGATATCCATTAATGTCATTTCCTCATAATCAAAGCAAAGCGAAAGACAATATTTGAAATCGAGACAGTTTTGAGTTGCGACAAGAAATCTATCAAAAATCAATAAATTAACACCCGTAAAACATATTTTTGATTATGTACTTTCAGTAAATTTACGCATGATATATCTTAATCTCTTGAATCATGCATGGTGATAAATCAAAATAGTTAGAAGATTTTTAATTGTGATAAATCCCAATAGTTCATATTTGTAAATACAATAATATATAACGTAAAACATTGACGATTGTGTATGGTTTGGTTTCAGTTTGTATTTGAATTTTTACCAAAATATATTTTCTTTCTCAAATAAAGCTTTGAGGTCAACTTCTTTTTTGTTATATTCAACATTAAATTTTGGTTTTTGATTAAATATTTAATTTTATGTAATCCAAAAGCCCAAATTCTATAAAAGATGGCACGTTTGCAAAACAATTTCTAGAATACATATTTAAAAAATATATTTTTAAAAGTGACATGTTTGTAATTCACCCAACAAAATATAATATACTATTTTTACAAATTTTTGTAAATATTTATAATTAAATATTTCTGTCTAAAAACTTCTCGTGACAAAAACAATTCTAACCCAATTTTGTGGGGGTTATTGGTTTATGGATTTTAATTGATTTGGAAATCCAAATGAAATTTAGTGTAATTGGTTTTATGATTTTAAAATACATATCAAAATATAGTGTTATTGGTTCCATGATTCACAAATACTAATTAAAATCATGTGTTATTCAATGGGAATTTGCATTGTATATACACAATGTTTGTGATATTTAGGTCCACTACACTCTTACTGTTTATTTTATTTATATTCCAATTCAAGCCCTATTACATGTAAAGCATCCCCCACATTCTCGGTAAAATCTCCTCCATTGTACTATTATTATTCCCCATCTCCACTAGCCAAATCACCACCTCCTCCGTATTATTACCATTCGCCACCATCACCTGTGAAATCTCCCCCACCACAAAAAAAACCCCTACCTCTCTTCTCATCTCTCTCTCCCCGTCTCTCCCGATGTTTCCCCTCCGCCACCAAAATCAACTAAAGTCCTTCTACTCCTTCTCTGACGGATTCTGATCGGTATGGGTTGTCATGGGTACGGATTCCGTAATCGGTATGGGTTGTCATCACCATCACCACCACCACCGGTGAAATTTCCACCACCACCATACTATTACCAAGATCCTCCCCCACCAGTCAAGTCTCCACCACCACCGTACCATTACAACTCTCCACCATCACCATCACCACAGGTGAAATCTCCACCACCATCTTTTGCAATATATGCGGTTAATGAATACAAAGGAGACACTTGTAATTTTACCAGCTTTGCGTGAAGTGAAACCTAAAAAAAAACTCAAACTGTTATTTCCCTAATTAACAACAACTCTATGTATATTGAGCTAATTGTCCCTTATTCAATCCTACGGATTTACTTATAGATTTGATTTCACATTGGATTTTTGTAAATTTGGAAGGATTTTAATGTTAAAAATACAAAGACTGGTAAAAACCCCGGATTTGCAAAGATTTCTAATTCTTATAAGATTTACAAATTAAATAACAAACATTTCTAAATCCCATGAGATTTACAAATCAACTAAAATACACAAACCAATAACACTTTTAAATTGAAAAAGGAAAATTATAATCAAATAGTGGAATAAAATCTTATCATTAATTTCAAATTTTAAGGAAATAAATATATATTTAGTGAAAAGATTTTGTTATGATTAATAGAAATTTAAAGAAAAAATCTTTAACAAATGTGCCATATAATTATTATTTTTAACCCATATCACAAGTGTTTTGGGAGAGTAGGTGTGGAGATGACACATAAGAATCTTCTCAAAAACCACTTCCAAATAATATTTAGAGGATATAAATTTAAAAAGAAAAAATTATTAACAAATGTGCCATGTAATCATTTTTTCTAGCCATATCATAATTGTTTTGTGAGAGTAGGTGTGGAGGTGACACATAAGTATTTTTTTTATAAACTATTTTCCAAATAATATTTAGAGGATTATTGTAGACAAGTTAAATTACCTATTACATATAAGAAATTAATGAATAAATGACACGTCTAGAAATAAACAATAAAATATAAATAAGTTCTAAAAAAGTCAAAGTTGCAATTTTCATTAGCTTTTTAAAATCAAATGACATAAGTTTTTTTCAAAGATTTACTTCCTTTTCATTAACAAAAAAAAGAAGAAGATTTATTAGTTCCTTTCAAGTCTTGGAGATAAATCCATGACATTCACCTACGTAGGCAAGATCAATATATGTTCTATATATACGACTAAATGCATGCTACAAGGCAAGGCAAATGCATCATCAAAGGGCAAATACTAACCATATGCTTACATAATACATTATTTGAGTTTTAATGTTTATGAGTGAATCTAGGAAATTTGTGATTCAATTCTCTGCGTTCTCGTTTAAACCCATGAGATTGGAGACCTTGTTTTATGCGGTAACTAGAACCGTAAGCAACTTCTTCTTTTCAACATTCTCTGCCCAAAAACGAGGACAAGACTTAGATATTATAGAGCTACCCCATGATCTAGTTGGGCAGATCCTAGAGAAACTCCCGGTGAAGTCCCTACTAAAATTCATATCTGTGTCAAAAGAATGGAAATCGACAATTGAATCTTGTTATTTCAAGGAAAGACAATTGATATTTAGTCAACAATCGCGAGATCCAGATGTTATTCTCATAAACCCCATTGAATGGTATACTTCTCATGGACGTATCCGTAGTGAGAATGAAGAAAATGTAATTAGGTTGTTTACATTGAATTCGTTGGATGTGGTCAAACTTCCTAACCTTTGCCCTCCGCGCCAAATAATTTGGTTGGACAACGTTGGGGATTTATCTTCATTTAATTTTGTTTGTGGGAGTATTGACGGCCTTATATGCTATTACAACCACTTTAATTGTATTCATGTGGTTAATCCAATAACTAGATGGTCTCGAAGTATTCCGCATGCGAAATTTCAAGCAACTGTTGTCGACATGTATAGGCGAGATAGCTGGAAGGGAGACAACTTAATTTCACTATGGGAGCTAGGATTTGGCAAAGACAATGTCACAAACACATACAAGTTGGTTTGGTTATATAATTCATTTGAGCTGGGGCTTGAGAACATAACAACTTGTGAAGTTTTTGATTTTAGCACCAACATATGGAGGTATGTGACTGCTGCTCCTTCTCGTATTCTTGATAAAAAAAACTCCAATATATGTAGATGGATCACTCCATTGGTTCACTGATGAGTATGTTGTAGAAACAACTAGGATATTAGCTTTCGATCTTCACACAGAAAATTTTCAAATGATTTCAGAAGCTCCATTTATACAAGCAACTTATAAGCAAATCATCATGTGCAACCTAAATGATCATCTTTGCGTATCCCAAAAGTTGTGGCCAAGACAGGAGATATGGTCATTAGAAAAGTCTAACATGACATGGGAGAAAATATATTCGTTAAATTTACCAACTGATTCTCATTGGTTCAGACCTGATGATTTGCCGCATATCATTCCATGCGTCATTCCGATCATGGTTATGAAGAATAAGAAAACACTACTGCTTTTTGATGTACGTGCCAGGGAACCTAGTCTTGTTATATATGATCCCGAATTGGAAACCTATTTTGCACTTGATTATTTCTCTCATTTGTTTGCAACTGCCCTTTCTAATATTGAAAGCTTGATAAGTGTATAATAAAAAGTAGATTTATTATTTATAAATCTGTTTATAAAAATAAATATTCAATATCATACTAGCCGATTTTTATGTAATTATTCAAGAGATCAAACTAGTTAATTCTTATGCTTTTTTATAACGAAAGTTATTTTTTTTATGTAAATTTGTACTTTCCTAAAGAATACTTTAAGGGGTGTTATTGGGGATTGGATTTGTATAGATTTCTCGAATTTTGAAAATCCACCATTATTGGTTTATGAATTTTTAAAAATTTTAAGTAAAATTTATTATTGGTTTGAGGATTTTCAAATTCCATTTCAAATCCCTTGTTGTTGGAAAAGTTTAGTTTTTGATGATTCTATAAATCTGTTAGAATCTAGTGTTATAAGTGGATGAATTTCTTATAATTTTACTCATTAAACAAGATTTTAAAAATATGTAAGAAAACCATTGGATTTTTAAAATCTTTATAACTAAACTTTTGAAATACACACAACTCTCTACAAATTTAACAAATTTTTTGATTTTAAAAATCAAATAACTCTAGGAAAATCTAATTCCCAATAAACCCCCTCTAAGAGATAACGAACTTCTAAGCTCGGTCATTGTCAGAAACCGTATGGACTGATTCGTTTTAGATGAACATGAAATTTCATTAATAAGTAAGTAAGAAATTGATTTGAGAAAAACTTTGAAAGCATGCGGCACATGAGTTGGACTCAGGCCACACCGGTCGAGAGTTGAGACGGCGACCACTGCCCTTCCAGCAATTCTAGTGAAGATCCCTTTTTCAAAAAAAAAATTCTAGTGAAGATCTAAAAGTTGGTTAGGCTTTAGCTTTTGTTTTCTTTTGTACTTTACTATTTCGTGTTGTAAAATTTTGGTTAGATAAATATATATTTTGCTTGTGTGGCCTCTGAAATAGTCGGCTCTGGTATGTGGATTTTATTGATTAGAAACAAAACAAAAAATATATATCATCGGCTCATAGCCAAATAGCCATGAAACACTAAATTTATATTTTCTTCTACGTTACAATATGAGATCCGTAAATCAAGAACAGCAAGACACGTCGCAAAGACGAACTCATTTATGCCTTTCAAAATCTAAAATCCTAGTCAAAGAAGTTACACGTCAAAACAAGAATTTGAAGAAAAAAATGATTATTGATTAGATTGCACAGCGAGTAATGTTATAGGTAGAATTTGAAAAACGAGTATGTCGTGATTACAAACAAGACAAAACAAAATAGGTAAATACCGAAAAACAAGGTTTTTGCACAAAGAAATCGAACAGTGTTTGAGTTTGTTACCAACATCGTGTGTATACGTACGTGACTTTAATTTAATTTGTTGAGCCATAATAACACGTCCATCTTAAAATTTAATTTACTTTGATATTTACCTCTAAAAAAAAAAGACAAATTTTAATTAATTCCAAGTTAAGACTTACTAAAATTGTTGGCCACTTAGCCGAGGATTTATAAATTTCTTTCCTATTACATATATAGTAGTTACTACTTTCTTTCATTTGAGTTCTTTGTAAACATTACAAGAAAATTAAGTGTCACACGTCAAAACTTGTTACAAATTTAACATAGAAACTTAATATTACGCGTATTTCAAAACTTGTTAAAGATTCATTGTAAATTCCCGACCCGAATATATAAAGAGCACTTTCCCTTACTAGATATATCACGTGACTGTATATTCCGTGTTGACAAAAAAACACACGTTGACGCAAGCTTTGGATACACGTGTACTACTTATTCAGTTGTGTACTCCTTATTCGCACCATTCTAGAACTTTCTAATAATAGACATTACAAAATTTTGATTAGTAACATTTGGAGCTTTCTAATACACTTCAAATTTTGGACTTAGTAACATGTGGAACGTGGAGTGGTCTTTTTAACGCGTTTTCTATCTATTGTATTAACAATCCATATTCTTTTAGATATCTATGTTCGTCCAAAGAAATGATAAATTCCGTAACCATGATATAATATAGATCTCGCCCGTGCACGTTTATTGATAAATTGCATTTAACTAAAAGTTTGTCAACCTAATATTATTTGAACGGATAATTGTATCTTGCTTTTTCCTACACTACATTTTATATATCAAAAAGTACTAATGCGCATGTATGTAAATGGTGTCAAGATTCATATGTAATGTTGGCTTATTGAGAGTATTATAATTGAAATCAAGATTGGTAAGTTAAGTGACTTGATTTTTATTTCGTGATACTCACTCATTAATAAAAAGCCACAAATTCGCATGAGTCTACATTACACAATTAATCATTACTAGTACGTAATGAAACTAATTCATTACTTATGGTTCCAATTAATTGCTAAAACTAACCAAATTAACTAAACTAGGTCTATACAATTTCTGTAATTTTCAACAATGGAACCCCCAAAGTGACTCATGTGGACATGTTTTTTTTTTGAGTCAGTTGAGATTGTTAGATGTTAATTGTGACTTGCGTAGAGAATCTTAGTGCTGTGACTCTACTTTTATAAAATTTACAAGTTATGGACAATTAGGGAAGCAACTTGGTTCGCGCATGGATCACTTTTTAATGGGTATATAATGTACCCATCTATATGCAAACAACCATCAACATTCATTCACAAAACACAAGAAACAAATAAAAGATATTTTCAAAGTTCTTTCAAATATAAAATGGAGGAAGTGCTGATCATCGCCACGACAAAAATTACAATGGATCGTTTAGAACTATGTGTTCAAAATAATAATAGAGTGACCCTTACTGTTAAAGACGCAGAAACAGCGGTTCAATTTGTTCAAGAGGTCGGAAAAAAATTCAGGGTAATATTTTTTTTCCTTTCTCATTGTAAAGCTTTAATTTTCTGTATTTTTCGTTTTGCATTTCATTTTCTTCGATCTTATCTTTCATTGCTTTTTATGAAGTCCCATAAATAGTTGGTCAATTGTTTGTCAATAAGATTAACCTTAATCGTCAATGTGCTTGCTATATAGGTGATCTTTATTGAAAACAGTGTCGAATCTAACGCTATTGAGATCATGAATGCAATTCGGCAAGTTACCGATGCAATCATTGTTGTAATTTTAAGGAATAAGGATGATGAGACGGAGAAGCGCAATCTCATCGCCGGAGGAGCAATGAGATGCATCTCAGTCCCAATCATCGACAAGGATGTGAAGGCATTTTTCAAACAAAAATAGAAGTTCATTTTTATAAATAAGGGTGATATATATATAGTAAATAAAAGATTGCGTAGTAAACTTGTACAAGAACTTGCTTCTTTGATTATTACGTTGGTGAATTAAATAAAGATCTTGTCTAGTGAATTAAATATGTTCCTTTGTTATTTTTAAACAGAATAAAAAGATAGAGATTTCTTGATATTGTATTTTTAGCTGTGATATTAATAAATACATCAGGATAAGAAAATGAGTGCCCTAAGACATATCAATCCAACAGTTGTGATCCAAACCCGAGATTCGACTATATAACAAAGTTGTAGAAAACTAAAATGATGTGGCCAAGACAAGAGATATGGTCATTAGAAAAGTCATGGGAGAAAATATATTCGTTAAATTCACCGCATATCATTCCATTTCCCTGCGTCATTCCGGTCATGGTTATCAAGTATAAGAAAACATTACTCCTTTTTAATGCACGTGCCAATGAACCTAGTCTTGTTATATTTGATCCTGAATTGGAAAGCTATGATTTATGTTTTGGACTTGATTACCAATCTCATTTGTTTGCAAATGCCCTTTCTTATATTCAAAAACTTGATAACTGTATAATAATAATAATAATAAATAGATTTATTTATTTATAATAATTAATAAATATTCAATATCATACTAGCCGATTTTTCTGTGATTATTCAAGAGATCAAACTAGCTAATTATTATGTTTTTGTAACGAAAGTTTTTTTTTTTGGTTGTAAATTAGTACTTTCCCGAAAGAATCCTTTAGAGTTTAGACTGGTGGTTGGATTTCTCTAAAGAGAAAATGAATTTCTAATATACATGTAGATTAAAAATTTGATTTGAGGAAAACTTTGGACCATTTAAGAAGGAAATGATGAATATTAGCATCCATGCGAGTACCAACTCCACCCCACACTAACATATCTGCCATGTCTCCAATCGACGAATCACTCACTTCGTTCACCTCTTCGAACCCAATCCTTCTGTAAAACCCTAACCATGCAGCTGATTTATGAAAACTCGGTTTAGTTCACTATGAGTTGGTACATGTCAAAATCGAATGGAAATCGAATTTAAATTGGATTGGTCCGATCGTACATATGGAGTTCTTGTATAATTTCATTCCAATAAAAATGCTTAAATTAAGACCAAAAAGAAATCCTCTATATATTAAAAATTCTCATTTCCTAATCCTATATACCATTTTCCAAACACTATTTCACTTGCTATTCCTATTCAAGTTGCTTTTATTTTTATTGCCAAACATACTACAAACTTTAATAAATATTTAATTTTTTAACTCACTAACATTATGATAACACTATGAGAAATATACGGTGAGATTCAAAATCAAATCTCTGTTTGATATATTTATCCTTCAAATTTTCAAATTTAATTAATCAATTTATATGAAATTTAAAATATTTTGCAAAAACTTTAACCGCAATTTTCAGAAACAAAAAAAACATATTTGAAATGATATCAAATTTTGTATATTCGAAATACTCACTAAATAACACTTGATCTTAGCCAAAAGGCCGTGAAATTAAACATACTCAATAATAAACCATATTGTCGACAAAAAAAATAAAAATATATATATATATACTATATATATATATACTCACTAAATAAAATTTAAAACATAAATTGCTAAAATTAAACATATAATACATTTATCCAGACGAAAGTAAGTAGAGACATTACCAAAATTTAGAATACTATTACCAAATTTTATTTGATTAGATTGAAATCTAAATTTATGTAAACTAAAAATCAAATTATAAATCTTAATAAGGTAACCAAATAACTATAACGGGATTGGCAAGTTCAAATGTTACCATCTTTTTCGTGTATCAAATATACTAATTGGTAAATCCCCATTAATTATCGATCACATTAAAAACATTTAACCTACATTGAGAGTTTGAGACAATCCTAAACGGACACTATAAAATGTGTTTATGTTATTCTTTTTCATCACAAAACAAATTGACAAAATTTATTTGTCTCACATAGTTAGAATAAAAAAATATAGCTTAGCTAATGACTATCAAAGATTTGTATTCATTTAACCCTTCACCGATTTTTATTTTTCTCATTATGTATGTTTATTTGGTTGCACTCAAATTGTTGCCATGAACATATATTCTGGTAATCTCTTTTCTAAATATTGTTTTTATAATTACTACTATAATCATATGTTATCTTAATTATGCATCTCTAATATATCTTATACACATTATAATATGTAATCTATTATACAGTGTCATAATTTATTCTACCATACATTAATACAATTTTTTGTTTCACAAATAAACTTACGAATTAATTTATCCCGTGCATAGCATGAGTCACTATCTAGTATTTATGTAAACCAATTAGTTTAATTATTGTAAACTATATCAAAATTTTATTCAATCTCTAGTCAACTGATAAAGGCCTAAAATATATGTCTTGGTTACAAACAAGGATAAAACAAGTTACATAAAGACAAAGGAACAAGGTTTTTGCAGTAAATAATTGAAAGTTACCATCTCCCTAAGAAGGATGATCGATTTGGCAGATGGTGGGTACCGAGTCCATCCACTGTGGAAGCACAAATGGAGATAACATGAAAACCCTAGAAGAACCGTACATACGTTCCATATGCTCTTTAGAATCATGTATATTCGTGCGATAACAACCTTCACTACTTTCACAATTCTCTGATTCTTGAAGGACAATATGTAGGGACCCGGAAATGAATCTGCTAATAACAACGATAAACCGATAACGAATTCAAGAAAGCGAGAACGAATTCTCTTTCCTTATTTCAAAATATCGCCCGTAGTGTGACGGTTTTGATACATAACACCTGTAGTAGAATCTGTGAACGGTATATCTATGATATACTCTCAGACTAAACGACTTACTTTGATTCGGAAATGAAAGCGATAGAGAGATTGTTGGAGTATTCTTTTTCTGTGAATGTTTTTCAAAGCGTAGAGAAAATTAAAGAGAAAGACTATGTTTAAATAACCAGAGGAGAGAAGTTTTGAATCCGAAAATCTTTCACTGGTGGAGAAGATTGTGGAACAGTTTCAACTGAAGTGGAGAGAATCTCTGATCAGTTTAAAACGAGTGGAGAAAGTTACGTGGGAAGTTGGACGCGATTTTGGGTAGAGAGGATCTTTGATGGAGTCAAAGATTATCCATTCTGTTGAGTCGGTTAAGGTGTAATTAATTTAAATCGAATCTGAAACCCGTTAAGTCTTAAATTAAACCGAAATCTTCAAACCAACCGTGGTCCAAAAAGAACATAGTCAGCTCGGCAAGGCAAGACCCCAAGACCCCGCGAGCCACGAGCCACGAGCATGTGCCCGGCCCGGCCCGGCCCGGTTTGGTTCGGTGGTGGTGGTGGTGGTGTGCACGTGTGTGGTCTCTTGTTCTCTCCATGTATATAGTAATGTTTTTAAACATTATTATATGTTCTCTCTAATATATATCACATGAAAAAGTTCCATCTAAGAAATGTGGGACTTTTTACATGTGCATTTATATTTCCATAGTTTAGGGCTTTCCCTTATAGCTCACTACATTTCTCACCATTATACTATAGCCCACAAGCTAATGTTATAATACAAATAAAGTTCCAACAGTCTCCCACATGAATAGAAATGACTCTAAACATACAAAAACTGGACTTACTTAACTACTTAGACTAGACAGACTTGAGATTATATGCGAAAACTAACTTTGTCTGAGATGGTGGCATTTTTAAGCCTTGAACCACTCATTGTTAATATCTGTCGGGTTTACTAGGCCAGATGGTGAACATGATGTCTTGAACCATCTGGAGGTTGGTGTAAACCGAGACAACAGCTAAAACCCAGCTTCATTTTCTCGTAGAACTTAGTTCTCTATTGTGCTCGTTTTGGCCTTGAACTTGCTTGGTTAATCATGAGTGAACTTAGAGAATATAGTCTTTCTTCTATTCTCCTAGAAACGGCCTCATTTCACACTCACAAGGTGGTTTGCCATTTACTTTGTTTGCAGAAGTATCCTGTAGTACTTCATTTCTATCTCAAAGTTATGGTCTCAAATCATTAAAATTTTTAGCTTATCCTAAACACATACAGGAAGCAATGTACATCATCCTAGGAACTAGGAGAAGACACTGGTCTCTCAGTGCTCTTTAGCAGACTCTGCTTGATTTAGTTTTCCCTTTGAACCTACATCATGGGATCTCCAATCAAAGTAGGTGGGGTTTCCATCAAGTTTCGTCTTATGTCGTAGGCTTTAAACCCATTCCTTTTGAGGATTTTGCAACTTGATCTCGTGTCAAACCTTTAGTAAATAGATCCGCTAGGTTGTCTACTGACTTAATGTAATCTAACGTGAATACACCATTTGAGATAAGTTGTCTAATGGTTTTATGTCGTCTTCTGATATGACGAGATTTACCATTATATAAAGCTGACTAAATTCTTTTGGACCACGGTCGGTTTGAAGATTTTGGTTTAATTTAAGACTTAAGCGGTTTCAGATTTGGTTTAAATTAATTGCGCCTTAACCGGCTCAACAGAGTGGATAATCTTTGGCTCCATCAAAGATCCTCTCTACCCGAAATCGCGCCCAACTTCCACGTAACTCTCTCCACTCGTTTTAAACTGATCAGAGATTCTCTCTACTTTAGTTGAAACTGCTCCACGATCTTCTCCACCAGTGAAAGATTTTCGGATTGAAAACTTCTCTCCTCTAGTTATTTAAACAGAGTCTTTCTCTTTCATTTTCTCTACGCTCTAAAAAACATTCACAGAAAAAGAATACTCCAACAATCTCTCTGTCGCTTTCATTTCCGAATCAAAGTAAGTCGTTTAGTCCGAGAGTATATCGTAGATATACCGTTCACAGATTCTAATACAGGTGTTGTGTATTAGTCTTAATCAAGATCGTATCCTAGGATTCATTATCGTATCAAAACCGTCACACTACGGGCGATATTTTGAATCAAGAAAAGAGAATTCGTTCTCACTTTCTTGAATTCGTTATCGGTTTATCGTTGTTATTAGCAGATTCATTTACGGGTCCCTACACAATAAACATTTGCGTCTTCAAGTTACCGGATACCAAACAACCGTGTTGCTGACTCCATAGATAGACGATATCAGTATCAACCGGATTCATTGCCATTGGAAAACAGTCGACATCAAATCCAACAGACGCCATGTCAATTTCTTCCTGTAACCACTCACTACTCTCAGAGTTATTGTTATTATTCAGCCTCAAACTTTCATTATTCGATCTAGTATCTCAATGTAGATAACATCTCCTCCTGAAGTAGTCAAGCAACACCTAACGTCTATGCCATACTCTGTGTCATCCGTGAGAGGAAGAGGTATAACCCGACATTGATCATCAGCTTCTTTATGGCTATAGAAGTCATTGAAAGAGAGGTTTTTGAAGCATCAAGATATGAGCTGAAGCATTAAAATATGAGTTGCTGGAACAACAAGACATCTGTTCCAACACGCGGAAAAAGTGAGTTTGGGTTCTGCTCGAATTAGAAAGCCCAATTACAAGAGAGGTGAAGCCCAACATCATGTGAGGCCTTGAAGATCACGTGAGAAGCTTAGGGTTTTGGTATTGTTATAAAATAGGCCGAGGCGGTGACAGAAAAACTTACGCGCCTAGGGTTCTATTGTAAGATGCACACATGTGTGTGGCGTCGTCCCATCATACATGATTTGTAGATCTGTTGATGGTGTCCATGTAGAAAAGAGTGGTGGTATGCCATATAGCAATTGTAGGTTGCAGCCTTTTCTAGTGGATTTATTCTGGACTTGGTCCCGGGGATGTAGGAAACGAACCTCGTGAAAAAACTCTATGTCTTCTTTAATTTATGCTCATACATACTCGCAGCGTACACAAACATATAGATCTAGCCACATACCGCTTTTTCAGTCATGAGCTATAAGGACATTAGAAGAATATATACCTCTTTTCCAGATATAAACCATCCTGTCTAAATTCATGGAAAATGAGCACTCAGGGTAACAAAGGCGACGAGAGGAGTGAAGTCCCTTGAAAGTCCATGTACCTGTCTCAGACGAATACACATACACTCTCCATTCATACGTATCACTGTCTTCACTACTGTGACAAGTCCTAACCACTTTGAAGCTTGAAACAACGCCGTCCTCGTCCACACTCGTTACCAAACCAGTGGGGAGACATGGGCTCTGGAGGTGGACGAGCTTCCGAGAATTCTCCTTCTTGCATACCCTCACCAACATACCATTTCTAAATATTCAAACACAAGACTATGTGAAAACTAAAACAATCAATGTATTAAAACTAATATTAAGTAGAAAATAAATAAAATATACTAGATAAATTGCAATAAATCATTAACTTGTATATAAGTTCTAGATGAACTGAATCAATGTTTATTCGTTATAATTACACTAATAGTCATACTGCATTACCATAAAATTAATATGTAGTTTTAGTAATGAAATCGAGAAAAGAACCAAAAATAAAGACAAGTAATTATGTGCAGTTAGAACTTTGGTTTGGTTAGGTTTGGTTTTTGAGCACCCCTACTTTATGATGCATGATGTCGGTTCAACTTATGTGCAGTCTTTTTGAGAATTTGAGAGTAAAAAAAAAAATGTAAATAAAGATAAAAAAAAGTTTATTACTGTGTTATGGTGCTGTTATAGTCTTTGCCATTGAGAGTTTGAGAGGAAAAATAAATATGAATAAAGATGAAAATCTTATTACTTGTTTTATGAATGAATTGATTGTAGTACAAAGATGAGAATGCCTGACCTTTTGTAAATTGAGAATTTATTTGTTGTTCCATCAACAAAACATATGAATTCTACACAAACCAGAATAATAATGCAACGACTCAATATACATAGAATATTTTAATTATATTTAAAAAGTCTTTCTTCTCATTAAGCAAATGAGCCTAAACTTTTAATTCCGTGGTCAAGGATTGCGTGAGGATTGAAATTGGACTTGAAGATACGTTAGCTAAGTCCGGTTAAGTCTTGGGTAAATCCCATTACAATTGAAATTTAATGTTAATTAGAATACAACTATACTTAATAATTTTTTGTTTTACATTTAATTTAATTTAATAATTTATTTTTATGATTTTGCTAAGCAATATATATATATATATATATATATATAGTTTTTGATTGGTAACTACACTATTGTTAAAAGCAAAAATAATAGTGTGAAACAATGGTGACACATACATAATCTTGTTAAAACAACGCATACATAATCTTTAATTTTTACATTTTCAAAAACTTTCAAATAAGTTTTTTTCTTGATTCAAATATCATGGCGTAGAACATTTTTTTGTAATTATTATTATACCATTCATGGAAAATATGACCATGAACATTTTGTGGTATTATAACACTTTCAAATTTTTCTTTACAATTAAAATATAACATTTTGAATAAAATTGTATAATCTAAATTTTCACCTTATTATAGATTTTAAATTTTCACCTTATTATAGATTCAATATCTTTTTGATGAAATAATATATCTTTTTACACAAATTATGTAGTTTTTTTCTTCTTTTGATTCTTGGATGTGTGTATTTATATTTTTATATTTTCACACAAACTTTGTTGAAGAATTGAGAGAGAAACAAGAGTTTTCTTTTAAATTGAAATTCAGCGGGGAAGGGAACTAAACCGGGTTCAGTTGATGTCAAAATTGGGTAGAAATCAATCCGGTTCACTGATTTCTCTTAAACCGGGTCATCACAGAAGAAGAAGAAGAAGAAGAAGAAGAAGAAGAAGTCAACATATCTGGGAGATGAACTGGGTTTGAAACAAGAAAACGGCGTCGTGCTAAGGAAACATTGGATTAAACCCTGTAATCGCAAGGGAAATAGAGGGTTTCTGAGTTGAACAAAAAAAAAAAAAGGAATTCTTCGCACTTGTGCGAAGACTAACTCACTGAGTCTTGCTTAGCTCAGAAACCCTCAAAAAAGACTAACTCACTGAGTCTAGCATTTCTCACTCATACATTTCTCCTTAACCCAAATCTTTCTTAGCTTAGATTGAAAGTGTATTCCTAATGAGTTAGTCTTTGCTAGAATTACAACTTTAATTCATGTGTTGATACATTTCTCTTTGTTTTAGTTGTGGTGTGAGAAGCAAAATGAATACAACCTTCTTCTACAACAAAAAAAAGTCACACCAGCCATGGAAGCTGGTAGTAAGCGTCATTATCAACTTGATCAAGAGAAAACAAAAATTAACAAGCAAATTCGTCATTACACTCCAGGAACGTATAGATTAGACGAACATTATTGGATATCCAGACTGACAAGGGCTTTAGAAAAACTCGATTAATTGAAAGAATATGGAGGAAGTGTCCGCGAACTATTTGTGTGAGTTCCTTTAACGGATTCTATTTGTGTTGTTGAAATATACTATTATTGATTATTGATTATTAATCTCCTGTGTATCATTTAGTATCGTATCTATTGAAGGTCAATGAATTCTGGAGCTATTGACTATGTTAATATGAATGAATGGATACTAGACGACACAAAAACTCGAACAAAGCCTAAAGATCCCCTTACACCACAACAAGACAAATACTTTTTTCAAGTGAGTTTTTACCAGTATATCTCGGACTGTCGATCTTGTAAACCAAGTACAATTCCCGATGCAGTACTTCTTTGCGCATTTCCCCTTGAACCGCTCACACTTCTTACCTCAAGCTCTGCACAAGCTATGCACGGACCCCTCCACCTACTATTTGATCCATCTCTCATTTTGATACTCAAGGTTTTATAGAAGGTTTGTAATATTTGAAAGCGCTGACACAATTCAATATTTCCAAATATAAGCATTAGGATTGAATAATTCAATATATGAATCACTCACACTTTTTACCTCAAGAAGCTAAAGAAAAACTTAACGATATAGGACACAAAGGACAGACAATTGAAGAATTGGTGTCTATCTACAATAACGAGTTCATGCATTTGATGTCTACATACAAGGATAAGCAGCAATTCAAACTCCAAAAAAGTACGAAAAACATATCTATGAAAAAATAACAATCTCTTTTACTATTTATGTAAGAAAAAAATATTTACATAATTGATTTTTTTTTCTTGCTTGTCTTAGGTAAGAGTTTCAGACTGAAATCCCTAAGCTTATAAGTACTCAATCTTGTGAGTATGATCAAGAACTTACATTAACAATTTATAAGACTGCCATGGAGATCTGGAACGGTCACAGAACACAAGTTCAAATGTGACTCTTGTGCTTATAAGTACTTTTGCCTTGGAAGCCCTATAAAGGTAAAACAAAGTTTAAGATTAGTTGAAATTAATAGTACAAATTATACAGTGTCATAATTTTTTCTACCATACATTAATACAATTTTTTGTTTCACAAATAAATTACGAATTAATTTATCTCGTGCATAGCATGGTCACTATCTAGTATTTATGTAAACCAATTAGTTTAATTATGGTAAACTATATCATAATTTTATTCAATCTCTAGTCAACTGATAAAGGCCTAAAATATATGTCTTGATTACAAACAAAGATAAAACAAGTTACATAAAGACAAAGGACAAGGTTTTTGCAGTAAATAATTGAAAAGTTACCATCCCCCTAAGAAGGATGATCGATTTGGCAGATGGTGGGTACCGAGTCCATCCACTGTGGAAGCACACATGGAGATAACATGAAAACCCTAGAAGAACCGTACATACGTTCCATATACTCTTTAGAATCATGTATGTTTGCGCGATAACAACCTTCACTCCTTTGACAATTCTCTGATTCTTAAAGGACAATAAACTTTTGCGTCTTCAAGTTACCTGATACCAAACAACCGTGTTGCTGACTCCATAGATAGACGATATCAGTATCAACCGGATTCATTGCCATTGGAAAACAGTCGACATCAAATCCAACAGACGCCATGTCAATTTCTTCCTGTAACCACTCACTACTCTCAGAGTTATTGTTATTATTCAGCCTCCAAACTTTCATTATTCGATCTAGTATCTCAATGTAGATAACATCTCCTGAAGTAGTCAAGCAACACCTAACGTCTATGCCATACTCTGTGTCATCCGTGAGAGGAAGAGGTATAACCCGACATTGATCATCAGCTTCTTCATGGCTATAGAAGTCATGAGCTATAAGGACATTAGAAGAATGTAGAAATAGATATTGAACTAACTTGCTTTATTGATGCATACGTACAAACTATTTATACACAGAGACTTGACTGAAAGATAGATACAAACCCCTAAACATTAGGACTAAGCCTTGATACACAAGTAATAACCCGAACGTACGTAACAAGCTTTTCAAACTTTGAAAAGAGAAAGAACACAAACGAATTTAAGGTAGTTTAATCTTAGCTCTGATACCATGTAGAAATAGATATTGAACTAACTTGCTTTATTGATGCATACGTACAAACTATTTATACACAGAGACTTGACTGAAAGATAGATACAAACCCCTAAACATTAGGACTAAGCCTTGATACACAAGTAATAAGAGAACTTATCCGAACTTATTCATACTTATCCCCAATAAAGAATCTATACCTCTTTATAAACCATCCTGTCTAAATTCATGGAAAATGAGGACTCAGGGTACCAAAGGCGATGAGAGGAGCGAAGTCCCTTGAAAGTCCATGTACCTGTCTCAGACGAATACACATACACTCCCCATTCATACGTATCACTGTCTTTACTACTGTGACAACTCCTAACCACTTTGAAGCTTGAAAAAACGCCGTCCTCGTCCACACTCGTTACCAAACCAGTGGGGAGACATGGCTCTTGAGGCGGAGGGATTTCAACCCATTGTTCTAGAACTGGATTACCCACAAAGGATTTGTATTTATAATTGTCAATAGAGACTTCGATCCAAATCAATCCATTAGAAGAAGCTAGATAGGAGTAACGAAAGGTAGGGAGATTTGGATACGGTTTAAAAGGCATGATATAAGAACCTAGAGATTTTGGAAGATCCCATGTCTCGCATCTATGAAACCCCATAGCTTCTGTGATTGGAAGAGAAAAGTTTGTTTGGAACATGAGTGACCATGCGGAAGATGAGTTCTTGTGTAGAGATACGAAGAGACGGCGGAAATAAGCAGATTCAATCATCGATTTCCATGATTTGCAGACAGATTTGAATCTCGCGATGCTTCTGAAAGGTAATCTCGCAACTATCTCCACCATTATCGCCTCCGGGATTGTTCTTCTTCCGGTCTCCATTGGGATTTAGGGTTTTTTTTCTTCGAACGGCACTCTCAATGCATTTCTTTTGTTTTTGGTGTGTACGTTTATACATTTCAGATGATTAATTATGTTTATTGGGCCTTGTATTGCCCATTAACATCTTACAATTATGATAACATGCAATTATGCAAAGCGTATTTTAGATTATCAATCAAACAATCTAATTAGGCGGTAAAAACTATAATTTTGTTTTTTTTAAGAAAATAACATATGTTGTCAAGGTAAAAAATAATAGAAAATGTTCTTTCGTGTTCTTGCATCCTAAGTAATCAAATTTTTTTGAAGCTTTTTAAACTTGCTAACAACCTTTACCTGTGGAACATTCTCGTCCATTTCATTTCACGTGCCAAAACTTGGTAAGATCCATTGTTGGATTCTAGTGTGGTTGTGAGATAGGATGCTGGAAATCGGAAACTGCGTTCAAAAATGTCTCTAAATAATATTGAACTAGTTTCTTTCCGCGGGACTCATGCATGGTCACTTGCACAATCATAAGAAACTATGAGATTATGGGCTTCCAACTAAAAAACAAATTGGCAATTAGTGAAGAAGCTCAATCTCTTTATATATTACTATAGATCACATAATATTAACGATGTATGATATCTTAACAGAAACTTGAACAAATGTGCTAGGGGATAAGGGAACCAATCAATCACCAAATTCTCACTAAATGCGATTTCAAATTTTGCATCTGCGTGCTTGTGTTGTATACAATACATCCATGTAACATATATGGCCCTCTTAATGTTACGAGTTAGGTGTCTCTTTTCGGGAACTTTTGCACACTTGGTATGGTCAAACTGAATAACTAAGATTTAAGGGCTTCTTCTAGTGAATTAATATTGGGATAAGGACAAACCTTTTACCCTAACCACATATGGTAACTGTTAAGTTTCCTAGGCATCCAACTCAAAACCAATTGGCAATTAGTGGAGAGGCCCAAGTCCCTTATATATTGTTTAATATCATTTCCGACTTCCGATGTGGGACAATTGTCCCTAATACGCCCCCTCGAGATGATGACTTTTTGGCCGTTAATCTCGGAATGTTTGGGCAAGGATCGATAGAGCATTTTCGGTTCAGATCGATTATGGATCGGGTTGGATTTTGTAGATCGTGGGCTCTGATACCATGTTAAGTTTCCTAGGCATCCAACTCAAAACCAATTGGCAATTAGTGGAGAGGCCCAAGTCCCTTATATATTGTTTAATATCATTTCCAACTTCCGATGTGGTACAATTGTCTCTAATAGTAACCCCTAGAGAAGTCCATTTCTAGTGAATATCGCATAAGAGAAATCGCTATTGCTGCATATGTAAGCACGAACAAGAAAAGCTTATAGGTTTTTTGTTGGAGGGCAAGGTACCGCTAATTGTTTTTGAATACGTACCAAACGGAACCTATCTCCTTACTTGCAAGAAAAGAAAATGAACTTCTAAATCGTATGGATTGGTTCGTTTTAGATGAACATGAAATTACATTTATAAGTAATTATCAAGATATTGATTTGACGAAAACTTTGGAAGCAGGCGCCACACCGGTTGAGAGTTGAGACTACAACCATTGCTCTTTTTGCAACTCGAATCTCTGTGTTGTCTGTCTCTCAAGAAACGGTCTAAAAGCTAGTTAGGCTTTAGCTTTTGTTGCCTTTTGGGCTTTATTATCTCGTGTTGTGAAATTTTGGTTAGGTGAGGTCTCTAGATTTTATTGATTAGAAAAAAAGAAAAAAAAAATTAAAAATTTTATGGTCTTTAAAAATATAAAAATATTTCTTTCTTCTTTACACCATGAGACCAGTTAATCAAGGACAGCAAGTCACCATTACTAAAGACCAACTCATTATGGTACATGTTGATTAAAATTTTGATTTGAGGAAAATTTTGGACCATTTAAGAAGGAGATGATGAATATTAGCATCCATGCGAGTACCAACTCCACCCCACACTAACATATCTGCCATGTCTCCAATCGATGAACCACTCACTTCTTTCACCTCTTCGAACCCAATCCTTCTGTAAAACCTAACCAGCTGACACATGAAAGTTCGGTTTAGTTCACTATCAGTTGGTACATGTCAAAACTGAATGGAAATCGAATTTAAATTGGCTTGGCCCCATACTGAGTTCTTGTATAATTTCATTCCAATAAAAATGCTTAAATTAAGACCAAACCGAAATATTTATGTAAACCAATTGGTTTAACTATTGTAAAAAAAAAGCAGAACCGGAATTAATTGCAATATAACCAAATCAAACATAAAAATTAGATTAAATTATTATCTAAACCCAAATTGAGTCCAATTCGAACAAAATTATATAAAACCAAACAACAATACGAATTTTACATGGTTTTATTTGGTTTTGGTTTTCTATAAACCTGTCAAATCAAAAATAACCAAAACCAGAACCGTTAACCAAATTATCCACCAGACTTTATTACGGTTCGGGTAAATTGAAGTTGGAACCGAATTAAAAGGTTAACCACTTGGATTTAGTCCGGTTCGGTATATAACCAAACCAAATTCTCAATTTCAGTTTCGAGAGAGAAAGAATGTTACCTTGGAATGGTAGAGATCGGAGTCGTAGATAGCTAGAAGCTCAGCAGTACGGCAACCACAGTCATAACCATGTCGAATCGCTACAGCTCCAACGTATAAACCAACTCCAAGAAGAGATTTATCCATCTTCTTCGTCTCTTTCGTCAATTTTATCGTATCCAAATGCAGAACCAAACCGTGTCCGAACCATGGTCGAACCACTCCCTCTGCTCGTCCGACTTCACCGCCTGTGTCTGCGTTCTTACCCGTCACTCTGAAAAACGGTCCTAAAGTCTGAATCTTTAAGTCAAGGTTTCGAGCTCTTGATGACGTCAGGATGTCGGACATCGACGGTATGGGTTTGAGATCGCCGAAGGAAGTGGACGGTGAGAGATTGAGTTTCGTTGGGTTCAGATTCAGAGCCATCTTCATTTCTTCTGTGTTTCGTTCCTGAGAAAAGAGATAAATCTGTAATGTGGGGATAATATAGCCACCACGTGACACGTGGCATATACCCAGAGAATCGAACATCTCTAAAGGGAGCAACTTTATGGCTTACGAGTTTTGATTGGTCTTTGTAAAGAATGTGTGTATTGGGATGTGTTTGATGCTATCCTTTTGATCTTGTTTCTGCTTCTTCGATTTCGAATTTGCTTTTTCCTTTCCGAGAATCCTAAGAAGTGTTTGGTTATGAAGTTTCAGTGAGAAGCAAGAACTTGATCAACTAAGAGGTTGTTAAAGTGAACGGACCTTCGTTTACAAGTAGGTGTTGTGGAAGAAGTAGAGGCAGATTCTTCGTTTTGAAGTCTCTGAGCGAGATGGAAATCAGAGTGTTCTTGTCGTTCTTCGATGAAAGATGGAGGTAACTCGATCCCACACAAGTTGCATTTATAGCCATCAATCCAAAGTAACGGCTCTACTGGCGGTAATACTGTAACTGCTTCGGTGTTTTGCGCATTAGCATTACTTGTATCATCTGGTTTACACTCCTTGTGTTTTATGAGCAGAGCATCTCCTTCCAATACTTGTGGCGTTTCTTCTTCTTTTGTACATTCTTGGTTTGGAATTACTTTGATTTGGGATTCTTCTTCGTATTCGATAACGTCCTTTAGTTGATCATAGCTTGTCTCATGGGAACCAAAGGATAAGCTCACGCTCTCGTCATTACTTAAGCAATTTTTACTAGCAACTAGATTTTGCCTAGAGGAATCCTTTTGAATGATGAACTTGGTGATAGTTTCTTGTGAAGGATCAGAATGGCGGATTTCATCACTGAATTGAGACATGCGTAACCCTGCACATATGGATTTAAGTAGATAAGCCAGTACAGTATATATTATCTTATGTTTTTAAAGAGAGAAGAATGAGGAATACTATAGAGCCCGCACCTATGAGCCTTACGGAAACAGGAAGTTCTGCTTTCAACAGTTTTGTAGCATGCTTTAGTATATCCTCGCTTGAACATGTGTATCTCTGTAGGCTCACAGCTCTGCTCCTGATCTGAGGATTGCAGATTTTCACACTTTCAGCACAAAAATCGAATTCAAACAAGAGAAAGAATAAAAGTTACCTCAAAAGTGGCAGTTTTCAGTTTAAGTGTCAATATTCTTGCCGTTAGACCCTCCTTCTTCATGTCATCAGATAGCATTTCTGCAATATCAGCTACCAAAAACAGTAGAGAGAGTCAAGTAAAGAATTTTCTTAGTCTAAAACTTTGAAATAGGTTGATGTATGATTGCTCACTACCCCAAGGAAAGAAAACTATGATCATTATCCAAGACCTAGCTGTGTAAAATTTCTTTAGATCCAATATGCCTTTGATTCTGAGTTATAGGTCTCATGAGAAAAGGAAAAAAACAATATGAATGCTTAAAACTACTCACCCAACTTTGAATATAGCAATCTTTCATCTCCTGTCGCTGAAAATGTCCTTTCGCTGCTAATACTTTTACGAGACCTAACCTCAGGGGTGTCTGTTCTCCCAAGCCCCAGTCCAACAGACAGAAAAAAGTCTACAAAAAAAATCGAATCTTTCATGTGAGACATAACTTAACAAGTAATGTCGGCGAACAAACATAGCAGGTGCTGCTGCTACCTGCTGAAGACTGAGAGAAGAGAGCGTAGAGAAGAGACCCCTTCTGCACCATATCCTCACATGTTTTAATTCCCAAAGCATCCTTCAGAATATGTTCAGTAACCTTACCAATTCCCCCAATCTGTTAACCAATTTCGAACTTCCATTAATTTCACAAGTAAATATAGAAACACATCATACCTATCCCAGACTTTATTTTCACACAACTGTGCCAATGTTTTTGAAAACTAATAAAGAAGCAACCTCCATCCCTCACAAACAATGCAGGGGTTTAAAAGTTTTGTGCCAAACAGAAACTAAGTTCTGCATGGCATCTCTACTACTGCCAATGTTCCAAGTGAAAACGTAACATCATTCGCATTTCTAATTATAGGCTGGGGGATAATTGTAATGATAGTTTCTCTTCGTAGACCTTTCAGAAAGAAAAAAAAAATGCTTCCAATAGAAATGACAACCAAAGCAACAATTCGGGATCACATACCTTTCTTATAGGAAGGGAAGATATGAATGTCATGACAGTTGATCGGTCATTTTGTAGAATAAACTGTCCATTAGGCTTGTTTATATCTGAGCAAACCTGTAATATGGTAAGGATAGATTAAGAAAACTTTTTTTTTGTGTGTAAATTGTAATATTGACCACACTGACACATGTAGCAAGGAAAATGAGAAGAATCAAAGATTGGTAGAAGTAAAGAATTTATGCGCATGTCAAGAGAACCTTAGCTAGCAAGCGGTTTGCCGCTACTCCAGCACTGCACGTCAGTCCAGTCTCGGAATAAACAGAAGATCTAAGCTCCTCTGCAATCTGCACAAAGGACAGAAATGAACAGAGTACAGTTGCAGTGTCAGCCGAAAATTTCTCAAAGAAGATACAATCATCACAATCTAATGCATCTCATGAGCTCATACTTACTTCTCCACCTGAAAGACCTCGTTCTCGACAAACCTCAGTGATGTCAAGGTACGCTTCATCCAAACTCCCAGCGATGAAATGAGGATCATAGTTCCTAAAAACTAAATGAAAACACATATACGCAATTAAGAGCAGAGAAACGAAAAAACAGCAAGCATAAAGCTACACATGTCGAAAAGAAAAACAACTAACCCTTTCTAGTTAACTCACTATAGTGAGTGTACTTGGTGAAATCTACAGGAACAAATATCAAATCTGGACACAATTTACGAGCAATGAAACCAGGCATAGCTGCACGAACCCCAAACTTCCTCGCCTAAGTATAAACTTTAACAAATAAGTACCAAGTCATAAACCGTAAGTTCACCAAATGAAAACCACCGTATACCTCGTAATTAGCCGTGGAGATCATCGACAATCCTCCAACAGCCATCGGCTTTCCCTCGAGCAAAGGATTACTCAAAGTTTCAACAGCAGCATAAAAAGCATCCATATCAACATGCAGCCAAATTCTCGATAGGTCACGCGTAGCTTCTAACTCTAAGATCCTTCTATCAACCACCTTCATATAGCAAAAAGGTACATACTTTACCGCTTAACAAAAACGAAAATATTCATTCCTCGAACAAAGAAGAAGATAGTTACATTACGTTACCTTCTGATAATTACATAAATCAGAAGAAGAGAGCTTTGCAGATCTATGACGCATATGCTCTATCTTTTGTTTCATAAGAGCTTCTTTACGTTCCTCGTTTTGAAAATACTTGGATCCTTTACTCATTTCATAGACGATTCTCTGGACTTTCTCTTTATCAACACCTTCCATTCCTAACGAAAATATACACAGAAAAATTCAAGAGTTTCAGAAACTTAAGAATTTCATATTCCGCAATTTCCAAAACTGAATCTAAATACATCATCTAAAAACCCAAAACAAATGCAAAATTGTTCGAAGACCATTCAAATACAAAACCCATAGTTTACGAATCGATCAATTTCCCAGTGTCATCGGATTCGGGAAGAGAATCCATACAGTGGGAAAAAGAAAACTAAGTGCAATATAATATCTAGAAACGAACCGGCTTTAGCGTTGGTGAAGACGGTGTTGTATGATTCCCATGGACGCGATGAATTATTCGTCGATGATTCGCCATTATCCATCTTCTTCAGTCTCCTTTTTCGAAGCTTGTTGAAGAAGAAGAAGAGAAACAGTTGTGGTCGCCGGTACGATTTGGAAAATCCCCGCCCGATTCAATACCTGAACCGAACCGAACCGAACCGATAGATTGCGATTTAATTTCCTCTCTAATATGTTAATGGGCTTTATAAATTATTAAAGCCCAATAAACGTGTAACAATGATTTGCTCAGGTCTCAGTCGCATCTACAAATCTGAAATTTTTGGGGTTTCTTCTTCTCCTTGTTAGAGTTGAAACATGAATCGACTGGAACTTGAAAACCCAATAGAGGATGCGATTTCGAGGCTCAGATTCTCCCCCGAGTCAAACAATCTTCTCGTTTCTTCTTGGGATTCCGTGAGTGAGTTTATTCTCGATTTGTGTTGAGAAATTTGTTTATTGATACGATTTCCATTTGTTGTTGTTTTGTGTGCAGTATCTGAGATTGTATAATGTGGAGAGGTCTTCGCTAATTGCAGAATTGTACTCTCAAGCTGCTCTTCTTGATTGCTGTTTCCATAATGAATCAACTTCATACAGCTCTGGTTCCGATGGATTCATCCGCAGGTTTGCAGTTTTTCAGGAATCTGATTTGTTTCTAAATTTTGAAGAACACACATAAAATCCATAACTGATATATAGCTTGTTTCAGGTACGATCTAAACGCCGGAACAGTTGATACAATTGGAAGCCATGACGACATTGCAACATCCGTTGTGTATTCTTGTGAAAAATGTCAGTTTGATTCAGAGCTTGATTCTTTGTGAAAATACCATCTTTTGTCATTCATGTGCATTTCATTTAGTTTCAGATGAGTTTTTGTACTATACCATTCAACCATTAAATTTCAAGTGATGTGATGTACCTTAGGTGAAGTTATCTCTACTGGTTTGGATGACAAGATCAACCTATGGGATACAAGACAGAGAGAAAGTCTTCTGTTTTCGATTGATGTTGGTACATCGGTTCGATGCATTGCAGTATCTGGAAACAACTTGGTACTTTGTGTTGACGCATCAGTGCGTATATATGATTTGCGTAGCATTGATCAACCATTTCAATCCTATGCATCACAAGTGGAGGTGCCAATCAGATGTGTCACCTCTGTACCCCATTCCAGAGGTAAATAATATGAATTCAGAAATCTAGGTAACATTTCTATGGAAGACAGATTGATAGCAGAGTCCAGGGTTGAGGTTTGGTTTGATACCTCATATGTTTATGGTTGCTATTTTGCAGGATATGCAGTTGGATCAGTAGACGGACAAGTAGCCTTGGATTTCCCCAATACATCATCCTCTAGTGAGATTAAGTAAGTCATGATTACTCACTATATGAAAGAATTCATTTCAGTCTAGTTCTCTTAATGTTTGTATATCTATCATTGATTCATGGCAGATACACTTTCCGATGCCATCCCAAGTCTAGGAATGGAAGACTTAATGGTGCTTGCATAAACGCCATTGAATTCAGTCCATGGTATGTATCCCTCGTTCACCATGTAATGGTTATACAACATGATTGATCACTTAATTTACTCTTTCTTCTTGTTACAGTGGGTCAGGGACTTTTGTGACTGGTGACAATGAAGGCTACGTTATCTCATGGAATGCGAAAAGCAGAAGAAGACTCCTTGAGGTTTCAAACTTTAAACATGACCTATTCTCTCTGGATTACTGTTCTTGGCTCTTTTCCTCTATAATCTTATGTGTTTCTTTACAAAAGTTGCCAAGGTACTCAAATAGCATCTCGTCACTGGCATTCAACTACACTGGAGAAGTCTTGGCAGTTGCATCAAGCCACACTTACCAAGAAGCCAAAGAGAAGTGAGTCTCTCACTCTTCTCCCTGCTCTTTACTTTACTTTTGTTTTATCATCACGCGAAACATTAAATGTATCTGATAATCTCCTCATCTTTTGCAGGGAAGATCCTCCTGAAGTGTTCATACACAGGTTTTGAAGGATTGCTTGCTTCTTGAACCTAAAGGTTAATAAAAAAAAGCATGAATCATTCACCTTGTGGGTATCTAGTTTGACTGTGTTTGTGTTTCTCGATAGCACATTTAGCTTGTGAAGTAGACTTTTATGGTAAGTTAAACTTGTAATGCCTTTCACAACCAAACAATTTTTTTTTTGTAATGCTTGTATGTCAGCATATATTCCTGTTTTCTTATTCTTAGATATATAGCTATATGACCTAAAATGGATTTTGCCTTAGGCCACTAGTTGATTTCCTTTGATTATGATCATTGAACCTAAGCTTTATTATATTTTCATTACCTTTCACCACATAAGTTGATTTAACAAGACAAGGTTGAAGTATACTGTGATTCAAGAAGCGGCGGCGATGAATGAAGTGGAAGAGAAGAGGACGTTTCTGCGTCCTAAATCAGCGTTTTGAGCGGTTAAAGAACCGCGTTTGGAATCGTTTCTTCGTACAGCTTGAACATTGGAAGAAGCGTATTTGTTAACTGTTACTGTTAAAGCCATGAGGATGGTTTGGCTTATGGAACTCATCTTCTTTTCTTCACCAGAAGATAGATTTTTTTTTGTAAGTGTCTTATCTACTACTACACATTACAGAGAAAGCAAACTTCTTTATATTTATACAAAAGTCCCTAACTATATACAAGTTAAACCCCTGATCTATTAAAAATATATATGAAACCCAGACATAAATTTATAGTGGCAATAAGTTTGGAATTGCCTTCTTTTCGCAGCTATCCCGCTCGAACTGAGTGTTGGCATGCTCGAACTTTCTTTTTAATTTCTGTGTATGCCTCTTTTGCATGCAAGGCTGACTTGTCTTCGTTACAACTTGCATGACTTTCAACCACACCATTGGAATGATCTCAAACCATTCTGTCACGTGAAAGTTAACTCAATGATGTACCTTTGGTGCAAACATTTCAACGAATGTAAAGTCTATAACCCTTTCGCACAATCATGCATCTTCACATACCGCTTGCAAAAAAATAAATCCTTTTTTTTGGCTAAAAGGTAAATATTTTCATTGAACATGAAAACAATTTAGGTTACAAAATGCATTGTAAAACTTATGATATGGATCCATGGCAAAAAAAAAGCTAAAGCATGGATACATAAATTAAAACGGTTTTCAGTCCGACACACTCGACATAAGCACAAAGCTAATGGAGTAGACTAAGTGATGACGATGTTAGTTGTTCTTTCCAAATCTGAAAGTCATGATGAAGAAACATAAACAACCGCAAATGTTTAATTATGAAATCCGCAACAATATAAGCCTTTCCATTGAGGTCCGAGAATGAGTGTCAACGGCTAAGCCTTGAAGCCCTCGTTCACTAAGCTCCTCTCGCGCCAAGCGAGTGCGACTCAAGCCACAAATCCATGAACTAACTCACCGAAGAAACCTCACTAACCAATATCAGTGATCATTGCGAGCTCACTATACCAAGTTCCCCGTGAAGTCGGATAGTACAAAGCTAGATATAGCAACTAGAAAAAACCATGATCACCCATTAGTTTTACTAGCTCCTCTAGAGCACCAAGAAGCGCAATTAAACCCTCCGCAAAGCCACACAAACCACACACACAACCGCAAGAGAGGCAAGACACAATTAATCATTTTGCTTAATTGGAAAGACCGTAGAAAGCGGAAAGACCGTGTTGTAGGAATCTCATTAACGCGATATATTATTGGTCGATGATATCCTTTTATTCCAAGCGAGAAGAAGAGAGTCAAAAAGACACAATTCATACCTAAACCGAACCTAACCAATATAGATGTTGCGGTTTAATCTCATTTTAATTTTTTCTAATAATAATATCTTTGTACTATGTTAATGGGCTAATGTAACGCCCAATAAAAGAACCTTAAACAAAATTGAAAACCTAAACATAAAAATACGACAAGGAAGTGAAAATGAAATGGCGTATTGATAATAACCTAAATCCCTTGAAGATTATAGCTAATGCTTGTATTACAATAAGTAGTCATGGTCAGTGTTCAAGAAATCGGCATAGGCGGCCGCCTAGGCGCTAGACATCCCCAAACCGATTTGATTTTTGACTAATCGGAGGTATTAAGCGGGGGTTGTATTTGACAGTTTAGGCGTAAATTAGGCGGGTTAGGCGGATAAAATCCGCTTTTTAAAATTTTTTTTAAAAAAGTCCAAAACTGTGAATTTTAATAATTTGACCATGAAATTCAAAGTGATGTCGTTTTTCTTTAAAATAGTGAGTTTTTATTTAAAATTCATTTTTATTTCATTTTCTTAGTTTTACTCTACGTTTAGGTTTTATTTATTTATTTATGGATGATGATTACTAAGAATTATGATTAATTTATTACTCCCTCCGTTCTAAAATATAAGTTGTTTTTGGTGTTTTTTTTCTTCAAAATATAAGTTGTTTTGAGAATCCTAGCCATTTTTCATCTTTATTGAATATTGTGTGACCAATAATATTCTGTAGTCTTTTTCAGGTTTGATTAAATTATATTTATTATGTATATTAAATTATATTTTTTATAAGAAAAAGTAGTTTTTTAATCTTTGTGCTTTTAGGTAAAACAACTTATATTTTGGAACGGAGGGAGTATGTTTTATATATTAGGTAAATACAATATATAGATAAATAATCTATATATTATGTATATATATAACTAAATATATATATATACATATATATAGTTATATTTAAAAATCGCCTAAACTGCCTACAAATTCGTCTAATCACCGACTGGCTTCCTAGGCGCTAGGCGGAGAGTCGCCGCCCGCTTAGCGCCTAGCGCTTTATTGAACACTAGTCGTGGTACTTTGGCACATTAATGTAAGAGGAAGAACAATCCAATGTAAAGCCCAATAAACACAAGACGAGTATATATAGTAGAGATTATATGTGCCAAGTGCAAACAAAATTAAAAAAGCCCTAAACGAGGAAACCCTATATCACTTCCTAATGGAGACGGGAAGTGGAAGAACAATGCTAGAGGAGATATTGTTGGAGATACTTGCGAGATTAACTTTGAAAAACATCGCGAGATTCAAATCCGTTTGCAAAACATGGAAATCGACGATTGAATCGACTTATTTTCGCCGTCTCTTCCTCTCTCTGCACAAAAACTCATCTTCCTCATGGTCTCTCATGTTCGAAAAAGAAGCTATAGGCTTTCATGGATGCGAGACATGGGATCTTCCCAAATCACTAGGTTCTTATCTCTTGTCTTTTCAAGGGCATCAGAATATCCGTAGTACCTTGTATATAGCTTCTTCTAATGGATTGATTTTGATCAATGTATTCTTTACTGGCAACTTTTATAAGTTATTGGTGGGTAATCCAGTTTTACAACAATGGGTTGAAATCCCTCCGTATCCAACGGCATCTATCCCCACTGGTTTGGTCACGCGTGTGGACGAGGATGGTCTCGTTTCAAGCTTCAAAGTATTTAGGACTTGTCAAAGTGATACGTATGAATGGAAAGCGGCTTCTCTCCTCCGTTCCTCCCATCCTTGAATCTCAACGGGGTGATTTATCTGTGGGGAAGGAGATTGGATCCTACTTTTCCCAGAGTCCTTATAGCTCATGACTTCTATGGCCCTGAAGCTGATGACCAGCGTCGGGTTATACCTCTCCCTCTTCCGTATAACAAACACTTTAAGAGATGCTTGACTAGTTCAGGAGGAGATGTTATCTACATTGAAATACTAGGTCGAATAAGTCGAATACTGAAAGTTTGGAGGTTGAAGAATAACAACTCTGAGAGTAACAGTAGTGAGTGGTGGCAATTGTTACGCGAAATCAAAATGGTATCAGTTGGATTTGATGTTGATTGTTTTCCTTTGGCAATGAATCCGTTTGATTCTAATATCGTCTATTTATGGAGTCAACAACACGGTTGTTTTGTATCATGTAACTTTCTGAAACAAGAGTTTACTGCCCATCAAGAATTAGAGAGTTGGAGTAGTAGTAGTAGTAGTAGTAGTAGTAGTAAAGGTTGTTGTAGCATAAATACATTCGATTCTAAGGATTATATGGAAAGTTATAGTGAACGTTCCGTCGACAAGGTATCCCAATTTGTTCTCCCACGATGGATGGACTCGATACCTCGTCCGCTGAATTGATTGTCTTTCTTAGGTGAGTTGTTTACTTTTCCAAAGCTTGTTCTTCGGTGTTTATGTTTTCTTTTTTTTTTTTTGTAGTCAGAACATATTCGTTATGCTATTTTGTGATGGCTTAGATGCTCTCAAATTATTGTTTCACCTAAAACCTTTTTGGCAAGGCTTAAAGAATTTCAAGTAAGGGCATGATGTTTTTTTTTTTGGGTTTCAAGTAAGGGCATGATGTTGTTGTCCCTTTATTTACTGATCTTATCTCATAATGTAAAGAAGCCGATATATCTGCTACATACATATAACACAAACCCATTTTTGATTTTTCGCACTTGCAAGCTGAGATGTTGATTGGGAATATTGATTTATATTTAAAATTTCTTTCTGTTTAAAGAAAACAGATAAGTATTTGAACAAGCTAGGTCAAGAACCTACAAGTTCTACAAGATGGTTTGCCGGTTTTGTATATATAAGAACGACTACAATATGATTCAAGATAGTCGAGACTCGAAGACCACACCGAATAAGTACTTGGAGAAGTTGAAAATGATCTAGCTAGTCGTTTAAACAAATGATTCCAGTGACGGTGGGGATCGGTTTAGAGGGACATTGGTTCACTCCGTTTTAAATCTTCCGTACATGAGATCCACACTGAGATTGATGTTCAAAGTGTAGGATGAAAAAAGGATTTTGCTTGAAATGCAAGAAACCCACATAAGAAGAAGAGAGTCAAAAAGACACAATTCATACCTAAACCGAATCTAACCGATATAGATATTGCGGTTTAATCTCATTTTAATTTTTCTAATAATATCTTTGTATTATGTTAAGAGCATGTACATTGGAGACAATGTGGGTGTGTCTCATAATATAAACTTATTAAAATTTGAGTAAAAAGAAGAAAGCGAGTGTTTTTTGTTGAAATAGTGTGGTGTATTGAAATATAAAATTAATAAAAGTTGAGTAAAGAGAGGAGATAGTGGGTTTAGTTGGAGAGATTGTGTATTGGGGAAGACATAAGAGAAAGATAATTGGGGTGTGTTTAAATATAAAATTAATAAAAATTGAGTAAAATGATGAAAGAGAAGGTATAAAGTTGAGTAAAAAAATGAAAAAGAAGGTATAAAGTTGAGTAAAAAGAAGAGAGAATGTGTTTTTAATATTTTTATATTGTGAGACATTGGTAAAATGTTTTCAATGGTGATGACCTAATGGGCTAATGTAACGCCCAATAAAAGAACCTTTAAAAAAAAATTAAAAACCAAAACATAAAAAATACAACAAGGAAGTGAAAATGAAAAGGTGTATTGATAATAACCCTAAATCCCTTTGAAGGAAATCTGCAAAATCCGACAATATTAGAGGAGACAGTGTTAGAGATACTTGCGAGATTACCATTGAGAAGCATCGCGAGATTCAAATCTGTCTGCAAAACATGGAAATCGGTGATTGAATCGGCTTATTTCCGACGTCTCTTTGTCTCTCTACACAAGAACTCATCTTCCTCATGGTCACTCATGTCCCCAACCAACTGTAGTCGTCCCAAAACAGAAGCTATAAGCTTCCATGGATGCAAGACATGGGATCTTCCAAAATCTCTAGGTTCTTATATCTTGTCTTTCCAAGCGTATCTGAATCTCCATACCTCTAGATACTTCTACATATCTTCTTCTAATGGATTGATTTTGATCATGGTTCAAAGTGGTAATTCTGTAGTTGGTAATCCAGTTTTAAAACAATGGGTTGAAATCCCTCCGCCTCCAAAGACATCATGTCTCGCCATTGGTTTGGTAACACGCGTGGACGAGGACGGTGTTGTTTCAAGCTTCAAAGTGGTTAGGACTAGTCATGGGAGGGAATTAGATAATATGGGAATGTATGAATGGAAAGTGTATGTGTATTCCTCCGAGACAGGTGCATGGACTTTCAAGCGACTTGTCTCCTCTCATCCTCTCCTATTCAAGATATCTTATTACCATCTTGTGAATCTCAACGGGATGCTTTATATGTGGGGAGATAGATTGAATGATACCGAACCTGGTGTGATCGTAGCTTATGACTTCTATGGCCCTGAAGCCGCTAAACAATGTCGGGTTATACCTCTCCCGGTACCCTATAACAAACTCCTTAGGAGATGCTTGACTACTTCAGGAGGAAATGTTATCTACATTGAGATACTAGATCGAAGATTGAAAGTTTGGAGGCTGAACAACAACAACAACAACAACGACGACGACTCTGAGAGTAGTGAATGGTGGCAATTGTTACGTGAAGAAACCAACATGGCGTCTGCTGGATTTGATGTCGATTGTATTCCCATGACAATGAATCCGTTTGATTCTGATATCGTCTATCTTTGGAGTTTACAACACAAATGTTTCGTATCGGGCAACTTGCACACACAAGAGTTTGTTCTTCATCAAGAATCAGAGAATCGGACTAGTAGTGAAGGTTGTTCTCGCATAAACACACATGATTTTCAGAAGTATTTGAAAGGTAATCAAGGTAATCGCGATATCACGAAAGACCTTATGTTATCCCAATTTGTTCTCCCACCGTGGATGGATTCGGTACCTCGTCCGCCTAGTTGATCATCCTTCTCAGAGAGTTTGGTATTTGTTCAAATTAAACCTTGTTCCGTGTTTATAATGTAGACATATGTGTTGGCTTTCTATCAGTATCAGGTTTTGCTCTTTTGTGATGACTTAAGTGTTCTCAAATTAAAACTTGCAAGTTAACATATCTATAATCGTATTGAAAAATCTTGTTTCGGCCATAGCTTTCTTGCAAGCCATTAAGATTAATTAGCTAATGCTTGTCTTACAATAAGTAGTCATGATCTAATATACACATCTTTAATTTTCAAAAAATATATATATATATACACATCTTTTATATAACCCTCAAATGTATATTTTACTGTTAGTTATATACTTTAAAGCTAATAAAGTGACAAACTCTTGTCCTTTGGAATTCTACAATGGATAATTAATTTATGACCACTTACGAAGATCCCACGAATCTTACAACTATCACTAAGAAATACAAAAATTAATAAAACCATTAGAATATTGGACCATCTATCATCATAAGGATATATAAATACACGAGTCTTTGTTCAATCTTTCTGAGTTTCTTCAGCTTGGTTCATATTTTAGGTTTCTTTCGGTTTTAAGAAAAAACAGATAAGTACGAGAACAAGCTAGGTCAAGAAACTTCCAAGTTATATAAGATGGCGCACGGCACATTAACGTAAGAGGAAGAACAATCCAATGTAAAGCCCAAAAAACATAAGACGAGTATTTATAGTATGGATTATATGTGCAAAGTGCAAACAAAATTAAAAAACCCCTAAACGAGGAAACCCTATATCACTTCCTAATGGAGAAGGGAAGTGGAAGAAGAATGCTAGAGGAGACATTGTTGGAGATACTTGCGAGATTACCTTTGAAAAACATCGCGAGATTCAAATCCGTCTGCAAAACATGGAAATCGATGATTGAATCGACTTATCTCCGCCGTCTCTTCCTCTCTCTCCACAAAAACTCATCTTCTTCATGGTCACTCATGTTTCGAAAAGAAGCTATAGGCTTTCATGGATGCGAGACATGGGATCTTCCTAAATCTCTAGGTTCTTATATCTTTCCTTATAAACTGTATCCGACTATCCCTACCTCTAACTACATCCATCTAGCTTCTTCTAGTGGGTTGATTTGGATCCATGTATACGCCTTCCTTCAAAACATTCATAAATCCTTAGTTGGTAATCCAGTTTTACAACAATGGGTTGAAATCCCTCCGCCACCTAAGCCACCATGTATCGCCATTGGTTTGGTAACACGTGTGGACAGGGACGGTGTTGTTTCAAGCTTCAAAGTGGTTATGAGTTGTGATGATAGAGACATGGAAAATAACGAATGGATAGTGTATGTGTATTCATCTAAGTCAGGTTTATGGACTTTTAAGCAACTTCTCTCCCCCATTCCTCTCAAGTACACAACGGGGTGATCTATATGTGGGGAAGGAGATTGGATCCTATTGTTACCGAAGTCCTTGTAGCTCATGACTTTTATTCCCCTGAAGCTGATAATCAATGTCGGGTTATACATCTCCCTCTTCCGTACAACAAACACGTAAAGAGATGTTTGACTACTTCAGGAGGAGATGTTATCTACATTGAGAAACTAAATCAAAGATTGAAGGTTTAAAGGATGAATAATAACAATTATGAGAGTAGTGAATGTTGGCAATTGTCACTGGAAGAAATCAATTTGGTGTCTGTTGGATTTGATGTCGATTGTATTCCCATGACAATGAATCCCTTTGATTCCGATATCGTCTATCTTTGGAGTCTACAACACTATTGTTTTGTATCATGTAACTTGCGGCGACAAGAGTTTATTATCCATCAAGAATCAGAGAATTGGAGTACTAGTGAAGGTTGTTTTCGCATAAATACCCCTTATACTAAGGGGTATGTGGAACGTTTTCATCGTACAACTTCCGTCTACAAGGTTTCCCAGTTTATTCTGCCACAATGGATGGACTCAATACCTCGTCCGCCAAATTGATTTTCCTTCTTAGGTGAGTTGGTAACTTATGCACACCTTGTTCTTCAGTGTTTTATTTCTCCTTATAATCAAGGACAGCTTCGTTAGGGCTCTATCAGTATAATGACTTAAATGTTCTCAAATTTGACTTGAAGGTTAACATTAGTTGTGCAATCTAATCTATAATCGTTTTTATAATTTCACCTTGGATTCTAGTACTTCATGACTTTCTCAAACATAGGATTTGTTGATAAAGTGAACGAAAACAGATTCGAAAACCGAATAAAACAAGATTTATAAATTACTGAGCAGTTTTTACAGTTACATAGGCAACATAAACTTTTCATCATCATCATTTGTTGGCCTTGAGCCATTCAAGAATCCGTTTCTCAGACTCACTTAGCTCTGCCTCTGTCTTTCCTTTTATAGATCCTTCAACAAACTCAAAGTAATCTTTATAATTCCTCTTGTAATAACTGTCCAATCTCTGTTTTAATAATGAGAAAAAAATTCAGAACAAAAGATAAACGAAAAATAGCATTTAGTAAAATTCAATGGTTCTTTATAATACCTCCTTGTCATTCTTGGCTTTGTTTTCTTGAGTCTTCTTCAAATACTCTGAAACATTTCTTCCCACAAAACGACGTAGTTTAGGTAAGCCGGAACATTGAAACGAAAGAAACAGAATTAAGCATTTTAACATTACTTTGGAGAAGCTGATCGCTGGTGGTTAAAGCGGCTGCGATGAAAGAAGGGGAAGAGAAGAGAACATTTCTGCGTCCTAAATCAGCGTTTTGAGCGGTTAAAGAACCGCGTTTGGAATCGTTTCTTCGTACAGCTTGAACATTGGAAGAAGCATATTTGTTTACTGTTACTGTTAAAGCCATGAGAATGCTTTGGCTTATGGAACTCATCTTCTCTTCTTCACGAGAAGATAAGATTTTTTTTGCAAGTGTCTTATCTACTACAACACATTACAGAGAAAGCAAACTTCTTTTTATTTATACAAAAGTCCCTAACTATATAATTATACAAGGTAAACCCCCTGATCTATTATAAATATATTTATGAAACCCAGACATAAATTTATAGTGGCAATAAGGAGAAATTTGACTAATGTAATGAGTTATAAGAATTATAAACGAAAGTATAGAGTAAAACAATAAGATGTTATATTATAAAATAAACTCGGTTTGCTACATTCGATATAAAATTTTTTTATTTGTATTAATTTTGTTGAACTATAATCAAAATCTCATTTAACTTAGGATTTATATAATATATAGTTTACATTTGAATAAGTTAGTTGTGTCTTAACAGACACGTCTCTATTTGTTCGAATGAAAAGTTGTAACTCTAGGATAAGTCGTGTCTTTTCGTTCCACAAAAACTGTTTCGTGTTGGAACCTATAAATATGTAAGTCAGAGACAAAACTCTATGTGGTGTGTTGTAATACTCTGTTTTTGTTTTCTAATAAAATTTCAGTTTCATACTTGAAATTTCTTTTCTTTTCTTAAAAAGCAAATCTCTTGATACTCTAACATGGTATCAGAGCTTTACGATTGAGAGGACAAAACAAAGCACAAAATTACAAAAAACGATTGAGAGAAGAAGTTTGGCATTTGTAGTCGCAAAGAGCGAATCGAGATAATGCAAGGAACTTCGCATCAAGTTATTCCCATATTCGATGGGGAGAAATATGATTTCTGAAGCATCAAGATGACCACAATCTTTCGGACTCGAAAGCTATGGTCTGTGATTGATGAAGGTGTACCAATCGAACAGGTCGAAGGAGAACAAACTCCAGAAACAGCAAGAGCAAAGACACTTAGAGAAGAAGCAATCGCAAGTGATATGATGGCTTTGCAAATTTTACAAACTGCTGTCACCGATCACATCTTCTCACGCATAGCGGCTACAACATCATCAAAGGAGGCATAGGACGCATTGAAGGCTGAGTATCAAGGATCTCCCCAAGTCAAGTTGGTGAAACTTCAAACATTACGTAGAGAGTACGAAATATTGAAGATGAATGAGAATGAAGACATTAAGGCCTTCACCGATAAGTTGATTGATTTGGAAAATCAATTAATTTATCATGGTGATAAGAAAACTGATTATCAATTGATACAAAAGATACTAATCTCTCTTCCAGTGAAGTTTGATAGTATCGTTACTGTGATGGAGCAAACTCGCGACTTGCCTTCACTCACAAGGACATAATTAATTGGTATCTTAAGGGCACAAGAAGCACGATTGGCAGCAAGAGAAGATCGCACAAATGAAGGTGCATTTTATGCTCGCTCTAAGGGCAAAGAAGTTGTTAGGAAAAACAACAACAAAAGTCAATTGTAACGAGGCAAGAAATGGTGTGACTACTGCAAGAAAAGTAATCACACGGAGCCTTATTGTTGGAAGAAATCAAAAGATAATGATCCCAACAAGAGACAAAAGAGTAACAAAGAATGTTACAATTGTGGCCAAATGGGTCATTACTCGAAGGAGTGTCGCTCAAAGAAGAAAGAGCAAGCACATGTGAATCTTGAAGAAGAAGAAGACTCTAGTGAAGATCATATGTTGTTTTGTGCAAGAGAAATAGAAAAAACAACATTGAAGGAGGATCAATGGTTAGTAGATAGTGGTTGCACTAACCATATGACTAAGGATGATAGATACTTCTCTAGACTCGATAGAAGTATCAAAATTCCGATCAAAGTTGGAAATGGTGACATTATGATGACCGCGGGAAAAGGAGATGTTGAAGCATTTACACCATATGACAAGAAGACTATTCAAAACGTGTTTTTGGTGCCTAGGTTAGAGAAGAACCTATTGAGTGTGTCGCAAATCATCCTAAGTGGTTATCAAGTGTGTTTTCAAGACAAGAGATGCATCATTCTTGATGCAAAAGGGAATAAGATCATGGATATTCCGATGACGAACAAGAGCTTTATTGTCAAATTGAGTCTTGTTAAAGAAGAAGCCATGACCGCAAGTGTGCAAAATGATATGGAGATTTGGCACAAAAGACTTGGTCATGTAGGCAATACTCGCTTGCAACAATTGCAAGAGAAAAGTTTGGTAAATGGGTTACCAAAGTTCGAGATCGAAAAGGGAGTGTGTGAGGCGTGTAACCTTGGCAAGCAAAAACGCAAAAGCTTTCCAAAGGAGTCTCAAACCAAGACAAAAGAGAAATTAGAGATCATTCATACGGATGTATGTGGTCCAATGCATCATCTATCACTCGACGGAAGTCGGTATTTTGTTTTTTTTTTGGATGATTATACTCATATGTCTTGGGTATACTTTCTAAAACAAAAGTCAGAAGCCTTTCTAATGTTCAAGAAGTTCAAGACTATGGCGGAAAACCAATCGGGTTGTACAATAAAGGTGTTGAGATCCGATGGAGGTGGTGAATTCATCTCACAAGAATTCAATCGTTTTTTGTGAGGAAGAAGGGATCAATAGGAAAGTGACATTGCCTTATTCACCACAACAAAATGGTGTCGCCGAACGTATGACTAGGTCTTTGGTGGAAATGGCAAGGGCGATGATGTTTGAACAAAGATTGCCACTCAAGTTTTGGACGGAAGCAATCTATACATCCTCTTATTTGCAAAATCGCCTTCCATCTAAAGCCATTGGAGAAGAAGCAACCCCCTTGGAGATGTGGAGTGGACACAAACCAAACGTGTCTCACTTGAAGATCTTTGGAAGCACATGTTATGTGCATATTGCGGAACAAAAGAGGAGAAAGTTAGATGCCAAAGCAAAACGTGGAGTGTTCATTGGCTATAGCAATCAATCAAAAGGCTATAGAGTTCTCTTTTGGAGAATGAGAAGATTGAAGTGTCAAGAGATGTTGAGTTTGAGGAGAACAAAAGATGGGATTGGGATAGAAAGGAAGAGGTCAAGAAGACATTCCTATTACCCGTGGATTTCCAACAAGGTATTGAACAACATTTCGAAAATGGTATGAATCCAAACTCTCCACAAAGCTCTCCACAAAGCCTTGACTCTCAAAGCTCTGAAGAAGGAGAATCGTCTCAATCGCAAAGGAAGTACAAGTCGATGAGTGAGATCATGCGTATGTCTCAACTGCAAAGGAAGTACAAGTCTATGAGTGAGATCATGCGTATTGCACCAAGAGTCGAGAATAATGAAGCGGCACAATTCATAGAAACGTGCTTATATGCATTTGATGAACCGCAAACTTACAATGAAGCATGTGTAAGTAAAGAATGGAGAGATGCGATGGAGGAAGAAATACGAATGATCGAAAAGAACAAGACTTGGCAACTAGTAGATAAACCTGAGAACAAGAATGTAATAAGTGTGAAGTGGATCTACAAGATCTAAACAGATGCAAATGGCGATCCGATCAAGCACAAGGCAAGACTAGTTGCAAGGGGTTTTTCTCAAGAATATGGAACCGACTACTGGGAGACGTTTGCTCCGGTCTCTAGACATGATACAATACGTACTTTACTTGAATTTTCAGCACAAATGAAGTGGAAATTGTATCAAATGGACGTCAAGTCGGCTTTTCTCAATGGTGACATAAAAGAAGAAGTTTATGTTTCACAACCACCTGGGTTCATGATAGAAGGAGAAGAAGAGAAAGTTCTAAGGTTGTACAAGGCACTCTATGGATTAAAACAAGCACCACGAGCGTGGTATGGCCGGATCGATTCATACTTCACTCAAAACGGTTTCAAAAGGAGCATGAACGATGCTGCCTCGTACATCAAGAAAGAAGGAAGAGAGGTTTTGATGTTAAGTCTATACGTCGATGATATAATCATCACGGGAAGCAATGATCATCTCATCAACACATTCAAGAAAAGCATGAAGCATGAATTCGAAATGACCGATCTTGGTTTGTTAAACTATTTCCTTGGAATGGAAATAATACAAGACAAGAGTGGCATATTCCTTTCTCAAGAAAAATATGCAAACAAACTTATCGAAAAGTTTGGAATGAAGGGAAGCAAAAGTGTAAGTACTCCACTTACACCACAAGCAATAGGTGAAGAAGATGATCGAGAATTTGAAGAATCGACTAAGTATAGAAGCATTGTTGGAGGACTTCTATACTTGTGTGCTTCAAGACCGGATATAATGCACGCTAGTTCATATCTCTCGAGATACATGTCATCACCAACCATGAAGCATTACCAAGAGGTCAAAAGAGTACTAAGGTATGTCAAAGGAACATTGAATTATGGTATGCATTTTACAAGTGTGGAAACACCAAGGTTGTTAGGGTACTCGGATAGCGATTGGGGTGGCTCTATTGAAGATAAGAAAAGTACATTTGGCTATGCGTTCACCCTCGGATCAACCATGTTCTGTTGGCAATCAAACAAGCAACAAACCGTTGCTCAATCGACGGCCGAAGCAGAATATATCGCCGTTTTTGCTGCCACAAATCAAGCCATTTGGTTACAACGTTTATTTGAAGACTTTGGCTTAGAATTTGAAGAAGGAGTTCCGATCTTATGTGACAACAAGTCGGCCATAGCAATTGGCAAAAATCTGGTACAACATTGAAGAACAAAACACATAGAGATCAAGTATCACTTTGTGCGTGAAGCTCAACAAAAGGGACTCATTCTCTTGGAACATTGCAAAGGTGAAGATCAACTCGCCGATACCTTCACAAAGGCATTAGGTGTTTCGAAGTTTGAAGATCTTCAAAAGAAGCTTGGAGTCAAAGCCAAAAACGAGATTTGATTAAGGGGGAGTGTTGAACTATAATCAAAATCTCATTTAACTTAGGATTTATATAATATATAGTTTACATTTTAATAAGTTAGTTGTGTCTTAACAGACACGTCTCTATTTGTTCGAATGAAAAGTTGTAACTCTAGGATAAGTCGTGTCTTTTCGTTCCACAAAAACTGTTTCGTGTTGGAACCTATAAATATGTAAGTCAAACACAAAACTCTCTGTGGTGTGTTGTAATACTCTGTTTTTGTTTTCTAATAAAATTTCAGTTTCATACTTGAAATTTCTTTTCTTTTCTTAAAAACCAAATCTCTTGATACTCTAACAAATTTGACATATCATTCAATAAAAAACTAGGTTTATAAATCAAGAGATGTAGAACTAGGGATTTGTCCCGAGTTAATTTCCGGCAAAGTTTGATCTATTTAAGTTGGATTGTGATTAGGAAAAAAAGATATGTTGATGGATTTTCGGAAGTGATCGGATAGTGCAGGCTAATCGGAGGAGGCTTCTCAATCTCTATATAGCTATGCAGAGCGGTGGCCAAAAATGGCTCTGGCGGTGGCCTGGCCAAATGACTCCGGCGGTGGCTTCCTCTAATTCTCAGCTTTGATGCATGGTGGTCACGTGGTGTCCACATGTTGAAGTCAAGGATGATTGTTCTGTTCTATTCTGATCTCAAACTACATGTGTTAAACTTTCATAATGTTTTGTTGTAGCAATCCGTAAAATCATGTGTAAGCTCATTGGGCTGTATTAATCCAAAGCATTTTCTTCCCAAGCTTACATAGAAAAATAAATAAAAAATTTGAGGAAGAATAAAGTGTAGTTGACAAGTTTGGAATTGCCTTTTTCCGCTATCCCGTTCGGACTGAGTGTTGGCATGCTCGAACTGTCTTTTTAATTTATGTGTATGCTTGTTTTGCTTGCCAGGCTGACATGTCTTCGTTTGCAAAATGAAAGTTAACTCAATGATATACTTTTGGTGCAAAAATTTCAACGAATGTAAAATCTATAACCCTTCCCAACGAGAATATGTTAACCGCAAACGCTTGCAAGAAGTAGTTTTTGATTTTCAGCCGCATGAAGCGATATAGAACACTTTGACAGCGGTGTCCGTGATTGGTATGAAACGCTACCAACCATAAACCGCCCGCAAACACAGCGTTTGCGGGTGGTAACGGGTGAACCAATCAATTAAACGCTTTTAACAACTAAAAAAATTTAGATCGCGAATTTTTTTCAACTTAAAATTTTTTTCTCGCATGGGAAAACAAAAGCTATAAGCCAGAATATATAAAAGTAAAATTTCTATATTATAACGTGTAAATTAGTTTACGATCTTTAACATTTTTTTCCATATAACAATATTTTGGATAAAACTAAAAAAAAAAATGTTTTCCTTTTTCCTAAATATCGAAAACACCCCAAAACCCCCCTAGAACTCATATATATATATATATATATATATAGGGGACGCATCATACCTGTGTGCTCACACCGAATCAACAGAAACCGTAAAGATAGTGATGGATCCAAAGAATAAGTCACAAAGAGTTGGCAAACCAATCCCAAAGATGAATCCAAAGACGAAAAAGCAAAAACTTAGTGAGTCACAAGAAGTAATTCCAATTAGTCCCTCTCTCACAAAGATTAATTTGGAAGAAGCCATGAAGAAACAAAACGACAGCTCTTTGTTCCTTGCGGCCAAAGTAATCGATACGATAGAGAAAAACTCTAACCTCGTATTCTCTCCAGCATCAATAAACTCAGCGATCATAGTGCAAGCAGCTGGTCCAGAAGGTAACTTAGACGTGCTTTCCTACTTGAGATCTTCTTCACTCGAAGAGCTCAAAGCCGTTTTCAGCGAAATCTCTTCTGTTGTTTTCGCTAACAATAGCTCAAGCGACGGCCCAAAAATCACGGCGGCGAATGGCGTCTGGATTGAGAAATCACTTCGGATTGATCCCAAGTTCAAGGACCTTTTTGAGAATTTTTTCAAGGCTTTTTACGCTAAAGTAGATTTCCGATCAAAGGTAACTTTAAATCCTTCTTAATTCATATAAAAGAAAAGATGACTAGAATATAACCCGCCCGATTTTTTTTTTTTTTTATTACCAGAACAGCCTTGGTTTAAAGTTACCAAAAAAAAATCTCTTCCATCTTTAGTGACAAAAAATTTGATCGGAACATTGGTTTAACAACATCGGTTGGAATGGATAATACAAATTTTATCTTCAGATTATTTTAGAATTTGGTTCGTGTTTTTTCCCATCCTTAGCCATGTCTAGACAAGTTTTATTTAAATTGTGGCAAATATGAGATTGTTGATATAGCGTACAGAGGTGAATGCATGGGTTGAAAATCACACCAATGGTCTCATCAAGAATCTTCTTCCTCCAGGATCCGTTACAAACCTAACCGATAAGATTTATGGAAACGCATTGTACTTCAAAGGAGCATGGAAATGGCCATTTGAAAAGTCTGATACAAAAGACAGAAAATTTAACCTTCTCAACGACAAAACAGTGAAAGTGCCATTCATGAGTAGCTATGAGTACCAATACGTAAAAGCTTATGACGGTTTCAAGGTTCTTAGGATGCCTTACCGACAAGGCCGTGATGATATCAAGCGCGAATTCTCAATGTATTTCTATCTACCTGATAAGAAAGATGGACTGCATACTCTTGTGGAGAGAATGTCATCTACTCCTGGATTCTTGGATAGTCACATTCCTAGTTATGAAGTTGCGGTTGAGATAATGAGAATTCCAAAGTTTAAGATTGAATTCGAGTTTTGTGCTAAAAGCGTTTTGGATCAATTAGGACTACGGGAGATTTCATTGTACCATAAAGCTTGTGTTGAAATCGATGAAGAAGGTGCTGAAGCTGCAGCTGCTGATGCTTTTGTGGTGTTTGGCGGCATTGATTTTCCAAGGGAACGTCCTAAAAAGATAGAGTTTGTAGCTGATCATCCGTTTCTTTTCTTGATAAGAGAAGATAATACCGGAACCGTTTTGTTCGTTGGTCAGATCTTTGATCCTTCCAAATCTTCTTAGGATAAGTAGTAGATTATTCTTCATGTTTAGCCGATTTTTGAATGTTTCCGCTCATTTTTTATTTTATTTTAGCACAAGTCTTCAAATCTTCTAGTTAGTTATGTTTCGAAACTTTAATTTTTTCTAAAGATTTTTTTCCAATTATATTTTTAGTTGTTTAACTATTCCATATAGCTTTAGAGCTATCAGAATGGGTCGGACTTATTCCACCATTGGACGGGTTCAACATTGTAAACCCAAAAAAAACGGGTCTCATGGGTTATCCATGGTGGACAGTGGGTTTAGCAGGTAAAACCTATGATGGACGGTGGTTAACGGTCCACTAAATTCTCATATACATACAATTATACATTATTTTATATATGTTAATATTATACATATACTAGATATAGATATATTACATCTATCTAGGTTCTTCTAATGGATTAATTTGGATCAATGTAAACGCCTTCACTCATAACATAACATAAATCCTTAGTTGGTGATCTAATTTACAACAATGGGTTGAAATCCCTGAGCCTCCAGAGCTATGTATACCCACTGGTTTGGTAACACGTGTGGACGAGGACTGCCTCGTTTCAAGCTTCAAAGTGGTTATGACTTGTGATTATAAAGACATGGAAAATAACTAATGGAGAGTATATGTGTATTCGTCTAAGTCAGGTTTATGGACTTTTAAGCAACTTCTCTCCCCCATTCCTCTCAAGTACACTGTTCTAAGTGGTCTTTTCCCTCCCTTGAATCTCAACGGGGTGATCTATATGTGGGGAAGGAGATTGGATCCTACTGTTACCGAAGTCCTTGTAGCTCATGACTTTTATTCCCCTGAAGCTGATAATCAATGTCGAGTTATACATATCCCTCTTCCGTATAACAAAGACGTTAAGAGATGTTTGACTTGAAAGTCCTATAGGCTAGTGCTAGATCTAAATGGGTGAGAGGTACTGCAGTATATTACTATCAGAGTGATGCATCAGCATATTTAAGAATAGAGTGATGCAACAACACAGAGAGAGACGTGAGAAAGAGACATTTGTTAACGGGGTTCGTTTCCTACATCCTCGGGACCTCGTCCAAATTCTCATTAACTAGAAAAGAAATCATATACACAGAGTATGCTATATGCGCTTTTCCAGACTTACAATGAGTCACATACACAACAACTCCACGAGTGTTGTTCTGCTCAGTACCACACGATCCTTGAACCCTTTTCTGAGTCTTCATTGGTGTACCACAGACGCACTAACTGGTGCATACCACACAATCCTTGAACCTTTTTCTGGGTCTTCATTGTTATACCACATATGCTACCGTTCTGCAACATGGACCACCGATCTCCAACTTCTTTGTCTTCTCCGGTGTTCTTCAACCGCATTCACTGGTGCAACAAAGACGCTACCGTTCTGCAACACAAACCACAGATCTCCGACTTCTCCGGTGTTCCAACACACACCGTGTGCCACAATAAACAGAAACTACCACTCCAGCAAGTGTAGCTCTGCAACAACAATACACCGTCAGATTCTACAATCTGCCTGGTGGGACAACTTCATTACACACACTTAAGATTGTGTGAATATCGCTTTTAGGTTTAAGAAGTGTCAAACGTTTTCTTCAGCTGAGCATCATCTTTTATATGAGCTTTCCTCCAAAAACCTAATCTCTTTGCCTTGTGGATAAATGACTTCTCCTCTTCTTGTCCATTAGACTCATGCCTCTGTCCTGACACAGAAGGCAACTCTGTCTGCTACAGTCACGCCTTTACACAGTTGATAACAGACAGCAGCAACTCTTCTTCTTGGCTCTTGGATAAAGTCGTTCTCTTCTTCTTGTCCATTGGATAAAAGTCTATCTCTTCTTTTAGTCAAGGTGGCTCAACTTTCTGTTCTGACACATATAAAGTAAGTATGCTCCAGTCATGTCGCAACACTGTTCAAGACAGACAGTTCTGCACAGCACAATTGGGCCTGAAGAAGCCCATCACTCTTTTCTCATCTAATCAAGCTCATATGGCTTTCTCCTTTTGCTAGAACCCAATTAGCTTCTTTTCTTTTGGATTTTTCATGCTAAGTCTCATACCAATAGTCATGTCTTCACCATTTGCTTGAATATGAATGTTGCATTCTTCTGTGTATCACCGACAGCACTAATGTTATCCCAGCCTCATGTGTTACCATATACGACTCTTCTCAGCTTCTTCACAATGCTATGAAATACTTTGTCATCTTCATGATGAGCTCTAAAACAAGTGACAAATGTACTCACAATCTCTTTCTTTGTTACTGAGGTATAGAACTCATGCAACCGTCGCATAGATTGTCTTCAAGCTGACAGTTCTCGTCTCAGTTGCCACTGAAGATACTTCATAATAACCACTGAAGATACTTCACTTCTGATCTGATGACTTTGTCTTGGTCTGAGATGTATCAGTCCTCGTCTCAGCTGCCACTAAAGATACTTCACAGTTGTCACTGAAGATGTTTCACTTCTGATCCGATGACTTAGTCCTGGTCTGAGCTGTATCAGTCCTCGTCTCAGTTGCCTTTGAAGATACTTCAAAGTTTTCACTGAAGATGCTTCACATCTGACCCAAAGACTTTCATATCGTATCACAGAGGATGCACAACTCAGCAACATCACACCAATGCGCACACATGACTACTTCAGGAGGAGATGTTATCTACATTGACATACTAAATCGAAGATTGAAGGTTATGAGAGTAGTGAATGTTGGCAATTGTCACGGAAAGAAATCAATTTGGTGTCGATTCTGATATCGTCTATCTTTGGAGTCTACAACACGATTGTTTTGTATCATGTAACTTGCGGAGACAAGAGTTTATTATCCATCAAGAATCAGAGAATTGTAGTAGTGAAGGTTGTTTTCGCATAAATACCCCTTATTTTAAGGGGTATATGGAAGGTTCTCATCGTACAACTTCCGTCTACAAGGTTTCCAAGTTTATTCTGCCACAATGGATGGACTCAATACCTTGTCCGCCAAATTGATTATCCTTCTTAGGTGAGTTAGTAACTGTTGCACACCTTGTTCTTCACTGTTTTATATCTCCTTATAATCAAGGACAGCTTCGGTAGGGCTCTATCAGTATGATGAGTTAAATGTTCTCAAATTCGACTTGAAGGTTAATATTAGTTGTGCAATCTAATCAGTATTCGTTTTTTTCAAATTCTTGTAACTTCCTCTCGACTCTTTTGACTCTGCCATTACATCCACAAGTTTCACCTTGGATTCTAGTACTTCATGGCTTCTCAAACATAGGATTTGTTGATAAAGAGAACGAAAACATATTCAAAAACCGAATAAAAAAAAATTATAAATTACTGAGCAATTTTGTAGTTACATAGGCAACTTAAATTTTCATCATCATCTTTTGTTGGCCTTGAGCTATTCAAGAATCCGTTTCAACTTTAAATTTTGGGGAAATTGCCAAAATAGGCCAAATTTAGTGGCATAATGTCACAATGGACTTTTCTCCTTCTTTTCCCACAATACCCTAAATTGGTGGGGGAAATTTTCAAATAATAGGTTTTTAAATTTTTTTAAAATATGTAAATTTTAAACATGTTATGAGAAGAGTTTTTTGTGAAAACATTTTTTTAAAAAAGGTAAAATGCATATTGTATAATGATTTTAGTTTTTGCTGCTACTGGTTACAGAATGCACTATAATTTGAATTCTGCCTATTCAACATAAATCTACCGAGGGTAGAACAAATGTTCTACTGCATGGTCATCGTTTTACGCTTTGGTAGAAGACGTAGAATTGTCATTCTACTAAATATGAAGTTTTTGCGTCCTGCAGAGTACACATTCTACCGAACGTTCTACCAGTATATCTTCCATCTACTGATTCGTAGAAAGTAGTTTCTACTGAATTAATTATAATTTTCTTAAATCGAGGAGTAAATATTTAGTTGCCTAAAGTGAATATTTGAAAATATTAAAAAATTTCAAATTGAATTCCTAAAATTAATAATTCAAGTTTTATGACTTTGTTTACTTTTTAGTATAAATTAATTAAAATTACGAAATTAAATTATTTAAAAAATATAGGAGTAAATATTTTGTTTCCTAAAATGAATATTTGAAAATATATTTTACGTTTTTTATTAAAATAATTTTTTTTTCTATTTTTTTTCCTTTTTTATTTTATAAGTTGTAATTAATTTCCAAATTTTAAAATCTCACAAATATTTATTAGTTTTTAAAATATTTTTTTAGTATATATGTTTTTAATTGATTTTCCTTTTAAAATATATATAATCTAAGTAAACTAATTTTTTATAAAATTTGTATATTAGGTTTTTTTAAATATTTTTTTTTGAAGTATATATGTTTTTTAATTGATTTCATTTTCAAATATATATTATTTAAGTAAACAGATTTTTTATAAAATTTGTATATTGGGTTTTAAAATATGTTTTGTATTATATATGTTTTGAATTGATTTTTCCTTTTTCAAATATATATATTGTTTAAGAAAACAGATTATTTTTTCTTTTTCAGATTTAAAATAATTTATTTTTTTCCTTTTTTATTTTTAAATTATTATTAGAATTAATAAAAATCTTTAGTAATTATAAATCAAAGTTAAATTTGGAATTTGAAAATACAAAAGCCTAATGGGACATTTCTATGAAAAATCAATATTAAAGGGACATTTTGCCACTAAATGTGACATAATTTAGCAATATAAAAGTAAAATTTCTATATTATAACGTGTAAATTAGTTTAGGATCTTTAACATTTTTTTCTATTTAACATTATTTTGGATAAAAAATTTTAAAAAATAAATGTTTTCCTTTTCTCTAAAAATCGGAAACACCCCAAAACCCTAACTAGAACTCATTAATATATATATATATATATATACATGTAGGGGACGAATAAGACCTGTGTGCTCACACCAAATCAACAGAAGCCGTAAAGATAGTGATGGACCCAAAGAATAAGACACAAAGAGTTGGCAAACCAATCCCAAAGATGAATCCAAAGACGAAAAACCAAAAACTTAGTGAGTCATGGAAGAAGCCATGAAGAAACAAAACGACAGCTCTTTGTTCCTTGCGGCCAAAGTAATCGATACGATAGCGAAAAACTCTAACCTCGTATTCTCTCCAGCATCAATAAATTCAGCGATCATTATGCTAGCAGCTGGTTCCGAAGGTGACGCAGACGCAGACGCAGGTGCAATCCTCTCCTACTTGAGATCTTCACTCGAAGAGCTCAAAGCCGTTTTCAGCGAAATCTCCTCCGTTGTTTTCGCTACCAATAGCTCAAGCGACGGCCCAAAAATCACGGCAGCGAATGGTGTTTGGATCGAGAAATCACTTCCGATTGATCCCAATTAAGTTCAAGGACCTCTTTGAGAATTTCTTCAAGGCTTTTTACGCTAGAGTAGATTTCCGATCAAAGGTAACTTTAAATCCCTCTTAATTTATATAGAAGAAAAGATGACTAGAATATAACCCGTCCGAATTTTTTTATTTTTTTATATTAAATTTAGTGACAAAAAATCGGAACATTGGTTTTACAACATCGGTTGGAATGGATATTAAAAGTTTTATCTTCAGATTATTTTAGAGTTTGGTTCGTGTATTTTCCCATCCTTAGCCATGTCTAGACAAGTTTTATTTGAATTGTGGCAAATATGAGATTGTTGATATAGCATTTTGGTTTTTGAAGGCTGAAGAAGTGCGTATAGAGGTGAATGCATGGGGTGAAAATCACACCAATGGTCTCATCAAGAATCTTCTTCCTCCAGCAGGATCCGTTACAAACGAAACCGAAAAAATATATGGAAACGCCTTGTACTTCAAAGGAGCATGGAAAAGGCCATTTGAAAAGTCTGATACAAAAGACAGAAAATTTAATCTTCTCAACGACAAAACAGTACGAAAGTGCCATTCATGAGTAGCTATGAGTACCAATACGTAAAAGCTTATGACGGTTTCAAGGTTCTTAGGATCCCTTACCGACAAGGCCGTGATGATATCAAGCGCGAATTCTCAATGCATTTCTATCTACCCGATAAGAAAGATGGATTGCATACTCTTGTGGAAAGAATGTCATCTACTCCTGGATTCTTGGATAGTCACATTCCGAGTTATAAAGTTGAGGTTGAGATAATGAGAATTCCAAAGTTTAAGATCGAATTCGAGTTTTCTGCTAAAAGCGTTTTGGATCAATTAGGACTACGGTCCATTTCATTATACCATAAAGCTTGTGTTGAAATCGATGAAGAAGGTGCTAAAGCTGCAGCTGCAACTGCTGTTATGGGGCGTTTCGGCTCTCGTTTTCCAAGGGCACGTCCTAAAAAGATAGAGTTTGTAGCTGATCATCCGTTTCTTTTCTTGATAAGAGAAGACAATACGGGAACCGTTTTGTTCGTTGGTCAGATCTTTGATCCTTCCAAATCCTCTTAGTATAGAAGAAGTGCCGATTTTTGAATCTTTTCGTTCATGTTTTGAATTTTATTTTATCAGAATTGTTCATATTGGTTTTAGTTTGTTATGTTTTGAAACTTTTAATGATCTGAAGATTTTTTTTTTCAATTATAATTCTAATTTTATCTTTTGAGAAGTTTTATTTTTTTAGTTGTTTTACTATCCCATAGTATACTAGAAAATTACCCGCGTTATACGCGGGATAAAATGATTATCGAATAAAATCAATAATTTTAGTTAAAAAAAAAGATTATGAAGAATAATTATACATAACCTAAGACCTAATTTATATATTTGAATTTTGCGATTATTTTGTATACAAATGTGTTCCACCCGTGAAATAATTAAACCAACAAATTTCATTAATAATTATATTTTTACTTGTACGAAGGTACATTTATGAAAAATTAAAAACATCTACTTGTCAAACAAAACAACATATGTAAAAACATTTTTTTACATGCTCACATATTTTCAAAAGATAATAAATAGTTTTATTTTATTTTAAATCAATTTTTTGGTACATATGTTAAATTTTTGTTCACATATAATTCTATGATTTAAATCTAAAATTTCGAAATAGTTTAATTTTGGCAAGTTGAAAATTTCAAAATATTTTAATTTTGGTAAGTTTAGGAAGATTCAAATGTGTTTGGAAATTAGAGTTATAGTAATCAAAATAAGTATATTTGGAATTAAATGTGTTTGGTAATGAGTATAAGAGAATGAAATAAATAAATAAAAATAAAGAGGAAAAAAATTGTGGTGATGACACCTAAGCAAAGTGCTCCCAAAATGCTTCTCAAATAATATATACTAGAAAATTACCCGCGTTATACGCGGGATAAAATCATAGTCGAATAAAATCAATAATTTTAATTAAAAATATAATTATGGTGAATTATTATACATAATCTAAGACCCATTTTATATATTTGAATTTTGCGATTATTTTGTATGCTAATGCGTTTCACCTGTAAAATAATTAAATCAACAAATTTCATTAATAATTATTTTACTTGTAGGAAGGTATATTTATGAAAAACTAAAAACATCTACTTGTCAAACAAAACAACACATGTAAAAATATATATGAAAAATTGTTTTACATGCTCATATATTTTCAAAAGATAATAAATTGTTTTTTTATATTTTATATCAAAATTGTTTTTGGTGTATATGTTAAATTTTGTTCACATTTAATTTTATGATTTAAATCTATAATTTTCAAAATATTTTAATTTTGGAAAGTTTAAGATTTCCAAATGTTTTTAATTTTGGCAAGTTTAGAAAGATTCAAATGTGTTTGGCAATTAGAATTATAATAATCAAAATAAGTATCTTTGAAAATAAATATGATTGATAATGAGTATAAGAGAATTAAAAAAATAAATAAAAATAAAGAAGAGAAAAATTGTGGAAGTAACACCTAAGCAAAATGATCACAAAATGCTTCTCCTTTAATATATAGAAGATATGTGTTGTTAAAAAATATTAAAGATTGTGATGGTCAAAGATTTAGTAATTATTGTATAAATTTGATTGTAATAATTTGATAATTAGATTGTAATCTGATAATATAATTTGATTATATTGATTGTGTTGACAATGTGATTGACGATATGATTTACGTAAATTACTTAGAAGCATTTTTCTTTTAGTGTGAAAAATAAAATAGAAGTTTTAAAAATATGTTTGGTAATGAGTGTACAAAAAAAAATAGAGAAAAAAAATTCAGAATATATTTAACTAAATGTTTTTTTTGGTAAAAGATATTTAACTAAATTACTTAGAAGTATTTCTCTTATTAAAGATTTGTAGTTTGTTAGGTAATTGGATTTTTATTAATCAAGTTACGTTCATTTTGATTTTGAGAAAAAATGAATTTATAAAGCATAATTACCAATTAAAATGGGATGGCTAAAAAATTATAAATGTTTGACCTAAAAAAAGAAAGCAAAAAATTCAGAAATTTATAGTATTTGTAGTTTGTTTGGTAAATTAGAGTATTAATCAAGTTACCTAGTTTGTTAAATTAGAGTTGTTTGGGGATTAGATTAAGATCATCATATAGTGTTTGGAAGTTAGCATAGTAGGAGAATGGAGTGTTTGGATAGTAGTATATGAGACATTAAATTATTTAATAAAAAAGTAAGAAAAATTGTGGGAGTGACACATCATCAAAGTTCTCCCAAAATGCTCCTCAAATAATATATAGGATAATTTGATTATATTGATTGTGTTGACAATGTGATTGACGATATGATTTACGTAAATTACTTAGAAGCATTTTTCTTTTAGTGTGAAAAATAAAATAGAAGTTTTAAAAATATGTTTGGTAATGAGTGTACAAAAAAAAATAGAGAAAAAAAATTCAGAATATATTTAACTAAATGTTTTTTTTGGTAAAAGATATTTAACTAAATTACTTAGAAGTATTTCTCTTATTAAAGATTTGTAGTTTGTTAGGTAATTGGATTTTTATTAATCAAGTTACGTTCATTTTGATTTTGAGAAAAAATGAATTTATAAAGCATAATTACCAATTAAAATGGGATGGCTAAAAAATTATAAATGTTTGACCTAAAAAAAGAAAGCAAAAAATTCAGAAATTTATAGTATTTGTAGTTTGTTTGGTAAATTAGAGTATTAATCAAGTTACCTAGTTTGTTAAATTAGAGTTGTTTGGGGATTAGATTAAGATCATCATATAGTGTTTGGAAGTTAGCATAGTAGGAGAATGGAGTGTTTGGATAGTAGTATATGAGACATTAAATTATTTAATAAAAAAGTAAGAAAAATTGTGGGAGTGACACATCATCAAAGTTCTCCCAAAATGCTCCTCAAATAATATATAGGATAATTTGATTATATTGATTGTGTTGACAATGTGATTGACGATATGATTTACGTAAATTACTTAGAAGCATTTTTCTTTTAGTGTGAAAAATAAAATAGAAGTTTTAAAAATATGTTTGGTAATGAGTGTACAAAAAAAAATAGAGAAAAAAAATTCAGAATATATTTAACTAAATGTTTTTTTTGGTAAAAGATATTTAACTAAATTACTTAGAAGTATTTCTCTTATTAAAGATTTGTAGTTTGTTAGGTAATTGGATTTTTATTAATCAAGTTACGTTCATTTTGATTTTGAGAAAAAATGAATTTATAAAGCATAATTACCAATTAAAATGGGATGGCTAAAAAATTATAAATGTTTGACCTAAAAAAAGAAAGCAAAAAATTCAGAAATTTATAGTATTTGTAGTTTGTTTGGTAAATTAGAGTATTAATCAAGTTACCTAGTTTGTTAAATTAGAGTTGTTTGGGGATTAGATTAAGATCATCATATAGTGTTTGGAAGTTAGCATAGTAGGAGAATGGAGTGTTTGGATAGTAGTATATGAGACATTAAATTATTTAATAAAAAAGTAAGAAAAATTGTGGGAGTGACACATCATCAAAGTTCTCCCAAAATGCTCCTCAAATAATATATAGGATAGGATATTCACTTCAAATTAAATTTCAATAAAAATTCTATAAATTAATAATATCGGGAATAACATCTATTTAACAAAATATTAATTGGATGGAAAACTTAATTCAAATATAATCAAATGATGAAGATAGGATAATTCAGACGTTCAAAAAAAAAATTAATTCGAAACTAGAAAATTTTATTAATTTATCAAAGTATTAATTCATGCCATAATAATTTATGGAATTTATGTTTTAGAATGAAACCCAGACAACAAAACCGGTTCAATCGATCTGACCGATACCAAAAACCAAACCGGTTCTGGTTCTGGTTATTGTTCGACTGTACATACATCTTCTTCTATCTGACGACATCAAAAACGACAAGCAATCCCTGATTTCGCCTCTAAAACCATTCTTCGTTTCAATCTTCTTCTTCTTCTTCTTCATCTTCATCATCGGTTCTTGAATCGGAGATGGCAACTTCTATGGTCTCTCCTCTTACTTCACAACTCAACCATGAAGCTCTATGTTCCAAGTTTGTGCTTCCCAAATCGTCTTTCATGTCGGGATCTAAGCTTTTCTCTTCGAACATGCCTTGCTCTACTGTTCCTAGACGCACAAGAAGATCACACTGCTTCGCTTCTGCTAAAGATTTGAACTTTGACCATATCCCTAAACAATTTCGTGGAGACAATCTCAAAGACGGAGGTATAATAAGTCTCATTTACGCTCTGTAGTTGTATTTGGTGATGAATTAGGTCACAAAGTTTCTGTATTTTCCTTAAATTAGCTTTACACGAATCGTCTTAGTGTTAATTTCCGGAACTGGATTTAGCTTAGATGTAGCAAATGTTAGTTTGATTGCTACAATTCTTGGTTGGATTGAAATTTCGTCGAAAACTGAACAAAATGTTGCAGTCTCTATATACTATTCTGATCTGACATTACGATATTCGTCTTCTTTTTTATGTAGTGGCGCAGAACTTCAAGAATGTACCGCAGTATTTTTACGGGCTTAATCCAGCTCAAATGGATATGTTCATGACGGAAGATAGCCCTGTTCGTAGGCAATCGGAAAAAGTTACTGAGGTTAATCTTTTAAACTCTTATCAGTCCAGTTGCAGTTTCAGAATCTGGAAATTGGATTCTTATCGTGTATTTTTGGCGTGTTGACAGGAAAGTATATCGTCTAGGAGGAATTATTTGGACAATGGGGGAACATGGAGTATGTCTGGTATGAATGTAGCAGATCCGAGAAGATATAGTATGAGTGTACAAATGTATAGAGGTGGAGGCGGTGGAGGTGGAGGTGGTGCAAGACCAAGAACAGCTCCTCCGGATTTGCCTTCTTTGCTTTTGGATGCTCGTATATGTTACCTTGGCATGCCGGTATACTCCATTTCTTTGTTACTATGTTTCCTTTTTTGCTCAGGCCTTGATCTTGTTCTTTTGGTTCATTTTACTTGCAGATTGTACCTGCAGTTACTGAGTTACTCGTTGCTCAGTTTATGTGGTTGGACTATGATAACCCAGCAAAGCCTATTTACCTTTACATAAATTCATCCGGGACTCAGGTCAGTACAAGAGGCTTCATTACATATAGTTTGTTACCTTTATTAAGCTCTCTAATCGGGGTTTTTTCTTTTGTAATGCCATGTAGAATGAGAAAATGGAGACGGTTGGGTCAGAAACAGAGGCTTATGCAATAGCTGACACCATTTCTGTAAGTCATCTCACTAAAGCAATATGTACGCTTATCTATATAATAACACATGTCTGATCACGAAGTTTCTTTTGCTGATTTATGTATCGATAAACTATTGGCGTGCATATAACCCCTGGACCAGCCTTGATTCTTATCTACATTTTCTTTTTGTGGCTTAAAAGTATTGCAAATCAGATGTATACACTATCAATTGTGGAATGGCTTTTGGTCAAGCAGCAATGCTTCTTTCTCTCGGGAAAAAAGGTTATCGTGCCGTGCAGCCACATTCATCAAGTATGCTTTACTTCTCTCAAATATATTTGTATTCACGTTCATTTGTGGAAGCTTATAAGTTTTGATGGTTAATGGTGCAGCAAAATTATATCTTCCGAAAGTAAACAGATCGAGCGGAGCTGCCATAGACATGTGGATAAAGGTGCATTTACACATTCTTGTACCATGATTCCTCTCAAGTTTCTTCACCTGTACTGTAATGAATATTTCTCTGGCAGGCCAAGGAACTTGATGCAAATACTGAGTACTACATCGAGCTACTAGCTAAGGGAACAGGGAAATCTATAAAGCAGATCAACGAGGACATCAAGCGACCTAAATATCTCCAAGCACAAGCAGCAATTGACTATGGAATTGCAGACAAGATAGCCGACTCGCAAGATAGTTCCTTCGAGAAACGGGTAACATTTCAGTTTAAGTTATGCTCCCCCATGGCTTGTGTTGCCTTCATACATGCTAAAATGGACAATACGTTTGGTTTTAGGATTACGATGGGACTCTTGCCCAATCAAGAGCTATGGGGAAACCTGGAGGAGGCAGGCCAACAACTCCAGCTGGATTTAGATGATCAATTCACCAGAAAAAGATACCAAATCTCGATTTGCCTAATCATTCACCAGTAAAACATATGTAGTAGTAACATACATAAGTGTTGGCAAAATGAAAGAAAAAACATACAAAAGGTTTCTAGGTGAAAGCTTGTTTTATGGTTACATATTTCTAGAAGCAGGTTTCTCACACTCTGAAACAAAAACTGAGTTTCGGTGTTTTTCAGAAAGAAGGGAAGAATCGGTTTAGGTTATAAGGTAATGCGTAAAACTCTTCCGTTCGCGTATCAGTGTGGTAAACTCTGAATTTCACCCACCAATGTCTTCCACTGTCTCTCCTCACCGAGTCGTGTCCATAGCTATGAGTACAGTCCAGTAAGTACGCTGCTAATATCCCAACCGTTGCAGCCGAAGAGAATATCACTTGCATTATCACATTGAACTTCAATGGCAACACCAAAACCGAATCAGACACAAGACAAAGACATACACTAATTAGGTAAGGTTTCAGTTGGACACTTACAGCAGAAGTACGAGTGTGAACGGGTCCACGACCAGAGACAAATAGATATTCGGTGAAGTATTGTGCGACAGAGAGACCAATGAAGATGGAGAAGCCGAGAATGAATTTCGTCCTGAAGCTGTTTAAGTTGCAGAATTGAAGAAGGCCAAGTCCTGCAGAAGCTGTTCACAAAGGTTTTCTGTTTGATCTCAATCACATTTAGAGAAGCTAAAAGGATCAGAAAGAAGTTATTACATACCGACATAAGCGAATAGAACACAGTACAAGGCTGCGAAAATCGGTAATGGTATTGATGCAAGAACCGCCCCAAACTTGCCTGTTTTCACCAAGTTTATCAGTTGATTATACAAAACTGAGAGATTTCACGGGTTTGAACATTACCGAAAATGGAGAAGAAGATCATGAAACCCGCAGATATCTGAACAACTCTTCTGCTTCCAACCTTGGTTAGTCCCAGAAGCCCTGCATTTTCACTAACATAATAACAAGAACAAACAAAAACAGAGTTTTAAGATCAAGAATCCGAAAAACGAGCTTTCTTAAATTCAAGAAAACCGCAGAGAGCGGAAGAGAATGGTTTCGTTACACCAAAGCTGTGGAACCGGTTCCTGTTCCAAATAATCCATCCAGCAAAACGCCTATCCCTTGCCATCCGATGCCACGGCTAAGCACCGAGGGAGGGATATGAGTCGCGCTACCAAATCTTGAAGCTGCGATGAATGTACCCGTCGTCTACTCCATTAAAACAAATCACATTTTAGAAAAAAAGAGAAACCCTTCTATAAAACCAAGAATGTGACTTAAGATTGTAACAAAAACCTCGACAATCGCTACATATGAAGCAGCTATCATTGCGAGAGCATCGCTTACATGAAAGCTTGGACGTCCCCATTGCAATGGATATGGAACTTTCACCCTAAGAATGAACACATTGTCAGAAAACAAAATCCTCTGTTTTGTATTTTTAGATCAAATGAAAGATGATCAGACCATGGAGCAGCACTGATGAGACCAGACCGGTCAGTTCGACAACTAAGTTGTGTATTGTCAGATCTTTTATCGTAAGCTCCGGCCGCTGTTAGAATTTCTGCGTAAGCCCATACGATAGCTACTGTGAACAGAACAGCGAATTGCTCGCATATCGATCTTTTACACTTGAACAAATGAGGAAGATACTGCAAAATTTATCGCCAAAAATCATTGTCAGAGATTCAGAAATTATAATTTTTTATATGGAAATGTTACGAAATTAACCGAAACCTGAGATATGACTATGAGTATGATTAATGCTGGGAGTCCAACTTCTACACATCTTGCAAGCTGCAACATAAAAGAGTATATTTAGGGTTCTCTCAACAAACAAAAAAACCCTAAACCGATTCGATGTTTTTTCGTTTTGCGGTTAATATTGAATCATTTACCTGAGGAAAGGCGAATGCGACGAGGCCAACACCGGTGAGAATCACGAGAGGAGCAGCAGAAAGAGGAGAAAGAAACCTAATTCAAAAAGCAAGACTTTAGGGCTTTTTTTTAGTTGCTTGTTTTACAAGTATATTATAAGCTTTTTATTGCAAACCTGACTACGATTCTCCACAAGCCAAAGAAACCCATAATCATATGACATATGGAAGCAATGATTAAAGCTCCTTGAATTGCTCTCATTGTCTCTTCAAATCTCTGTATTATTATTATTAACCCATTAAACTTTTGAAAATTGTTTAATGTTTATAAGAATAAGAAAATGATGAGTTTGTAAATTTGTAATTATTACCAAGTGAGGATGGAGATAGTAAGTGAATCTGTAAGAGAAAGTTATGTAAAGAGCAGGGATGACGTAAGCATAAGAAGCTCCGATGACGACAGGAAGTCGAGTTCCGAACAAACTCTGTAATAATGTGTTTATTCCAGACACGAACAATACTGTGTTTATCACTTCTGCTTTTTCCACCTAAAAATGACGTCATTTTTTACTCAGTTTCAACCATAATAATTATAATTACATGAGACTGATTTTAAAATGCTTACGTCACCACCACCCATGAGAGGGACGAGTATAGAAGGAATGATTACGGTAGTTCCAAGCATTACAATGTAATGTTGAAACCCTTGTACTATGCCTTCCGCTGCATCATTATTTATATTAAAAAAAAACGTATTAGTTTCTTAATCATAATTCATTATTGTTTATGGACCTGTAATCCAGACCGAAACTCGACTAACGATCTAAGTGAGTAAAGCTATCGAATAGTCCATTTTCCAGATCTTCTCTAGTAGGTCATTTGATTCATAATCATTTGGTGATAACTTTGGACTTGATTAATTCATTTATCTTTGACACAAATATTTTGTTTTAAACGTAAAAATTTGTTGTATGTCATGAATGATAATACTAGTAAAATCACGTTTAGAATAGGTGAAAAACATGTACCAGGTAGTACTACCATTCATCACCTTTGATAACACATAAATTCATTTTCTTAAAACATAAACATGAAACATATATAATTCTATTGCTATTATAACAAATCAAGTAACCAAAAAAAAAGTTAATAAAAAGAAAAATGCATACGCCAATTTGGAGAGCTCGAGACACAATATTCGACTCCTGGAAGCTGATCTTTAATTGGAAATGGTGCAAAATCATCGCTCTTCGTCGCCATAACTCTCTTTCTCTCTAATTTTTCTTTGAGAGTTTCTACTCTCTTTGTGAAGAGTTATGAAATTTAAAGATTTTGCTTAAAATGGCTGCAAAAGTGCTAAGCGTTAGGCGGGCAACTTCGTTGACTCTTTCTTGCTTACTTTTATTTTCTCTCTTGTGTTCTCGTGCACGTAATTCACTCAAGTAAGATTTAGAAAAACGAACCGACTAAAACCATCGGTTACTTGACCTTATTTTCCCATACTTGTGTATTTATGTGAAGTATTATGATGCCTAATAGTAAAGTATATGAAGACTATATGTTAACTAGCAAAATATTCTCATCTTAATGCCAAAAAGTATACAACTAACTCCATCCACCATTTAGATATTCTCTTTTTTTTACCAAAATTAAGCAGAATTAATATATTACACATGACTAATTGGTATGACTTATTGTTGGCTTGATTACAATAAAATACGAATAATAGGATCAGTACCAAAAAAAACAGAAATTTTTAGCAAGGTTTGATTTCAATTGTATATATGAGATTACTATAGGGGTATAACTCTGTAACTATGATGTTTTTGGAATAAATAGTTTATGACAACTTTTTATGAATCAGATTGTGATTGTTCTTGAACAAACAACTAGTTTATAAAATATCACATTTGCATAAATATATTCACACTAGTTGTTAGAGCTAAATGATGATTTAAAAGAAAAAATATATCAATTTGTGGAATGAAATAATTTACCTTCTATGGAATGAAATGATATTACTTATATTTATGTAACTTCAAATGTGTGGATCATATAAAACTAAAGACTACTCTCCGTTTTGTTATACCATATGGACTGAATTGTTAGTAGGCATGTCAAGCGGTCGAATCCATCTGGGTACGCGAGGTTTTTGTTTGTGTGACCCGCTTCGATCTGTTATTTAAAATCCGTGATATACTAATTAATATATATGCATCCGTTCCACTTAATTTTGCGGGTCGGATAACGATCATACCTAGTTCGAAGCATTAATAAGATCATCTGAAACCACATATGTATGTTCTTTTTGATATCCTAGAACAACCAAAAATTTTGGGGACTTGATTCAGAAATGGCTTGCAACCAATAATCTCTACAACTGATTATTTATTTCTATTTGTCTCTTCAATCTGATTTATATTTTCATGGTTCCACTTCATTTCATCACTTACATGTGAATAACAAATATATTGGTTGCAAAATGAATTTCAATATTAAAAAAAAAAAAGGTAGAATGTGGATTTATTTTCAAATATACTTCAAAGGAATTAAAGTCATACAAAATTACTTTAACGATGTTATTTTTCAATTTACCACGCATTCAAATTTTTAGAATACAAACGTATGAAGAAAATTTGGAAGTCTCTCTATTTACATTTTCAAAACTAATTATGTCATGTAAATTAATTTAGCTTAGTCGTAGTCAAACTACAAAAAAATTATATTGACCACACGTAAACGTTTTAAATGGCAAGAATATCTAAACTTTAATAGATTTTATGAATTATTGACCACGCGTAAACGTTTAAAATGACGCGGTTATATAAAAAGTATCATTTTTAAGATAGTTTTCCTAACTTATACCAATTTTTCTTTTTATCATCACTACAAGAAAACTGCTAATCTGTGGCGGATTTTTGTGACAGTTTTTTTCGTCACAAAAGATTGCGATGGAAGTGGGACGAAATTGTGACAGATTTGTGACGAAAATGAAAAACGTATCAAAATCGTCGCAAATTTGTGACGGAAAACTTCTGTCGTAAAAGCGTCACAAATTAGCCACGGAATTGTGACTATTTTAATGAATGTCACACTTTTTGCGACGCATTAGCGACAGTAAACTATTCGTAACTAATTTGCGACTCTTGTGTGACTCATTTGTGACGCTTTCTGGGTTTCAAGTAGCGTCACTAAAGAGTCACAAAAACGTAACATATTTGTGACTCTTTTGCTACTGATTTCCTACGCCCAGTAGAATTTTGATGTTTCAAATGTGTATTCAAGTATTAGGATTATATACATAAATATATTATTCATGTGTGGACTAAAAATTTTACATCTAATTGTTAAATCTTCTATTTCCAAAAAAAGAATTATAATGTTCATATCGATCATATAAGTGTTATTACTTTGTAATTTTTGTAAAATTTTATTTTTTGATAAATGGACGTTTGAAATTCAAATTACCTAAATATAATCATTCAAATGGTTTTAAGATCATAGAAAACATATTTTAAACCCATAAACTTACCAAAAATGCATTGAAATGTTTAGGGTTAAGGATTTCAAGTTGTGTATACATTTAGCATTACAAATTCGTAACTAATTTGCGTTTGTAATAAACGTTGGTATTCGAAAACCAATTTTATAATAAGCGTAGTGTGTCCAATATATTCCAAGTATTTTTAATGTTAAATGGATTAAAATTATAAATTCGAATGTTAATGTGTTATTATTAATTTTTGGATTAAAATGATAAATTATAAATTTAAATGTTAATGTAGTATTAATACAATTTCGTGGCACCATATTTCGATTTAGTACACTAGCCTAGTGGCAACCATCCCTATTGTAAGAGGGACAGGTCGGTGGTTCGAATCTTCGAATCTACCCAGTTGATTCGGGTAATTTTTTTCGAGAATTAAATTTCATCACAAAAGCGTCACAAAAGCGTTATAAATTCATTCTGATTGGTTTAGAGTATAGGGTTTCGCTTGGCGTCACAGAACTGTTACAAATTTGTGACACTTTTGTGACGGATTAGCTACTGATTAGCTACAGATTTTGCTACTGTCATAGATTTGTGACGGTTTTGCTACTGATTTGCAACTGTAGTATTAATTTTGAGACTTTACACATAACATTCTAACCAAAATTATGTATAAACTGATTTTTTTTTGCATACTTATATTGGAGGCTAACACAATGGTTGTTACATTTACTAAAAAAAATTAGTTTGAACAAATTTCCAAAATTCACCAACCAACTAACAAACATTCTTCCTTATTCACTTATCATTTCATTCAAAATTTTAATTTTTGAGAAATGAACATTTGAAGATCAAATTACCTAAATATAATCATTCAATTGGTTCATAAGTTCATTGAAAACTTATTTTAAACCCATAAACTTACCAAATTTTCATGTAAATGTTTAGGGTTTGAATCTATGTATACTCATAGCGTCACAAATGCGTAGCAAATTTGTGACGATATTGCGACGAAACTGTGACGCTTTTGTGTTTTGGATTTCAAAATAATTGGGCTCCACTTAAAATAGCGTCACTTAAAATTGATTTTGCTGAAACACTTTTGGCTCCAAAAGCAAAATTTTCAAATTTTGGCTCCTAATGACAAAATAATTGGGCTCTAAAACCCAAAACACTCAATATTATTCAAAACAAAATTAAAAAACCCTAACACCTAAAATTCTCTCCTTTCTCTCTCGGTCGCCTCTCAATCTCAAGCCCTAAAATTCTCTCCTTTCTCTCTCGATCGCCTCTCTTGAGTTCTTCCATAATCCTCTTTCACTTTCCATTTCGAATCTCTTTACCTTTCTCTTCCTTCTGTTCAACTCTCTTTCAATGATTCCACATGGAAGAAACTCTCGAGGAAGAGGTCCTAAAGGAACCGGTGGTCGGAAAACAAACGCCGTCGGTTTAATCTCTCTGTTTCTTCAAAATCTCTTCTCTCTGTTTCTTCAGTTTTCCGGCCATTTCAGCTAACCGTCTTGCTTTCTCCGGCATCTCATTTCGTCCTCGCTCTTTATATCCAAGGTAATTCCGAAATGGTGAAGCCAAAAGATGTGAAATTGATGCTTTCCTTAGGAAAAATCGATTTTATTTCACTTCTGAGATCTCTTAACACTGTGAAATGAGCTTTTTTGTGTTTGTGTGTATGATTACAGGAAGTCTTGTGTTAAGTGTAGTTATGTTGAAACTGGATTCAGCAGTGATTCGAGTTCAGATCCAATTGACATTGTTGCAGATATCAAATCCGAAAGGGTATTAAAAAAAACCAAGCTTTTACTTATGTGTTTATACAAATTTCTTGTCTTAGACTAAAAGTAGAGCTTTTACTATTTAGTTAGGTTGTTGTTCTTGGAGGCAATGATTTCGTTGGCTCAGCTATTTGCAAAGCAGCAATCACCAAAGGAATTGAAGTTGTTAGTGTTAGCAGGTATATAGAAAACGTTGCTTCGTATCGAAATCTTGACCAATTTCACCTTTTTGTTCCTGAAATTTATCGATTGGTGGTTCTATAGGTCAGGTCGTCCTAACTTTCAAGGATCATGGTTGGATCAGGTTACATGGGTCACTGGTAACCATTTCCTGTTCATGTTTTGTCATTGATTTACATATTCAAGATTTGGTTCTTAATTTTGTTTTTTTTTTGGGTCTTTCCGAGGATATTTTACCGGAAAACGTAATGCCGAGGCAGAACTTCTTTCCAAATATCCCACCTCTGGTAAATAAAGATAGAGAATTTGGTTCAGTTTTGGTTATAATGTTTTGGTTTCTTTGGTTATGGAAAACATTAAAACCATTTCCAAACACTAATCGTTTTTAAAAATTTGTCTTTCTTTTTGTTCGGTTTATCGGAAGATTTCTATAATCTTTCATTTCATTGTTGTTGTTTTTTGTATAGGAGTTGTGCTAAGGCCTGGATTAATATACGGGAAACGAAAAGTGAACGGACTCGAGATCCCGCTTGATGTAGTTGGAGAGCCATTAGACAAGATCTATGATGCTGCAGCGAGTTTCATCAAACCGTTGAGGTCTCTCCCTGCGTCTGATCTCGTCTTAGCTCCACCGGTTAACGTCGATGATTTAGCACTTGCTGTGATTAAGGCCATTAAAGATGATGACTTCTAACGTCGATGATTTAGCACTTGTGGATCTTGATATTTTGTAAACTCATTACTGTTTTGAGTTTTGTAAATTATGGTTTTAGTTTAATTTCTTTTAGATTTCCATTATTTTCATGTCTAATACAAAAATCAATTAAGCAAGTTTCAGATAATAATTTTAGTCACAAATTAGAGACACTTTTGTGACGAATTAAGAACAATAGAATCCTTTAAAAGCGTCACAAATTCGTCGCAATTGTGACAAAGTTTACCGTCACAATAGTGTCGCTAATTTGTGATGAATATGAGAGTCACAATTTCGTTACAAATATATGACGCTCTTTTATCGTCGCTACACCGTCGCAAATGTGTGACACTTCATGTTCGTCCCTAAACCGTCGCAAATTTGTGACGCTATTTTATTCGTCACAAAAGCGTCACAAATTTGTGACGAATGTGCGACGGTTTGGATTTGCGACGGTTTTTTAGCGATGTTTTTTTTTCGTCACAGAAGCGTCGCAAACACCTGTTTTGCGACGCTTTTGTGACGCCATTGAGCGTCACAGATTCGCTGTTTTCTTGTAGTGCATGTAAACTAGGTGAGTACCCTCGCTACGCGAGGGTTAGTATTTAGAAAATAGTTTATGTAGTTTAGTTGTAAACGTTATTCATTTTTCTCTTTGTAGTGCTTGGTTTTTTAAGACCAAGTTAATATAATTTCAAACACCATATAATTTTAAAGTACATATAAAAATTAACTCACACATGGTTAGAATTTGGTTCTTTACTTTTGTTGGTCTTTTCCATGTGTTAGAGACCATTCTCGGCACCATAACGGTAGCAGAAATATAACTGAAAGATTTGGTTTTAGCCAAAGAAATCATCCACGAAACAACTAAAAGAAAATGCAAAAGTTTTAAAACCAACCCACATAACTAAAAAAAGTATAGGAAAAAAGGGAAAAAAACAAAGTCCCATATTTACTATACAGCTGTCTCGTCAACTTATTATGAAAGCAATAACAATTCTCGCTTAAGCCTTCTTGTCTAGTATGACGTTTAAAAGCTTTTTATGAGAATGAAGAAAGACATATGGTTAAAGTTGGTGGCTTTCGGGAGCAAGAGGCATCATTGAGTTTGGAATTTTAGAATTGTCTTTGTTGCGTATGGTGATGGAAACACATAGAAGGCGAAGGCATCAAGTTACTATTTTCAACGAAATAGACGAGGTCTCAAATTAGACATTATAAGCCTAATTTTATAGCTAAAGATACATGGTCTCAAATTAGAGTACAAAATCAGAGAGTATCGTGGTCATATGTCATTTGGTTTAAACACTGCACACCTAAATTTGCTTTTATTGCTTGGTTAGAGATTCACAATCGACTCACTACATGTGATAAGATGAAGCTATGGCACTCAAGTATCTCTGACACATGTGTGCTATGTACGACTCAATCGGAAACTCGAGACCACCTCTTCTTTACATGTCAATATTCCCAAGCAATATGGAGGCAACTAAACAACGGTTTGTTGTTGATTGGAATTCAGTTTTGAATATCATTACTACGCCTCAAGCTTCACATATCGTTGACTTTCTTCTTCGGTATGTGTTTCAATTAAGTATATCAATTATATGGAAGGAACGTAATGGTCGACGACATGGGGAATATCCGATTTCATCAACTCGGCTCGCTCAGATAATTGACAAAGAAGTGCGAAATAGACTAAGTACCATTCGTGGGACGGATGCAAGACTCGAGGGAGCCATGGTCAATTGGTTTGCAACCCGAACTTAAAACCTTCATAATTTTTATGTTTTTGCTCTCTAAAATCTCTTCACCATATTAAAATTTTGTTTGCATTTGATGTAAAACCGGGGTTTTTTTTGTTTTGAATATAATTTTACATTCTCTTCAAAAAAAAAAAAAAGTTGGTGGCTTTCACTCAACAATTTAGCTTGGAAATTGTATGGAAAGCTTATTTGTGCTTCTTCCTCTTCTTACCTTGATTTTTATTGTGAAGACAAGATTTGCTTGGTAAAGAAAACTCAATATTTTGGATAAAACCATTGATAACTGTCATGGCAAGTACACATCAATACACAAGGACATATATGCCAATGCTCTATTTGTATATAGGAAACTTCTTTTGATTTGGTGGGTCCTCTATAAGAAAATACATATTACCAAAAAAAAAGATATCAAACTTGAGCCATATGGACCTCTCTATGCTTAATAATTTTATGCTTAACTTGGAGATTGTTCTGATACCTAATGAAATCTCAGGACATTTTGAAACAATTGTATAGAGCAAGCAAACATAAAAAGATTTTTATAAAACTCTTTGACGAATTGTTGTGTTTGGCAAATCCGTTTGAAGTTTACCATATATTAGTATTTGACTTTATGTAAAAACTCCATCATAACTTTTCTTGCGTTTCTAATGATGTTAACTTTACAGGAAAATGAGAGAAAGAATAAAGCAACTTTTAGATCTGAAAGTGAGAAACTCACATCTTGTCTCATGTATGTCTTCACCCCAACTGGTACAAGTAATTGGGCTTGTAGGTGGCAGAGTTTGCCTATGTATTATTGTTGGAAGTTATTGCTTCTCTTTACAAAGATTACAAGTATTAACTTGTTGCAGGAGAAATACGAAGTCTGAGAAGAAAAAGAAAGAATATAGAATTTGTGATAATATGTTTTGATTCTGATAATCAAAACAGAATGAACTTTGTTTATTCAAAACAGACAACTTAAGTTTTTACATCACGACTACAATGTGTTAAATAGTTTAACGAACAGACACAATAATCCAAGAGTTGTGTCTTTTCCTATTTGTGACTCTAGAATAGAAACGACACAACCTAAACTAAGAGTCACGACTTTTCACTGAAAACACACAAACTCAATTATGTTCAACACTCCTCCTTAATTGAGTTTTGGTATTACTCGAAGTCTCCTCCTTAATTCTTCAGACCTTGAGCCACCAAGTGCCTTGCCGACACCAAATCCGTGAGCACCATATTCTTGGGAGAAACTCTCGTGACTAACCTCTCTTTGTATTTTGTTGGATTTACATTCGCATCCTTCTTGATACGATATATCCAAGTAGCGTTCTTCTCTATCATCTTGATTTCTTCACGCATTGCATCTCTCCACTCTTTGATCTTGGAAGCTTCATCATATGATTGAGGTTCCTCCGATGCGAGAAAACATACTTCATGTGCAAGTACTGCATTTGCCTCCGATTTATTCCATCTAAATGGAAAACTCTTGTGCTTCATCTTGATATTCAATATCCTTCTTCCGTGAGGATCATCTATGAAACATCGATTGGCTTTAAACAAGACTCCATACCCATTTGTTACCAATTGCGAAACACTTAACAAATTCCTTGCTAAGTCTGGCACTAGAAACACCTCTTTGATGATCTTCTCTCCTTGGCTTGTCATCACTTGGATATTCTCTTTCCCTGCCGTGATTACTTGTTGACCATTCCCCATAGCAAATCTTTCTGGAGTCTCGGTGAGAACTCGGTGGGGTCTTCTACATGGTCTGAACTTATTAAGCTCAGACATCTGGTTGAGGGTCTGATTTTCTGTAAGCTAGGAAATGGAGCTAAATGCTCATTCTGGTTTGATTGCTGGACACCAATGGGAAAACTAATCAACTACATTGGACAAGAAGGTCCAAGAACATATGGGATTCCAATCCACTCTAATGTTTCCTCTGTTGCCACAGCTACGGGCTGGAGTATTAGAGGAGCCAGAAGTGAAAATATGGTTGATCTTTTAGCTCATCTATCAAAGACTGATCTGAAGGAAGACATAGTAGATACTTATGGGTGGAGAGAGGGAGCAGGTCCCTTGAAGGACATGTTCAAGTTCTCCCATGTAAGGAAATAGTTGGCAGAGCCGTTTGCTAAAGTGGTTTGGTTCAAAAAAGTTTGGTTTTCAGGTCATGTCCCCAAGTACGCTTTCATTATGTGGTTGGCATGTCTTGACAGATTAGCAACTAAATCTAAGCTCAGACATTGGGGAATTATCGAAGACGACACTTATGTTCTTTGTGAGATTTACCACAAAACATGGGACCATTTGTTATTCAATTGTCCCTACAGTCAAGAAGTGTGGAGAATGGGATTCAAACGATTTAATGCTCCTTACCTTGGATTTGGAACATGGGATTCTTTCCAGAGGTGGTTATTGAGAAGGTACCCAAATGAACCGGAGAACAACCTAAGACTTTTAATGGCTCAACAAATAGTGTACGATTTGTGGAAGCAGAGAAACGACAGGATTTTTAACAACAAAAGGCTCTTGTCAGAGGTTTTATTCAAGACAAAGGTGGACAGAGGTATACGGAATACATGCTCAGCTCGTAGAGATTTGAAATGTTATTCTGAATCTCTTTCATTGTGGTTCAGAGGTACTTAACCTCTATTTCTTCTTAATCCTCACCTTAATGGTCTCTGACCTAAGGTTTTGTAATCTTCTTTTCTTTTTTATTATGTAACAGCTCCTATTGAATACAACCAGAAATTTAAAAAAAAAAAAAATTTGATACTCTTATCAAGAGTGATGAAGTATGAAACTTCCTTGGTCATGTGGTTAGTACATCCGTTGTCAACTAACCATGTTTCATCATCTACTCTTGATGATGTTTCTTCTTCCACTGCACTAAACATCATGTGACCTTCATCTTCTGAGTCATCTTCTGTTTCTTCAATACTTAGATCCGCACTCTCGGTCTTTCTAAGTTTGCAGTTCTTTGCTAGATGTCCCGGTTTGTTACACACGAAACACTTTCTCTCATTGTTTACAAACTTTTGTGGAGAGACACCTTGATTCTTCGTTTTCTTCAAACAGCATTCACTGTCATTGTGATTGTTTTTTTTGCAAACACCACACCATTGATCGGTCTGCTTGTGATGTTAATCTTCACTTTTGTTTCTTCCTTTTGAAACAAACTTTTCTCCATAGAACGCTCCTTCCGTTGATCGCTCTTCTCGCACTTCTACATGCTTCTCGTGTGCTCTCAATGTGCCTATTAACTCAGCTACAGGCAACGAAGTCAGATCCTTCGTTTGCTCCATTACAAACACAATGGTGTCAAATCTTCCGGGAAGAGATGTGAGAATTTTTTGGACAATTTGATAGTCCGTCTTCTCTTCCCCATGAACCCTTAATCGATTTCCCAAATCAATTAACTTCTCTGTGAAAACCTTTATGTTATCTCCTTCATTCATCTTTAAGTTTTCATATTCTCTTCTCAACGATTGAAGATTGATCAATCGTACTTGTGGAGATCCTTGAAATTCAGATTTCAAAGCATCCCACGCTTCTTTCGACGTAACCGATGGTGCTATGCGAGAGAATATTTGGTATGTGACTGCAGTTTGCAGAATTTGAAGTGCCATCAAATCCTTTGATGATTCTTCTTCCCATTGATTTCTCAATCTCAAGTTTGCTGGAGTTTGATCTTCCTGCACCGGTTGATTTGAAATTCCGTTCTCCACCACTGTCCACAATTTTCTCGTCTTGAGGATTGTCGTCATCTTGATACGCCAAAAATCATACTTGTCCCCAACGAATATGGGAATCACTTGCTGTGATGATGCCTCCATCATCTCTTTTTCTCGCTTTTGTTTGTACTCGAATTGGCCCTCAGAATCAAGAGAGCTCTGATACCATGTTGGAATTTATTGCTTCTCTTTACAAAGATTACAAGTATTAACTTGTTGCAGGAGAAATACGAAGTCTGAGAAGAAAAAGAAAGAATATAGAATTTGTGATAATATGTTTTGATTCTGATAATCAAAACAGAATGAACTTTGTTTATTCAAAACAGACAACTTAAGTTTTTACATCACGACTACAATGTGTTAAATAGTTTAACGAACAGACACAATAACCCAAGAGTTGTGTCTTTTCCTATTTGTGACTCTAGAATAGAAACGACACAACCTAAACTAAGAGTCACGACTTTTCACTGAAAACACACAAACTCAATTATGTTCAACAATTATCACCACAACTTCTTCTTCAAGAGAGAGGGACATGAAATAGGGTCGGCCCTGGGCTGAAGCCCAATGCATTAGGCATCAAATAATATTAATAATTTGAAGGGCATCATGTTCAGAAGATTGGTTATGGTCTAGTGGTATTTCGGTCGGTGGTACTGATCCTGGTCATGAATTCTCGAACATCGAAGGGGCATGTTTTTTAATTTTTGTGGGCCTGAATCCTGATAACCAAACGTAGAAAGCATAATGGCATTATATATTAGCTAATAAGGCAAACCAGACGGCAAACATTCCTCTTCAAACCAAAAGTATCACATAAAGATGAGTAAAAAAGTAAATAAGGTAAACCGATCAAAAACTGAAGTAGAAAATTTCAGTACCACTTTTCGTATCCTGGAACCATGAAATCAACTGAATCACATTTCAAAAGAGCCAACAAACGAACATAAAGGGCACTTCCTTTGGCGGTCAAGCCAAGTAAAGCACGAAGCATGAAGGAAACCAACAAAAAAATCATGCATAGAGAGGAAAACCACTGAGCTATGCAAAATGCAAAATTAATACCAAAAATCCCGAGAGAAGAGCAACTGCAAAATGTCCAAAATGGACTCATCTTATTCATAAAATCAATATTTGTTGTTTTGAAAAAGAGAATTTGTGAATAGTAAGTATTAGGAAAAGAGTGGAGATGATAATCATAGAAGAATGCACATAATAAAAAAATAATCTAATAATATCCAACTCGAAGACTTTTTTTTGATAAAGAAGACTTTGCCAAGAGCTTTTGCATACCCTCGATAAAGAAGAGGAAGTGTACACTACTTCCTACATATTTAATGTTGTGGTAGTGCCCCGAAGAGGGGAAAAGGATTTGTAAGTTAGAAAACTCTTAAATTTACCTGATTTGGAGCATCCACCATTCGTTCAATCTCTCCACTCTAACATTCTGTTTGTAGTCATATTTCAAGAAGAAATAAAGCAAACTAATTAATTCATCAGTTCAAATTCACCATTATGAGGTAGAAAGCTAACTGTCTTCTTAGTTGAATCTTGTTAGGTTCACACACTGGTGAAATGTGACATCATCAAGCTCATTGATTTTACCACTACACACAGAAAAAAAAGAGTGAGTCACTGACCACAAATAAACTCAATGGCAAAGTTTTTTTTTAGTTGGGCGAGATTTCATTTATGATTCTTTCTCAAGACCAATTTTACCATTCAACCCAACCTCAGATTTGTCATTAACCGAAAAAAACATTTCATTAGAGCTTTCCCCATCACATCACACACCGAAAATCATTGGCTAACAGTTGCAATAATTTGCAAACACAGTCATAGAAAGAGGAGTATGTGATATAGCATCAATTTGGGTTTTCTTAACTATGTTTTTCACATGTTTTCAAAGTCTTTTGAGTCGTTTTGAGTTAATAGTCAGGTTCATACTCGGAGATTTGGAACAGCACGCGTTTGGAAAGAAGATTCGAGTATTTGAGCGGGAATCGGAGTTATTTTAATGACCGGACCGACCGATCCACTTTAGGACCGACCAGTCCATGCTTGGTGCCTCAAGACCGACTTAGAACAGGGACCGATCGATCCGCGGGTCGATGCGAAGCGACCAGGACTCTCTGGAAAGTGGACCGACCGGTCCACTTATGGGATCGACCGGTCCACACATAGACTGAAGAACCCAAGACTCTCTGGAAACTGGACCGATCGGTCTACTTATGGGACCGACCGGTCCACTTATGGGACCGATCGGTCCAGCCCCCTGTTTTTAGGAAAACCCTTATTTTCTCCGTTTTATTATAAGTACCTTTTTAGGTTGAGTTTTTAGAACAAACTTTTTTTTTCACGACGTTTTTACTGAGACTTTTAGAGTTTTTAGCAATTGTAAGCAAGGAGAAGAATTCCTCTACTTTCCGGAGAAGATTTCTGAACCTTATCTTAATTTCTATTCATTCGATTATGCTATTTTCACCTATTGCTTTTGCCATGTCTTCTATTATGTCTGAGTAGATCTATAGTTAGGTTCTAGGGTTTCGATGGATTCCACCGAATAAATCAGACACAAATAGGTTGTTTATTAATTACCGTCTTCATCACTGCTAGGCATAATGCTAGGATTGAATTGATCACTTAATCCCTAGATCTTAGGATGATACATATTCCGAAAGCTTGTGTATCGCTAGAACTGTTGTTGATGAGCAATTAGTCTTTAATCTCAGAAGTGAATTAGAGTCAATTGTGAACTGAACAAACCTGAACGTTAATGCTTGTCTAGGATAGCCATGACCAAACAAAATTTTAGGCACTCGGATATCTAGGGAAAGTAATTGTTACCACGGAAGTGGAACCATTTATATCAGTGTTTTGAGTTCAAGATGCATGCATATTAGAATCTGAATAGTTTTCTGATTTATAAATGTGATTTCCTGAGAATTCCCTAGTACTTAGCATTTTTAATCATCTGAATTTAAATCGTTTACTTTGCAATTTGTCTTTTAAGCTTAATAATATCACACCCAAAATCATCATTTCCTGCTTAGCTTAGTTCAATAGTCTATATTTCGTTGCGTAACACTTGGTCTCTGTGGATTCGATCCCTGAATTTACTACTGCGTGCCTGTGCACTTGCAGTGTTTTATTTCGGGTTAAAACTCGACCGTACCAAGTTTTTGGCGCCGTTGCCGGGGACTAATTGTGTTTGCCATCGATTTTGATTTGCGAATTTTGTCTAAGTAATTTCTAATTTCGTTTTTGTTTTTGTCTTTGCTTGTGATTCTAGGTGTATGCAGAGGAGAAGTAACCGCACTGAACCTCTGATATCACTCACTAACAAAGAATTATCCAAGCTAGAAAGATCTAACAGAGCTCAAAGAAACCTCTTGCCAGTTATGGACCAAGGGAATCAAGCTGATAACGCGGCTCTTCAGGCTACCTTGTTCGACCAGATAGAGCAGATTCGAGCTGCAACTACTGCTAGCATACTTGCGGCGCAACAACAGATGCAAAACATGCAGCAGCAGTTTGCCATGATGATGGCACAACAAGTGCCACCACAAGGACAGCAAGTGCCACAAGGACAGCAGATGCCGCCACAAGGACAGAATCCTCCACCGCAGATTGGAGAAGGGGATAATGTGCACGCTTTCTACCAGAACAGATCAGCCATTCGTGTCCCTGAGATTCAGAGGAATGACTTCGAGATTAAGGCACAGCTGATTAACCTGGTAGAAAGACATATGTTCCATGGTTTGACTGCTGAGAACCCCATGGACCACATTGAGAACTTTGAAGAGGTCTGTGAGATGACCAAGGCTAATGGGGTACCATCTGACTATCTAAAGTGCAAGCTGTTTAAGCACTCTCTCGCTGACAAGGCTCTGAGGTGGCTCAAGTCACTTCCTCCTAATTCTTTTAACGGCTGGGAAGAAGCTAGAGCCGCCTTCTTGGATCATTTCTACACCAAGACCAAGACAGCTCAGCTCAGAGGCAGAATCAACAACTTTGCGCAGAAAGGTGGAGAATCATTTGCTGAAGCCTGGGATAGGTTCAAGGAGTACCGTAGAGAGTGCCCCCACCATGGATTTAGCGATCAGCAGATGCTCAGGACTTTCTACGATGGAGTTACCTGGGAATACAAGACCAATCTCAATGCCTCCAGCAATGGTGACTTCATGACCCAGAGCATAGCAGGTGCTTACCGATTAATCGACAATATGGTGCAGAGTTCCAACAATCAGTGCACTGAGTATGATAAATCGAAAAGGGTCTGCAGTGTTGACACACCATCTGCAGCAGAAATAGCAGAGCTGACAGCTGCTAAACTTCGGGACTTGATGCAAGGAAGCCATCAGGGCGTTAACATGGTCGGGGATGTTTCGGATGCAATTTGTTTTTTAGAGGATGCTGCTTCGGTTTCAGGAGATACTCAGGAAGTCAACTATAAGAATGGCCAGGGAATGGGGCAGAACAGAGATTTCAACAACAACTACCGCATCCATCCCTATTTGTCATACAAGAGCACCAATGTTGTAAACCCTTAGGATCAGGTATACCCTCAGCAAGCGTTAGTTCCAGCCCAGAAACCATTTTTCAATTCATCAGGAACAGCTCCGCCAGCTCAGGGATATACGGGCTACAATGCAGGGTATCAGAAGCAGTATAGACAGGGTTCAGGCTCCGGATACCAGAACCAGAATCAGAATCAGTTTCAGCCTCGACAACAAGCTCCTCCACCTCAAGCGGCTAATCCCAATGATGAGTTGAAGGCTATGATGCAGCTCATGCTAGCTAATCAGCAGAAGGCTTCCACCGACATTACAAACATCAATGGGCGTTTAGAAGCTGTTACAACTCACCTGAAGATACTTGATACTCAAGTGGCTCAGAATGCAAAAGCTGTTAAGAGGCAGCAAGGGACTTTTCCAGCACAAGGGGAACAAAACCCAAAGAGGGACTGCCATGCCATCTCTGCAATGGAAGTAGAAGCCATCACCACTAGGAGTGGCAAGGTTCTTGAGCCAATCTCCAGGACAGTAAAGGAGAAAGTCACTTCTGCTAATGGTCCAGATTCATTGAAAGATGATTTTCCAGAAAAAGACGAAAGCTCTCTGGAAAGGGGACCAACCGGTCCCACTATCAGACCGGTCGGTCCGGTGAACAGTGCTCCGACCAATGCCTATGTTCTTAAGTCACCTTACCCGGTTCGTCCAAGATCCCTTTGGTCGATGCTATCCACTTATGCCCTTCGCTTAAACGTTATTTTAAGAAGATCTTGACTTCTAATGTGACCGAGGAGGAGGACTATGTAAGGGTAACAAAAGAATGTAGCGCCGTGTTGCAGAACAGGACAGTGAAAAAGCTTGGAGATCCAGGTCGTTTTGTGCTTTTAGTTCAGATCAACTCTACAGTTTTTGCTTGTTCCTTATGCGATTTGGGCTGCAGCGTCAATCTCATGCCATACTCCGTTGCCAAACGGCTGGGTTTTAAGAATTTTAGTCCTACTAAAATTTCTTTAATTTTTCCTGATCGTTCTGTTAAACTTCCTGTAGGTGTTCTAGAGGACTTACAGCTAAAAATTGGTGATGTTTTTGTCCCTGCAGATTTTGTGGTGCTTGAACTGGACGAAGAGCCAAAAGATCCTCTCATTCTAGGCAGACTATTCATTTGCACAGCTGGTGCAATGATTGATGCCAAGCGTGGATGCATCAATCTCCAACTAGGAGACATTGAGATGCAATTCGAGATGGATAAGCTGCAAAAGAGACCCGTGATAGATGGACAAACCTTTTCCATCAATGATCCAGAGGACGTCGCTGACAAAGTCGCAGAGGAAATCATGATGGGTGATCCGCTGGAGATTGCCCTAACCAAAGCCAAAACGGAGGACGGATTTCTAAACGATGAGGCGAATGAATATACTAAGAAGCTGGACCAGACTTGCGTGTATGGGAAGTTAGTAGCTTCTTTGGATATCAGGGCAGATAAACCAAAGCCATCTGAGACTCCGAGTCATATCGACAACCCGTGGAGCGAGCTAAAAGCTCCCAAGGTAGAACTTAAAACCCTCCCAGCTGGGTTACGGTACGCATTTCTTGGCCTTAATTCTACCTATCATGTCCTCATCAATGCTGAATTAAATAATGCTGAAACTGCTTTGCTGTTGTGTGAACTTAGAAAATATCGTAGAGCATTAGGATATTCACTAGATGACATTACTGGAATTTGACCCACTCTATGCATGCATAGGATCCATCTAGAAGACGAATCAATGACTTCTGTAGAAACTCAGAGGAGGTTAAACCCGAATCTAAAAGATGTTGTTAAGAAGGAAATTATGAAACTTTTAGAAGCTGGAATTATATATGTTATCTCTGATAGTACTTGGGTTAGTCCTGTGCATGTAGTTCCTAAAAAAGGTGGAGTCACAGTAGTGAAAAATGATAGGAACGAATTGATTCCAACTCGAACTGTAACTGGTCATAGAATGTGCATTGATTACAGGAAATTGAATGTTGCAACTAGAAAGGATCATTTTCCATTGCCTTTTATTGATCAGATGCTTGAAAGGCTTGCTAATCACCCCTACTATTGTTTCTTAGATAGATATTCAGGATTTTTTTCGGATTCCCATCCATCCAGATGATCAGGATAAGACCACATTCACCTGCCCATATGGCACTTATGCGTATCGCAGAATGCCATTTGGCTTGTGTAATGCCCCAGCCACATTCCAGAGATGCATGATGTCCATCGTTTTCTGTTTGTTTGGCAAATCTTTGTAGAGTTCTGCAGCGATGCGAGGAGAAACACTTAGTGCTCAACTGGGAGAAATGCCATTTCATGGTCAGAAACGGGATAGTTTTGGGACACAAGATTTCAGAGAATGGAATTGAGGTGGATAAGGCGAAGATAGAGGTGATGGCTTGTCTATAGCCACCTAACTCGGTCAAAGGAGTACGGAGTTTCCTTGGACATGCTGGTTTTTACAGGAGGTTCATCAAGGACTTCTCCAAGATTGCAAGACCTCTAACTTAGCTGCTATGCAAGGATGTGAAATTTGATTTCGATGGTCCTTGTCTGGAAGCATTTCACACAATCAAGGGAACACTTATGACTGCACCAATTGTTCAACCTCCTGATTGGGACCTCCCCTTTGAGATAATGACGGATGCAAGCGACTATGCGGTAGGAGCAGTTCTGGGACAGCGAAAGGACAAGAGACTCCACGTGATCTACTACTCTAGTAGAACCTTTGATGATGCACAATGCAAGTATGCCACGACTGAGAAAGAACTACTTGCCATCGTGTTTGCTTTTGAGAAGTTCAAGTCATACTTGGTGGGTTCTAAGGTGATAGTTCATACAGATCATGCAGCTCTGCGATACCTCCTAACGAAGAAAGACGCGAAACCAAGACTTCTTCGCTGGATCCTTTTACTCCAGGAGTATGATCCAGAGATTCGCGATAAGAAGGGCATTGAAAATAGAGTGGCAGATCACCTATCTAAGCTGCGAATTGAGGAGCAAGTCCCACTCGATGCTGGAATCCCTGAAGAACAAGTTTATTCCATCAGCATTAGGGATTCATACGAGGTCGTCGCCGCTGTCCAAGTCACTCGCTCTCCTGAGCGACCCTGGTTCGCCGATTTCGCTAATTACCTAGTTGTGGGACAAGAACCAGAGGATTTTGTCAAGTACAAGAAGAAGAAGTTCCTACGAGACGTGCGAAGATATTTCTGGGATGAGCCTTACCTCTACAAACAATGCTCATACGGCATCTTTAGAAGGTGTGTATCTGATACGGAAATCCCAGGTATACTCTTCCACTTTCACAGTTCTAACTACGCAGGACACTTTGCTACTTTTAAAACAGATTCTAAGGTATTGCAGGTAGGCTTTTGGTGGCCTATCCTGTTTAAAGACGCTACTGAGTTTGTTTCTAAGTGTGGTTCTTGCCAGAGACAGGGCAACATTAGTAAGCGCAACGAAATGCCACAAAACTTCATATTGGAAGCAGAGGTGTTCGACGTGTAGGGGATTGACTTCATGGGACCATTCCCTTCTTCTTATGGGAACTAGTACATCCAGGTGGTTGTCGATTACGTATCCAAGTGGGTTGAGGCGCTGGTTTCCCAAACAAATGACGCCAGGGTAGTTCTGAAAATGTTTAAAACGATCATTTTTCCAAGGTTTGGCGTTCCTCGAGTAGTCATCAGCGATGGAGGCTCTCACTTCATCAATAAGGTGTTCGCCAACTTGTTAAAACACAATGGAGTTAAACACAAGGTGGCAACACCTTATCATCCTCAGACGAGTGGCCAAGTGGAGATTTCAAATAGGGAGATCAAGAGCATCTTGCAGAAGACTGTGAACACGACCAGGAAGGATTGGTCGACAAAGCTCGAAGATGCTCTATGGGCCTATCGCACCGCATACAAGACACCTTTGGGCACCACTCCATTTCATCTGGTGTATGAAAAATTCTATCATCTCCCAGTAGAGTTAGAGTATAAGGCAGCCTGGGCAGTGAAGCAGCTGAACTTTGACATCAAATCAGCCTCTGAACGACGAGCCATCCAACTACACGAGCTGGAAGAGATAAGGCATATGGCCTACGAGAATGCCAGAATCTACAAGGAGCGCACCAAAGCATATCATGACAAGCGGATCATCTATAGGAGTTTCGCTCCGAATGACCAGGTATTGCTTTTCAACTCTCGCTTGAAACTTTTTCCTGGTAAACTCCGTTCAAGGTGGTCAGGTCCCTTCACCATCAAGGAAGTGAGACCTTACGGAGCAGTGGTCTTACTGAATCCGTCTAGAGGTGAATTCGTCGCCAATGGTCAGCGGTTAAATCCTTATCTCGCTGATACCACCATTCTAGAGGGTGCTGAGATACCTCTTGCTGATCCCTCACAAGCCTAAAAGGCACACACGTCGAGCTAACGACGTTAAACAAAGCGCTTGGTGGGAGGCAACCCACTTATAAGTGTATATACGTTTTTTTACTTTTCATTTCTTTTCAATTTTACCGTTCTTTTCGTTTTTCTTTTTGGTTCTTCCTTAGGATTTTTCGTCACAGAAACTTTTGGTTCAGGCCTGGAAATCGGACCGGTCGATCCACAAGCGGACCCTTCGATCCCCTCGGACCGTGAGAATAGCCATTTGGCTCTGGAAATCAGATCGGTCGATACACAAGCAGACCGGCCGATCCCCACAATTCCGCAGATCGGGTAAGTGTCTGGAAATCAGACCGACTACCCGGGTAAGTGAAATTTTTGCCCATATTTCAGTTTATTGCGGTTTACTTCACTCAAATTGAACCGGTTTGGTCTTTTAAACAAGGAAACACACGACCCACACTCCATTCTCTGAACAAAAATCGATTTTAGTCTCCTCTTGCAAATGTTCTTGGTGATTTTTCCCTCAAACTTCATCAAACCCTAACTTTTCGATTTCTCACTCGAATTGAACGATTTTTGGCTCTAAATCGCTTAGTTTTTCAAGCTCTATCTGATTTTACCCTCAATTTATTCGATCTGCAAGGTATGGACATGTTATTTGGATGTAAAATTACGGGTTTTTGGGGTTTTTCTCTCGTTGGATTTTATCGTTTCAATCACTTGTTTCTCACTCTCCTTTGGTTCGTTTTTGTAGCTATGGGTCGCACGGGACGTCCACTAGCCACCAATTTACCACCCGAAGATGACTCGAACGAAGAACATGAGAATCGAACTAAGCGTACTCACGACAAGCCAAAGAGATCAACAAGAGAAGAAAAGGGCAAAGGAATAACAACCTCGAGTAAATCAGATGCCCCACGATGATTGCGAAGCTCGAGGTCCAATGCCAAAATGGAAGACATGATTCCTAGTCCATGTGCTCCATGGCCTAGACGGGACGGTAAACCCTTTTCTGGAATCGATATTCACCCTATATTGAAACAGGAGGAATTAGTTAGTGAGCCTTCTTATGGGAACAAACGGAAAGGTGACGGTTGGGTTAGGTACAATAGCATGTGCTATAACGGTCTGCTTAATGTAGAGATGTTGCCCACAAGAGTCCTATGTTATCAGATGCTGGAAAAACTGGGTATATTGGATGAAGTACTTGATGTTCTCTATCGCATGGGTTTTGGGACAATGGCTACATACCAGTACCTTTTATACCCCGACCTGGTACGACAGTTTCTTGCCTCCTGTGAGGTCTATTATGCAGACATGGATCATAGGACAGTTGATAGAGGATCCCTAACTTACGTGATCAGAGGGATTGAGTACGAGATCTCCCTTAGGGACTTGTGTACCGTCTACGGTTTTGATGAAAGTAATACAAGTTCGGGTTTCCCTGATCGTCATTCTTTTCCTCACAGCGACCAACTATGGAACTTAATCGGTATGGGTCTTGCAACGTCACGAAGTATGAAACTAACCCTTATCAGGAACCCCATCATCCGTATCATCGCTAAGGCTCTAAGTACTACCATGTTCTGCAAGGAAGAACCAGGGACATTGCGCCTTGACGAGTTGTTCTTACTGCATTTAGGAATGCAGAGTTTGTGTCTGAGATTTACACAGAGCGTCCTCGCGACAACCGCACTAATTTCGGAGCAGCATTTGCACATTTCCTGACAGAGAGGAAGTTCAGGGGTCTAGCTGGACCTGGACAGAGGAAGCAGGAGGTATGTGGGAGTCTCCTAACTCCCATCTTTAAATTCCATGAGATTGATTTGCGCGACACTGAGGAGATCTTGGCGTCTTCACTCCTAGATATGCAACATTTGACTCAGAGTAGATGGATAGTTGGGGGTAAGTGGCGATACTTTGATTTGGATGGGATCCAGTGCTCCGTTTCATTACCTAGTGATCACGTACCTCTCACTTCCATGGCGAACATACGATTTTTGCCGTCCTCCTCACCTCAGAGCACAGAGCCCGATGCACCGGTGCAGCGCAGGAAACACTGCCATATTAGTGGAAATGTTGGCGCAGCAGGTACTAGCAGTGGTCCTACTCAGCCTGAGCAGAGGTACCAGCTTCCACCTTACCACGACCAGTTCGCCATCTCTCCACCTCGCGACACATGGCCCGAGCATACGCATTGGCAATACAGAAGCTTCACAGTATGATGTCTACTATTTGGGGTGCCATCTCTTATTCACAAGGCACAGATGCAGTTCGAGGATCCAATTTTGTTGGGAGTCACATGCCTCCACCTTCTGGACCATCCACGGATATGAGATCAGACGATGACGCTGCCGGATCCGATGAGTCCCCAGAGTTCTGATGACGTTAGACTTTCTTACTTCTCTTTTTCATTTTCGATTTATTTTCTTTCTTTTTAATAGTTCTTTCCTTTGGATTTATTTTCACACCGGGTCGGTGTGAAGTAAGTCTGGGGGGAAGTGCTATTGGTACTAATCATGTTTTCTATTTTCTTATTTTCTCTTTCGTTTTTTTGAGTCGTTTTTTGTTTTATCGAGTCAGTTTGTAATAAACCTTTGTGATATGCATGCATTTCTAGGACCACATGATGTTTGCTAACTCTTCTAACAGTGATTAACCAATGCCATGGGAAGATTAAAAACGCCCTAGGCGGATCAGTGTTACCAGAAGGTTCCCGTCTCCTTGAAAGCTAACGCTGACACTTTTTATACTAATCCGTTTTTCTTAACTCAGGGAATTCGAAATCGCATAGGAATTATCAACCACGTTAGGAGTCCTATCCTTTTTCAAACACTATCCCCTCTTCAGGACTCCTAATGGCCAGGCTCATTTTTAGTCTGGTACCACACCCTTACCTTAACCTTTCTTTCAAACCTCATGCTTTCTGTCCAAGACATTGACATGCACGCAAGCGCAAAAACTCCGGAGACGTAGTCCGGCCAACCAATCATTCTAAAGACCTTTTGGAACCATTTCAAAACTTTCTGCTTAAGATTTTTAACTCTTTATTTCTATATCTATTTTTCCCCGTTTTTTTTTTTTCATCACTTGTGCTTAAGAAAAAGGCTAGAACTAATCCCCAACTTGATTCAAAAAAAAAAAAAAAAAAAGTAGTTGAAAGGGATTAGAATAAAGCCTCATATTTTACATTCATATTTATAAGCACATTTCTATTTCTTATTCTTAGCATTAGTTCTTTAGATAAGCAGAAAGTTTTCATCTAAATAAAGAAAAAGGTTTTAAGTTTGAAAAGTTGTGCATCATCTTTGGATTTAGTTATCTTGTGATTTTGTGCCATGACTTGCATTCGGCCACGACTGAGGTTAGCCTAAACACTTTTACCCCACTACTAAATAGCCCAAAACCTTAACCTTTATGCGATGAATATTTTCCCTCTGGTAAGATTTCTGGACCCTGGTATAAAGTCGATGAGACATAGGAACTTGAGTATGGTAGCACTGTTACGTATTTGGCAAAGTATATGAAGTACCATCTTGGTTTTTGATCTGTTTATGAGGGTTGTTGGTGTTACATCTGTGGGGTCTTAAAGTATAGCATTCAGCTTATAAAGGTTAGTTTGGTTTTTGTAGCTTCCTTGAGCTTATTTCTAGTTTGCCTTCACTTGAGGACAAGCAAAGACTTAAGTCTGGGGGAGTTGATATAGCGTGAATTTAGGTTTTCTTAACTATGTTTTTCACATGTTTTCAGAGTCTTTTGAGTCGTTTTGAGTTAATAGTCAGGTTCATACTCGGAGATTTGGAACAGCATGTGTTTGGAAAGAAGATTCGAGTATTTGAGCGGGAATCGGAGTTATTTTAATGACCGGACCGACCGATCCACTTTAGCACCGACCGGTCCATGCTTGGTGCCTCAAGACCGACTTGGAACAAGGACCGATCGATCCGCGGGTCGATGCGAAGCGACCAGGACTCTCTGGAAAGTGGACCGACCGGTCCACTTATGGGATCGACCGGTCCACACATAGACTGAAGAACCCAAGACTCTCTGGAAACTGGACCGATCGGTCCACTTATGGGACCGACCGGTCCAGCCCCCTGTTTTTAGGAAAACCCTTATTTTCTCCGTTTTATTATAAGTACCTTTTTAGGTTGAGTTTTTAGAACAAACTTTTTTTTTCACGACGTTTTTACTGAGACTTTTAGAGTTTTTAGCAATTGTAAGCAAGGAGAAGAATTCCTCTACTTTTCAGAGAAGATTTTTGAACCTTATCTTAATTTCTATTCATTCGATTATGCTATTTTCATCTATTGCTTTTGCCATGTCTTCTATTATGTCTGAGTAGATCTATAGTTAGGTTCTAAGGTTTCGATGGATTTCACCGAATAAATCAGACACAAATAGGTTGTTTATTAATTACCGTCTTCATCACTGCTAGGCATAATGCTAGGATTGAATTGATCACTTAATCCCTAGATCTTAGGATGATACATATTCCGAAAGCTTGTGTATCGCTAGAACTGTTGTTGATGAGCAATTAGTCTTTAATCTCGGAAGTGAATTAGAGTCAATTGTGAACTGAACAAACCTGAACGTTAATGCTTGTCTAGGACAGCCGTGACCAAACGGAAGTTTAGGCACTCGGATCTCTAGGGAAAGTAATTGTTACCACGGAAGTGGAACCATTTATATCAGTGTTTTGAGTTCAAGATGCATGCATATTAGAATCTGAATAGTTCTCTGATTTATGAATGTGATTTCCTGAGAATTCCCTAGTACTTAGCGTTTTTAATCATTTGAATTTAAATCGTTTACTTTGCAATTTGTCTTTTAAGCTTAATAATATTACACCCAAAATCATCATTTTCTGCTTAGCTTAGTTCAACAGTCTATATTTCGTTGCGTAACACTTTGTCTCTGTGGATTCGATCCCTGAATTTACTACTGCGTGCCTGTGCACTTGCAGTGTTTTATTTCGGGTCAAAACTCGACTGTATCAGTATAAAGAAATATATCAAGGCAATTATTAACTTCTAGAGAAGATCAGAAGGTTTACACTTTCCACAATATTCATGAACACTTGCAGTAGCAGTAGTGAGAATGCATTAGATAAATACTTCCGCATAATCTAGTAAATATAAATACACACAAAAAGAAACTTAACTCTTACCTCATTTTTTATGAGCAAGTCCCTCTCTTCTCCAACCAACAATATTTGTTACTTGTAATGTCTCATCTGGAACAGGCTTGCTTGTCTTTTAGCTGTTTTCAATATTTCACACATTAAAATAAACTTATAAACGAAAACGAAACAAAGCAAAAAAATAACATGAATCTGAAATACTGCTTGCACTACAAGAAAACAGTCTATAAGTGATTGCGGTTTGTGACTGCAAAATCCGTCACTAATATTTGTGACTACTTTGAGACGACTTTGTTACTCATTTGCGACGCGGAAAACAAACGTCGCAATGGCGTCGCAAAATTGCGACGCAAAATCGTCGTCGCAAAGATGTCACCAATTAGTGACTAATTTGCGACAACTGTGCTCAGGTTTTGGTGTCGTCACATATCCGTCACTAATTAGCGACGATTAAACAACGAACCTTGGCGTCACAAATTTGTGACGCATTTGTTACTGAAATCGGAGTCACAGTAACAAAAGCGTGGCAAAAGATATGTCGGCAGAAGAAGACAAATATTAATTTATGTCGGTAAGAAATAAAGAAAAAAAAAACGTGGTTAATCATTGAGTTTACCAAACTGAGATTTTTCTCTAAAGGTGGTAACAAAGTAGTGGCTAAAACGTCACAAATTAGTGACGTTTTTGTTGGCGTCACAAAGTAGTGGCAAATCCTTTTGTCTATAAATACGATTCACCCTCCCATCATTTCACTCACAAATTCATCTCTCTCCCATTGAAAATCGTCTATATCTCACTATGAAAGAAAAAAAAAATTTAAGAGGGAAAAAAAGGAAAGGAAAAATATAGAGAAATATTTTGGAGAGAAAAAAAAAGAAAGGGAAAAATATAGGAAAATATTTTAGAGAGAAAAAAAAAGAAAAGGAAAAATAAAGAGAAATATTTTGGAGAGGAAAAAAATGTGGCCTTATTCGTCGCGGGCTTGGATGTACAACCGGTTCAATCCACTTACCAACAATATATCTGCAGAATTTGTGGAGGGGGTCGAACAATTCATAAAGTTTGCAGCAGCCCAAGACTTTGCTCTCAGTAGTGGAGGTAAAATATACTGCCCTTGTGCTACATGTAGAATTACGCGTAGACCAAAACCAGTTAATACTGTAACGAATCATTTTCTTAGTAATGGCTTTATGGAAGGATATTATGTTTGGACGGAACACGGAGAAGATTATAATGTTGTAGGAATAGGTAGTAGTAGTAATTACGAAAATGCCCATTTTAGTACTGATAATGATCAATTTAGTATGGGTAATGAAGAGATGAATTATGATGGTAGTAATGTTTACGCTGAAATGGTTCAAGATGCATTTCATGGTACTACGCCAATGAATGAAAATCAACATGAACATGATCAAACTGGAAATGATTATGTTTATGAAGAACCTACGGGGGACGCGAAAAACTTCTACCAATTTTTAGACGCTGCTAATACGTCATTTTATGAAGGTTGTAGAGAAGGTCATTCGCAATTATCGTTAGCATCTCGACACATGAACATCAAATCAGACCATAATTTAGCTGAAGTTTGCATGGACTCATGGTCTGAAGCATTTAGAGAGTATTTACCTCAGCCTAATCGTGCAACCGGATCATACTACGAGACAAAAGCATTGATACGAAAGCTTGGGTTGCCGGTACAGAAATACCATGTATGCGAGGATAATTGTATGCTTTTCTGGAAAGAAGACGCGGCTTTGGAGAATTGCAACCAAGGTATATGCCTTATACCGGAGGGCGAAAGAGAGTGCCAGTTAGTAAAATATGGTATCTTCCTATCAGTGACAGGCTGAAGAGATTGTGCCTATCAGAAAAGACTGCACTGGCAATGAGATGGCATGCTGAGCACGAGTCAGAAGACGGAGTTATGAGTCATCCATCTGATGTGGCGGAGTGGAAAATTTTTGATCAACTCTATCCTGGTTTTGCAGGGGAGACACGAAACGTGCGGCTTAGATTATGTACAGATGGTTTCAATCCTTTCGGTATGTCAAAGAATCATTCGTTGTGGCCTGTGATCGTGACCCCTTACAACTTACCGCCAGAGATGTGTATGAATGAAGAGTATTTGTTTTTGACGATATTGAACTCAGGACCTAATCACCCATGCGGAAGTCTTGATGTTTTTCTTCAACCACTGATCGAGGAGCTAAAGGATTTATGGAATAATGGAGTCGAAGCGTACGATGTGTCATTACAGCAAAACTTCAACCTCAAAGTAGTTCTGTTGTGGACGATTAGAGACTTTCCAGCATATGCTATGTTATCGGGATGGACGACACACGGAAAACTAGCTTGTCCCATTTGCAAAGAAAATACAAATGCATTTTATTTGCAAGCTGGTCGGAAGACGTGTTGGTTTGATTGTCATAGAAGATTTTTGCCGCAAGATCACCCGTTACGAAGGAACAAAGTTAATTTCCGAAAGGGACGTAACGCTATAAATTTATATCCACCAGAATCGTTGACAGGCGAACAAATATACCGGAGTATCCAAAACAGCCGAGCAAAGAAAACATCTGAATGTGGTGGAAATGGTCATAAAAAAAACCTCCGGGCTATGGAGATTGGCATAATTGGCATAAAGAAAGCATTTTCTGGGAGCTTCCGTATTGGGTGGATCTAAATCTACGACATTGCCTTGACGTGTTGCATATTGAGAAGAACTTCTTTGATAACATCATATACACTGTGATAAATGTCAAAGAAAGATTAAAAGACACGGTGAAGTCAAGATTAGATATGGACACACATTGCCACCGACCTGAACTACGGGTGGATGATTTTGGGAACGCCCCATTCCCTATTTGGAGATTGCCCACAAGAGGAATAGATGCATTACTAGATTGGGCGAAAAATCAAGTCAAATTTCCAGATGGGTATGCAGGAAATTTATCAAGTTGTGCAGACATCAATGCACGGAAGTTTTCAGGAATGAAAAGTCATGACTGCCATGTTTTTATGGAGCGGTTGCTTCCGTTTGTATTTGCAGAACTTCTTTCGCGAAATGTTCACCAAGCATTGTCAGGTACGTATACATATAGAAAGTCTTTTGTTAGTATTTTTGGTGCTCCGATTGTTGATTTTGAGATATGTTTTGTCAGCAATTGGAGCATTTTTTCGTCACCTAAGCAGTAGATCGTTGGATCAAAGTCGGGTCCAACTTTTGAAGGAGAATATCATTATGATAATCTGCAATTTGGAAAAAATATTCCCACCTGCATTTTTTGATGCCATGGAGCACCTACCTATTCACTTGCCATACGAAGCCGAGCTTGGGGGTCCCGTGCAGTATAAATGGATGTATCCGTTCGAAAGGTTCTTTAAACATTTAAAAGGTAGAGCAAAGAACAAAGCTCGTCCTACAGCATCGATAGTTGAAGCGTACAGGAACGACGAGATATCTACTTTCTCTGAACATTACTTTCCGCCCAAAATATCTACAGCTGCAAGAAGAAGGTAAATAATTAAGAACCATATAATTTGTTTTGTGGTGTTTAATTCTATGCATAGAATATTAATTAACAAATAAATTTTGTAGGCCTTCTCGATACGACGAAGGTGAAGTACCGGTGTATACTGCAACAGTGCCAGATATATTTACTGGGGTCGGGCGCCCAAGTGGCAAATGTACTGAGTTTTGGTTGGAAGATATTGACTATAAGACCGCGCATTCATATGTTTTGCGTAATTGTCAGTATTTTCAACCGTTCGAAAGGTATTAATGTTTTCTCGTAAATAATTGTTGCTGAATTGATATGCTTTTTGATCCTTTAGTAATTGTTGTTTCAAATGCAGCTACTTGGACGCACATATTCGAGTTGAAAACCCAGGACTAACTGATAAAGAGTTCACAACGAAAAGAGATGATGAATTTCATTTATGGATGCGCCAATATGTAAGTATTCCGATTATTTATTTATCAATTTCATAAAATTTAATAATATTTTCTATGTAGGTCCAAGCGGTAAAACATGAACGCAATTTTCCAATGTGGGTTCACGATATATTAGAAGGTCCTGAGAATAAGGTGAAGTCATGGCCTATGTATTTTACGAGGGGGTATATGTTTCACACGCGTGCGCACGGAGAAAGCAAGAAAACAATGAATTATGGGGTTTGTGTTCGAGGACAAAATTATTCAGACGCCTCCGATGAAGATGATTTTTATGGCAAAGTTGAACAAATTATCGAACTCACATATCCAGGAATCTTGAATTTGAAGATAATCCTTTTTTATTGTCAATGGTATGACCCTACGCTCGGTAAAGGGACTCGAAAGAACGAGGTTGGCGTTGTCGATGTGCTCTCTTCTCGGAAATATCCAAAATATGAACCATTCATATTAGGTACAAATTCACGTTCCTCCAAACTTATGTCATACTTATTTATACTAACATGAAATGTATTCTTCACAGCGTCTCAAGCTCATCAGGTTTGCTATCTTCCATATCCAAATCCAAAGCGTTCCCGGAAAACATGGTTATCCGTTGTGAAAGTGAATCCGCAAAATTGGATTCAAGGAAAGCTCGTGGAAAATGAGATGGTCATTTTGCAACAAACGGTCGACGAAACAACTGCATCTACGATTCAGGATTTAAATATCGATGGTTTAGTTGATGTGACGCATCCGATGGAAGGTATTGGTTTTGAAATTAGAGATGAAGATCCTACTGATGAATTCCAATGTAATTTATCTGACCACGCCTCCGACGAAGAACCTTACTATGGATAATTTTTTCATGTGTGTGTACTATTTAAATGTTTTTTTTTTGTCACAATACTATTTTATAAGTGTGTAATGTATTTATGGGATTTGTTTATGTGTGTGTAATGTATTTATGGGATTTTTTTGTTTTTGTAATTTTGTAATATATTTATCTATAAAGATGTTTTGAAGTTTAAAGTTTGTAATTTGTGTTATTGATCAACCTTCATTTGCATTTACAAAATTAATTAAAAAAGGTAATTATATATAAAAGTTCATAGATACATATGTGCTTAAGTTACAATGGCAAATTGGTTAACCACACAACACACTCTCTCACATGACTCGGGTTCGAGTCCGGGAAACCCACCCTTTTCTTATTTTTTCATCAACTAATTAAACATTAAATAAAATCGTTTCTTATCATTACCAAATATCTTACTACGGCACAACGGCTTAAGGTTGATAGAAGGAGCATCGGTTACCGAGTTCGATTCCACGGAATCGCAGTTTTTTAAAAAAATTGGTGTCCTCAAATTTGTGACGCTTTAGTGACACTATAGAGTTTAGGGTTTCAGAAATTAATACTCCACAGGCGTCACATATTAGTCGCTAATAAACCACTCTTTTGCGACGCCTTTGAAAATTAGCCACTGATTAGTGACTAATTTGCCACTGCCTTTCACATTTTATCACATTTTTACCGAAAATGTATACCTCCATGATTGATAGATGTATTATGCCTTGTAAAATAACAATGTCAAAGTTTCCAATATGTGGTAGTACATTTTATATCAATGTAAAAAAAAAAAATCTATGTAAAAACTTCATTCCACATACTTTAAAATATAATAGGTATGATTGATGTTGTTATAATTTTTTTTTCCTATTGGTGGTATAAAGGGTATAGCCATTTTATTTAGTGTTTATGGCATAGGGAAAGGCTAAAAGAACAAAATTTGGCTATAAATGTTTTGGGTTTAAGGATTTTATATGTGACAAACTTTATTTCGTCATAAATCAGTGGCAAATATGTGACGTTTTTGTGACACTTTAGCCACTGATATCTAGGATATGTTATCAAAACATTTGGGCCTTGTGGCGGGCTCTTTTTCGCGCCCAAGTAATTTTTGTTGCGACTACGTTGCGACGCTTTAGCGACGCCTACACTTATTACCTGGGGGTAAACCTAATCCCAGAATCATTTAGACGAAAACACAAAACTTTTTCTTATCTTTTCTCTCCGTAGCCGACTCACTCACGAACCTTAATTCGATCGATTCTCACGAATCCTTCGAATTCTTTCTTAAAATCCTTCTGTTTCTTCACTTTCTTCGTATCCCTCAGTCGATTCTGCTTTCAATCGATTGAGATTTCTTTGTTTTTCTCTTTTGTTCTTCATTTCCAAAAAAAACCCTAATCTTTCGACAAATCTCTCTCTCGCTTTTGATTTCTCAAACCCTAATTTTCGTTTGACACCCAAATCTGAATCGAAAACCCAAATCTTCTCAGAAACCCTAATCGACATGGCGGGATCCAAAGGTGTACAAGCCAGAAGAGGAGCGAGTAAAGGCGGAGGCGTTAAGATCCATGGAGGAGGCGTTCAGAGCCAAGGCGACCGTGTTGGCGGTGGAGGAAGATCAAATGCCGGAAAGTCTAACGGTGGTTTTGAGGAACCCTCCACTGGGGGAACTCTTAACATCTCTGCTCCTCGTGTTTCGCAGAACCGGTCAACAACAGATAATCGGGGTAAGGGTATCGCCACCGCAGCCGTGAGAAGGGTAACTCGACATCAAGCCGTGACAAGGGTAAGGCTGTAGACGGTGGTGGAAGCAGCAGTCCCATGGATGGCGGCGAAAGTCTAACACCGGGACGAAAGGGACATAGTTCATCCCACGACTCTAATGTTTCCACCCGTGCTTCACCGCAGAGTCAAGGGACTCCTCACTCGAATGCATCTGTCTCTCGAACCCTTCCTCTCCAGTATCCAGCTTCTTCTAACCGGGTTCAACCTCCACCGGTTATTCAAAGAACCAATCTGACCCTGAATATCCAACCACGACAACACCTTCAGGTTCAGCAGGTTCAAGAAGAAGAAGAACAAGAAGACGCCGAGGAGGATGATGATGATGATGTGTCTTACCTGATGACATCGAGCCTGAGGAAGAAGATGGTGATGATCAGGATGCTGTTCCACCTGAGGGTAATGGCGAAGACGTAGATTACGACCAGCTCCTTGCCAATGTAATGGCTGATCCTACACGTCAGAGCCTTCCTTTACTCAGTGAGAAACCACATCCAGTGCGAGACACTCTCTGGTAAGTACTTATCAATTCTAATTCCATTTACTTATACTGCCTAATTGATTATATAAGATTGAACTGCATAATTGAAAGTACTTATCATTTCTGTTTCCATTTAATTGAATTGCATAATTGATTAGATAAAATTGAACTGCATAATTGCAATGGTTATTTCCATATCTTATTTGATTAGATTGAACTGCATACTTGAACTGCTTATTTGAGTTAGATTGAACTAGGTTTTAGTAACATTTAATCATTGACCGTTTGCTTTATGTTTTAGTACATTCACAGTTTAATTTACCTTATAATTGTATGAGGCTCTATGGTTTGTATACTTTAACATCTGCCCTTATTTGTTTGGAAGGTTTGATCGGGACCAGGGGCTACTAACCCGTGAGATAGGTGGAATCTTTAGGAGAAAGTTCGACGGCCCTTGGTACAGCTGGTCTGTCACTCCAATAGACAAACAGGAGAGATACTTCAGAACATTTGCGGTAAATTTTTCTTTCTTATGTATTTTCATTTCTTTATTACTTCATTTTGGTTTCTGGTTACTTACAAATCTTCTTTACTGTGTAGAGCAAGTTCAATTGGGAGGCAGGGATCACTCAGATTGTTAGGAGCCACTTTGATGCGATTGCAACTAAAAGATTACGAGGGATTGTGAGTCAGGTTAGGACGAAACGAAAGAGGCCAATCTGGATTGGTAAGAAGCTTTGGGCCAGAATGTGTGACTTCTGGGCCACTCCAGACGCTTTGTCTAAGAGCGCTAAGGCTTCAAGCTCTCGCAACTCAGATCGAAATGGACGAGGACCTCACAAACACCGATCAGGTCAATCCTCATACTTGACCATCCAACAAGCTATGGTACGTCTTATCTTCTTTCCTTAATCTGTTCCTTTAGTTTCACACTGCATTTCAGTAACTATTATTCTCTGTTCTAACAGGAAGCGGAATTACAAAGACCTGTCTCTTGGGCCGAAGTATTTCTCAAGACTCATACATGACCGGATGCCAGTTTCATCGATCAAAAGGCAAAAGAAGTTGCCGAGTGTTACGATAAGTGCCTACACGAGGCTATGGATGACCCTGTCGAAGATGGAGAACATTCTGACCTGTCTTCTCACCGAAACCTCAGCATTGATGAAAAAAATTAGCTATTCCTTAAGGTATGATTCCTTATGCTTCTCCTAACTTCTGTTTACTGCTTTTGAGATCTATGGTTTCTGTTTTTGAGATCATTCTTGCTGCTTAAGATCATTGTTTACTGCTTTTGAGATCATTGTTGCTATTTTTGAGATCATTCTTGCTGATTAAGATCGTTGTTTCTGCTTGGCTCATTTAAGATAATTGTTTATGCGGTTCAGATCATTGTTTCTGTTTCGTCATTTTGCTTAGTTGTTAGTTTCTGAAATATATACTTGTTCATGCTTGGATTTAAGAAGATGCATTTAGCTCTATTTATTATAATTTACATATTCATGCTTAGTATTGAGTTATATTTGTGTTTGTTCATGCAGTGTACATAATTCGGTCCTAAGGGTAACCCTTACGGAATGGGACAACTTTCACTGAAGGTGAACAAAGGAAAAAGGAAGATCAGTTATGGTGAGTGTTCGTCGCTAGACCTGCTAGAGCTTCAGGAGGACCTGAAGCGTGCTCGGCAAACGCTTGCTGAGCAAGATACCAAGAACACGCAGAGGGATGTGGAAAATGCTCGCCTTTCTACTGAACTAAAGGCAAGCCAGCAAAGGATCAGTGAGTTGGAGAAGAAGATGGATGCGTTCATGGCGGGCAAACAGCCACCAGTTGACACCAATCCTTCACTCGAGACTGGCGGACCAAGCTTTCTTCCTGCTGTAGCTGATGGTACACCGGATGACACCACACCATATGTCCTTCTTAACTTTTGCACTCTCTATCTCTTAGACTCTATGTTGTAACAACCTTTTTGCTACAATGGTTGTGCAATTGTAAATTGGTACCAACATTGCTTGCTCTTTTGTACATTAGTAGCAAGTTTATCTAAATGCTTGTTTTGTAGCTTAAATTTGAATTTCAACTTCTTTTGTTATTCTTACCTTTTAGCAATTGAAAACTACCAAAACAAACATAAATCAGAACAATTTAAGTGACTCATAAGTGACTCAATTCGGACAACTGAAGAACAATGGTGTCACAAATCAGAGGCAAAATAGTGACGAATTTGTGACTACTAGAAGTTATAACAACATCAATAGAGTCTCTAATTCGTTGCTAATTTCCGACGAGCTCATAGACACAAATCAGTGGCTAATTTGCCACACCCTATATTGTCACAAATCAGTGGCTAATTTGCCACTTTATATATTGTCACACATCGGTCACTAATTTGTGACAACCCATATCAGTCACAGATGCGTCACTTATTTGCGACGACGAAACACAGTCTTTACTCCGTCGGAAATAACCGACGAAAATAAAAAGTCACAAATACGTCGCTTATTTGCGATGGATTTGCGACGCTAAAAATTAGCGACGAAAGAATTGCGACGCCTGATTTTCGTCACAAGGTAGTCACAAATAGGTCATTAGTGACGATTTTGTGACTCTTCTGGGAGTGGCAAATACCCTGTTTTCTTGTAGTGTTGCGACAGAGTTCAAATATTTTGTATGCACACATGAATAGATGCCTTTACCTTTGATAAAAAAATTTCACTGTAGACCTTCCTGAGAATTACAATACTTCGAAATATAAGGAGATATATTTTGTGGATAGCGAAACTCCTTTATCTCTACAATTACATATAGAATGTTATTATTGCCTCTAGTGTTGCAACAATATAGAAACAATACTTACAACGAACAGATTTTAAAGAAATTAATTTGACATGAGACAATTTAATGCAGTGTGACAGATTTTAAACGAAAAGATTTTTTTCTTTGGTGTGCGACTTGGCGCCGAACCGCAACATGTTGTCGGCCGTGTCCTGAGGTTTTGGGAAGTTCGCAACGAAAACAACCACGAAGACTTCTTGGGAATCTCAATCATCTTGCTCGATGAAAAGGTATGAAATAAAAAAAACACCCACCAATCTATTTCCTTACAAAAACAAAAAACCAAAAATACTTACTTAGTTACCTAATGAACAACACTCAGCCATACACTGCTACATTCCACATCCCATAGCAAACGCATACTATGGCACCCTATGGGAAGGAATAATCTTTAAAGTTGAGATGTTTGAGATCAACCCATGCACCTGACACCACAAAATCACCGACCATCCTTTTGTGATCAGATTCAATGATGACACCTCAGCACTCTTTCTTTTGCCACATGTTCAATTACAAAAAAATAAAAATAAAATGCCCCATCGTCTTCTTCTCCTCCACCTGCATGCAGTCTACAACCCACAGAAAAAGCCCAAAACATTGAAAAACCCCACGAAACCAAACTTCTGGCATCCCTCGCCCAACCTTTCTCACCCATTAAGAGCATTATAATTATGGCTTTTAATTGTGGTCATTGATTAAATTTGGGCTTTAAATTTGATATATTCTCCACTCATAAAACACTCTCTTAACTTCACTAACCTCCAAACAATTAGCTTTCGGAATTCTTTATCGTTACCCCTGTTTAATTTCCTTAAAATATCATCATCATACCCAAGCCCATGCCATTTATGTATAAATAGTACTCCCTCCGTTCCAAAATATAAGTTGTTTTACTTAAAATTAAAGAGGGGTAACGATAAAGAATTCTGAAAGCTAATTGTTTGGAGGTTAGTGAAGTTAAGAGAGTGTTTTATGAGTGGAGAATATCGTAACGTATCAAATTTAAAGCCCAAATTTAATGTCCACAATGACCACAATTAAAAGCCATAATTATAATGCTCTTAATGGGTGAGAAAGGTTAGGCGAGGGATGCCAGAAGTTTGGTTTCGTGGGGTTTTTCAATGTTTTGGGCTTTTTCTGTGGGTTGTAGACTGCATGCAGGTGGAGGAGAAGAAGACGATGAGGCATTTTAATTTTTTTAGGTAAAAGAAAGAGTGTTGAAGTGTCACTATAATGACCACGCGTAAACGTTTTAAATGGCAAGAATATCTAAACTTTAATAGATTTTAGGAATTATTGACCATGCGTAAACATTTAAAATGACGCTGTTATATAAAAATTCTCATTTTTTATGATAGTTTTCCTTATTTATACCAATTTTTCTTTTTATCATATTAAATTTGAATTTGTAAAATACTTAAAATTCTAATTATCTTAATTAAGATTACTGTAATAAAACGCGTTTAAGTATAATTGGTTGAACCAGTTTGCCGTAACAGAATTGACGGAGGTCCGTTACTCCTGAATCCTTTTGTCTTCTCTTTTATTAACCCTAGCTTCTTGTTTCTCTGCAAACCCTATCGAAATCTGACCTTGAAAAAATCGAAATTGGTATCTCGATGATCAAATTTCTCTCGTAAATCCGATTATCCTGGTGAATTCATCTGTTTCCGTCATCGATTTTCTTCTATTCGAAATATGAGATTAGGTTTTGAATCTTAAAGGAGGTTTTTTTTTTCTAGGGTTTTGCTTTGACTAAGAATTGCTTCCGTAAAATGAGTTTTCGAAGTTATCTGTTGAATCTTTCCTTGAAAAGATAAGAACTTGAAATGATTTTGCGATGTGAAGTTCTTAATTTATTACTTGGGACAAGAAATTAGGGTTTTATGTTCATTGGTATTAGAGAGTCTGTGATATTAGTTGAATCTACGATTTGGGTGACTTTAACTGTTAGTTATAATTGTGGGTTACAATGAAAGATTTTAAATTTTTCATTTTTTTTTTTCAAGTTGAAAATGGATTTGATAAAGTTGATGTTTTTTTCAAATTCAGATGCTTGTTTTGATTGGTCTCTTGATGTATTATTTGTTTTTGTTGCAGAATAGACTTGGATTAGTGGTTTCATTTCGAAATCGTGATGGGTGCTCCTAAGCAGAAATGGACCCAAGAAGAAGAATCAGCTTTAAAATCTGGTGTTGTTAAGCATGGACCTGGTAAATGGCGCACGATTCTCAAAGACCCTGAATTTAGCGGAGTCTTGTACCTGCGTTCCAATGTCGATCTTAAGGTCATGATCACTTCATTTTCCTTTGTGTTGACTTGATAATGCAATTGTGTTTTTGTTTGTGTGATTATGATTGTTTTATCTGATTTAGATTTTGTTTATTTGTATTTGGGGACAGGACAAATGGAGAAATATGAGTGTCATGGCGAATGGGTGGGGATCGCGTGAAAAGTCTAGGTTAGCTGTTAAGAGGACACACTCTCTTCCTAAACAGGAAGAGAACTCACTTGCCATTTCCACCTCATTGCAAAGTGATGATGAAATGGTGGATGGTAAGCCTTTTTCTACTACCGGCTCCTCTGCATTGCAAGTTGTTACTACCCCTGAACCAAGGAGACCTAATGTAAGGTTAGAAATATCATCTATGTCTATTTCTTTTATTAAATTTCATCTATGTTTGTATATCTCCGGTCTTATAACATGCATTGTTGGATACATCTTATCGTTGTGGCTTTATAATTGTGGAATTATGACCAAGGGGTTTAAAATGTGTGCAAAGTCCTACTTATTCGTCAATGTTTATATCATTTGAATCTATTGGTATAGACACTTTATAACTTTTTTTAAAAAAGTGGCAGGCTGGATAACCTTATAATGGAAGCAATAAGTACCTTGAAAGAGCCTGGTGGCTCTAACAAAACAGCAATTGGTGCTTACATTGAGGTATTCAGTTTTAATTCTCATTTGCTTTCTTTTTCAAAGACATTATGTATTGTTAAACTGTTGTCTGCAGCTAAATTCCATGTCTTTTTATTTTCCTGCATTGAGATTCTTTCTTAGTTCCATGTAAAAGGCTGATTCAGGGAATTGATCATGTTATGTTCCTTGTATTTGATTGTGTAGGATCAATATCACGCTCCGCCAGACTTCAAACGGTTGCTGTCTACCAAGCTGAAGCACTTGATAACTTGTGGTAAACTTGTGAAGGTAAGACTTACATATATAACCAGTTCACCGTTACTTGCGAGGTTTTATTGATCCAGGTTATTTCTCTTTTACAGGTTAAGCGCAAGTATAGAATTCCAAACTCCACTCCTCTGTCTTCCCACAGGAAAACATCTCAGGGGGCATTTTCAGGAATACTAAGGACTTCTTCTTCTTTGCCTTCACCTAATACAGACGGAGACGAAGTGAACGTTCAGACAAGGTCACAGATCGATACAGAGTTAGCCGAAATGAAGAGTACGAACGTACAAGAGGCAGCAGCGGTTGCAGCACAGCTAGTTGCAGAGGCAGAAGCTGCTATAGCAGAGGCTGAAGAAGCTGCAAAGGAAGCAGAGGCAGCAGAAGCTGAAGCAGAAGCAGCTAAAGCTTTCTCTGAAGAAGCTTCAAAGATATTGGAAGGACGAAACCACTGCAACATGGTAATAACATATTCTTTTAAACATAACACATGAAATTCTCTAACAGAGAAAGTATTTGCTTATCTTATACTGGCTTTGTATTGAAAACAGATGATCCGTGCCTGAGGTAATGGAGAGAGGAGAGGAAGAAGTAGTGTTTGTGTTGTTGAGTCTCTACTTGAAACTCTGTTTTAGTTGTAAGCAGTTATTGTATGTGTCTATTACTTGTTTTCTCATTACTGTTCAGATACTTTTATATCCTGTTGTTTGGATTTGTAAACTTTTGAAAATTTTCAATCCAATTTTAGGAGTTTTCATGTACAATTCATGCCTGGTTATTATATTTTCTAGAACTACATGTAGAATCTAGAAATTGGATTGATGCAGCAAATTCAAAACATAGTGCAGTTTCTCTAGAAGCTCAAAACCAAAGGAACACAATCTTTGGGCAATTGTATTGTTCACACTTCACTTTACATACAAAATAAGATTTTAAAAACTCAAGACATACTTTGAAGTAGTACAATATTCTTTGGGCAACCAACGTAGCAACAATACAACACAAGTTGAATTAACTCAGATCATTGACTAGACTGGAGGATTTGGGTATGCTTTTGGTTTCGGTTTCACTTCGATTTCATTAACACTTCGAACAAAGATTGCGTCTGGTTCATGCCTGCAGAAGCCCAACAATGAAGAATCAGTTAAAAGAGAGATTAATCGAAAGCAATTACAAAGAGATCTCGAGAATGCTATCTGCAACTCTAAAGGTCCGTGAAACGAATGTTTATATATGCCTTTTAATCGCATCTAACTAAACTGATTCATTCTGGTAAAGTGTCCGAAGGCACGGAAAAGATTATAGAGTGAGATTCTTACGGTTTGTCTCCCTCTTCAAATGTGTAGCTAGAAGCAACAGCCAATAATCCACCATCTCGGCTGAATGAGAGTGCAGCAATACTAGTTGGATACTTAGAATACTACAGAGAAAAATAAAGGAGTGATTTACTTACCAAAGAACAATAAAAGAAATTTGATATAAGAAGTTCTTGTCATTACTAAACCTGATATAGCCTCTTCTTGTTGTTACCATCCCAAACGTTGACGAAACCATCACACCCTCCAGTAGCAAAAGTGCCATAACTACAATTTAAAACCATTAGGTTATTACAAGTGATAAGAGTTGTTCTATTGGGACAGATTCCTTCAAATTAGTAGACAATCAGATTCATTCTAAGATAAAGACTTACATTGGATGGAAGGCAATCGCGTTTACAGGGTAGACGATGTCCCTTCCATCTTCTGATTTCCGGTGACATTTGAAAGCATATCTGAAAAAGAGGTTGAAAGATTATAATCAGATGAAAAGAGAGTAAAATTCGTCGTAAAGAGGTGACAGAAAAATCATTAGGAACATACTTTTTAGCTTGAGCAGCCTCCGATAGATCAAAAAACTCCATTGACACCCTCCCTTCAACAGAGCTAAGGGCATATCCTGCAAAGTATTATTCAAATCAAAAAGTGTGGAAGAGGAAACTGAGGATACTGAATATACTTGTAACATTAAAAAAGCAAAACAAAACCACCGAAAGCAACATGTCAAGCCATTTAACCTGTTCCATTGGGATAACAACGGACACATCTTGTCTGGTATTTAAGTGAGGACTCTCTTTTTTGCTCAGGCTGAGACATATTTCTGAGATCATAAATGTTGACATGCCTTCCTGCCGTTGCCACTACCAAACGATTTCCAACAAGAGAAAGAGAGTTAACACGCTCAGGTTGCTGATATGATCCAATCTGTGTGCGTTCCGGTCCACTTGCACCTCTTGGGTCCCAACATTTAATTGTTTTATCCCAACTTCCAGTGATCACTTGCCCTATAACATAACATAAACGATAGCGAAAGCTGATATTTGAGTTGCAAATAAAGTTGCAACATGGATGATAATCTATGCTCTTAACACAAAGGCGTCTAAATAAGCAACATTTAACATATTCCATCAACGTTATATCAGCAGAATGACAATATCTAGACAAAGTATCAACAAGATAAATGTTCAACTAAGCATCAAGAACATAATTAACGCTTTACCAACCTGCAGCATAAGAATACTCAACACATCTCCCTGGTTTATCATGCGTCCCCAAAATCTCCTCTTTCCCAGCATTAAAGTCAATCCTGAAGTATATAACAAAACAAACCACCAAATTGTTAAATAAACACAATACATATACTAAACCACCCTATGAGTTTTTCTTTCACGGATCCTGAATTTCAAAGATAACTTTCCATAGGCATTGTTGGAAAAACAAATCTGACATGACCTTTATACTATTCTATTAGCCACAGATCCAAGACTTAGAATTCGTACTTGAACTTCCAATTTAGCTACATAAGCAACTAGCTAAGTATTAAACAGAGTCGATTTAACTCCCTTATAGCATCAATAACACTAAATCTCACTTTCAAAAATAAAATTCACAGATTTATTACCCAAAAACAAAATCAGGAAGAAGGAGAACAAAATCAACACACCTTCGAACTTTATTATCAGCACAAACACTAAACCCAGAGGAATCGTCATGAAAACAGCAATCGAGAACCGCTCCACCATGCTTAAACTCTCCTCTCAACGAATCGGCGGTCGCATCGTACAATCTAACACTCTTAGATCCAAACCCAGACCAAAAATCATCAGATTAAACAAATCAAACTTCAAAAAATCAGTAAAATCAATCTCCGAAAGAAGAAAGGGGGGAAAATCAAATACCATATCCCATGAAGAAACAAGTAAATGATCGCTACTATTGGAAAATCGAAGATTAGAAATCCCATCTGAAGGAGGATTCGAGAGCTCGCAACCGACGATCGGCACCAAAGTCATCGTGAAGAAGAAGACGAATTTCTAGGGTTTCTTCTAGAGAGAGAGTGAGAGGGAAAGAGATTTTGAAGAAAATGAAATTCAAAATTCTCTAATCGGATCTGTTTATTATTTCGATTATTTTTTATTGTTTATGCAAAACTGGGCCGTTTAAAATATGTTAATGGGCCATAAGTTAGGCCCATAAAGTAGAATAAAGCAATTAGAAACCGTCTAAAAGTGTGATGATGTTTTAATATGCCGAGTAGCTTAATCTTGCCACGCACGTATGGATAAAAGTAAAACCTTGTCCTACTTTGGCTTATCGTGTACTTCTTAGTTACGTGACATCATCATTACTAAACGTATGGTAAATAATTGGCCACCTGTATAAGATCACGCCACGTCATATCTACAAATAAACTCCATTCAACATAAACTTGTTTTTTTTTAATGAAAAAAAAGAGAGAAAAAGATTATTGCATTGAGATTGATTTCCTTAGAATCATATTTCAATAAATATTTATTTTCTGGCAAGACAATTGGAGTTTATCAGTATTTAACTAAAATATAAAAATAAAAATAAATCAGTATTTAACTAATTTCCACGCGGAAAGATATTAATGTTTGAAATTAAAAGAAAAATACCAAGACAGTAGTAACTCACACATAATTAGATTTCCTTTTTTCTTAATTTCCATTAAACAGTTTTAAACTCAATAGCTTTTTTTAGAGTTTTTTAATAGTTTTCTCTCCCACTGTCACTCTTAAAATGGAAAATTTAAACTTTTAACTTTTTTATAGGAGTGGATTTTTCCAATTTTTAGAATCTTTAGATTGAGTTAATCTAGAAAATTCCGGGATTTAATAAAGATTTACGTATGTTTTTCCTTAACTCAGTTTCCATATCCTATTGTTATCAGGAAACAAGTCACACCACACCGACTCATAAACAAAATCCTGTATATATGTACTAGTGTCAGATTAAGTAACTGAATCAAAAACCACACTCCAAGAATACACAGATCGAAAACAAGAAGGACGATGATGAATATGGCGATTTTGAAAAACAGAGTTATTGAATTTGTGAGAGAAGGCGAGTTTTCGAAACGTAAGCGTTCTCGTGATGACGAAGATCCTAATCCGAAACGTTTAAAATTCCGGCGAGAAGAAAAAGAAAACGGCACCGTTTTGGTTCAGTCGCCTAACTCAATACGACACCGAGATTCTTCTCCTTCTTCTTCTGAGACGGTGAAACAGAGCATGGAAGAAGAACTAGAAGAAGGCGAGTTTGTAAACGACGACGTTATGGTTGATGATCGTAAGTTGACGTGTAGTGAAGAGAGTTTTGGTGATGATGAAGAAGATCTTTCTCCTTCTTCTTCAGTGAAACAGAGCATCGAAGAAGAAGAAGATTGTGTAAACGACACCGTTTTGTTTGATGCTCTTAGGTTAAAAATCAGTCAAGAGTCAATACGACAACGTTTAAGTGGTGGTGATTCTGAGATGGTGAAACAGAGCATTCAAGAAGAAGAAGAAGAAGAAGAAGAGTGTGAAAACGACGACGTTTTGGTTGTGCATAGTGAACAAGAAGAAGAAGACTGTGAAAACGACGACGTTTTCTATAAGCCGTGGAGAGATAGTCTTGGTGATGATCAAGATTCTTCGTCTTCTTCTCCATCTGAAGATGTCATGGCTGCTCTCATTCTCCTTCAGCTTTTACGTGATAGGCAAACGCCAAAGAAACCGCAAACGCAAACGCTACCTCAAACGCAAACGCTAGCTTTAATGGAGACGCAGACGTATACTTGTAGTGTATGTGGGAGAGGTTTTTCTTCGTATCAAGCATTAGGTGGACACAAAGCTAGCCATCGTGTTAAACCGCTTGTTGAAAACGCAAACGCAGAAGGTGGAGATAAAACGCGAACAAAGACAATGATGGCTCCTTCTGGTAAAATCCACAAGTGTTCTATATGCAATACTGTGTTTCCTACAGGACAAGCACTCGGTGGACACAAACGGCGTCATTTCGAAGGCGTTTTAGGTCATAAACGCGGTCAGAACGACGTTTTTATCGGTGGAGATAAGTCTTGGAGTCCTCCTAGTAATGGGAGTGTTGTAACAAATGTGTCGGAACCAGAGCAGAGACATAGTTCACGTGGGTTAATGATAGATCTTAACGAACCGCCTTTGCCGGAGTTTGGTGAAAATTGCGGCCGAGACGTGGAGGAGGTCGAAAGTGCAATACTAGCGATTAAGCTTTGATAAAAAGAAGATTTTCTCAATTACTATAAGGATGAAGAAGTTTAGTTTTTTTTCTTGTTTTAGTTTCTTAATAGTTTGAATTCGCATAGTGACACAATGCTGATACTATACTAGCAAAAACGTTTATAAGTTTTATGCTAGTTTGAATCTACAATTGTGTCACTATACTAACAAAATTTGTACTAGTTTAAGTTCTCGTTTTTTTAATTTTTTTTTTTTTTTCTGGTTCTTTTGTACCAATATGTTAAATATTATTTCTTCATCCATCTATATCCCGGTTATTGAATTTGATACCTAGATTTGGTACAGAAGTAAAAAAAAAAACTACAGTATTACAACTTTTGTAACGTTAAAAAACAATTGGAGTTTAAAAAGCACACGATAAACGACAAGAGATCTTAACACAGAAAAGAAAAACGGCAACAAGTCTAGAATTAAGAAGACAAAATCAGTGATTCATACATTACTACCACTACTACATCTTTTATATGTACACAAAGCCAAATAAACCATTAGAGAAAAACTTGTATACAAAAACTAAGCTTACTTACTTAAGAGGAATCACCTGCAATCTTACAATAAAAACAAACGTAGAACTACGAAAAGCAAGACAGAGAGAGATGACGATGATGATAAACCCGCGAATCTCACCTTGATCTTGGTTTTGAAAACGATAAGGTCGGGATTCGTGGAAGGAAAATGCACCGTGTTAGGAAAATCTGTTCTCGGTGTTGTCAAAAAGAACAAATCTGTTATCTTGAGGAAGATCAGTTTTTTTTTCTTCTCTACAGTTGTGAAGTCAAGCTGCTTGCGAATGGTATCCGACTTAGTTGTATTATATGCGTTTTCATGCTACACTCCGTAACCTGTTTGTTTCCATATACCCCAAAGCCATATCAGAATCACATTGCGGAGTAATCTAAACCCGTAAATAAAAAAAGAAAGATTTTTTACCTGCATAGCTGCTACTCTTGATAAGAAACCTTGACATCTTTCAAGCAAAACTTTTTCCTTTGCAGTTATATTCACGGTTTCGACCATTACAGAATTCATTTCATCAACCTATTCGCCATCAACCAAAAATGAGCTTAAACCATAAAACACAAAGTTACAGTAATAGAATAACTCAAGAGACAGAGCATTTTTTACCTTCAACGTAAGCGAGAATATGGAAGATGACATGGCTTGCATTACATCGACGGCTGAACTAACAGCATGCTTGAGGTCTTGTATATCAACCTAAACAATTTCGAGACGCTTGTTAATTTTTTTTTTTTTGTTTTACCTATGATTGTAAAATTAAGCCAAGACAATCTACTAACCACGGTTTTTCCAGCTATTGGTAGACGAAGCGTGCTGGCTTTCAAGGATTCGGTTGCTCCTGACAAAGAACTTGAATGATCTTTGTCCATAACAGACCATTCTTCTAGATAACCCATCTACAATTTAACAAATACACGGAGCGAGTTTATTATATGTCTCACCTATAGGGATATACTAGTACTAAATAAATATATCTCAAGTTTACTTGTCACAGATTCAGAATGTTGTGAGATGATTCTAAGCAAGTAAGTATACCAACTTCAAGAGGTTGATAAAAAACTCTACCTACCATACATAAATAATTAACTACGGTCCAGATTCATTTGCTTCAGTAACGGTGAAATTCCAATTCTGCAATAACTGAGTTATATCCAAAACTTTCTTTTCTAATTTCAGCAAGAACGAATCACTAAGCTAAAGTCCATAGAATATTTGTCATATTGGCCCCTTTAAAGTGAGAAATCTTTAAGACTTGAACAAAAAACTTCACATTCTTACCTGTCCTCTAAGAATAGAAGCCAGTTTCAATTTCTGCCTTAGCAAAAGCAACTTGATTCGTTTCAAAGTGACGCTGTGGCGCAGCTCCGAGATTGATACCCATGCATTCCACAAGTTTTTCTGGCAAAACAGAAACAAAAAGTAATTTCACCTTCTCTGTTTTGCCAGAAACCACACAAAAACAAAGGCCGTAAATTAAACCATGTTCTCTGTCTATACTTAAAACCATGTTCTTGAAAGATTTCAACTAAGGGACACGAGACCGTAAATTAAACTTATTGAACCAGAAAAGGAAATGAAACAGTTATAAGCCATACCTCTGCGTTTAATCGTTGCACCATTGAAGTAGAATCCGCCCTCGCATTGACAAACCGCCACTGCAAGTAACGGTTATATAAAAGCCTCAACAAATGAGCATCCATAACACGATCTTCCCCGATTTTCCCTCTCCTAATATCAGCAGAGAAACTAAGAATCGAAGGTGTGTTGTTACGGTTATAAGCATTCATTTGATCAGAAACTCCTCCATTCCTCACTCGAGAAGGACTCAAAAGTGCCCTAGCTGGAGAAGACGACGATGTAGTTGTCGCCCAAAGCTTACTCGGTGAAGCAGAACGAATAGCAGAACCTCTTAAAGGAGAAGCCATACCACGAGGAGACGATAAAGGAACAGCATCACCGCTAGAAAACCGTTTCGAAAGTCCAAACTTTGACGAAACGGTCTTGGGGCTAGACGATAACGGCGAACCAGGATCCTGCAACCGTCTTAACCGGCTATTAGTCTCTTGCCAAAACCTAGCAGAAGCCATTATATTACGAGGCAAGCTCCTCGAATTCGAGTTATCGCCATTAACACCACATTCTTGTACACCATTAGTACTACCAGAAGAAACACTATCAGTATCAGAAGCAGTGAAATCACAAGGTCTTCTTTGACTCTCTTCTCCAATTTCCAAACTTTCCAAATCTAAACTCATTCTTCCATTACTAGAAACCCTAGAACTCTCATCAATCATAGAATTATGCAACACTGATCTCCCAACAAACCCAGATCCAAGTTTTCCTCTATCACTACTACAATCTAAGCTTCTAGAAAGCGGATTCGATTCGGGATTTCCTCTACGAGAAGCTCCAGGCCATCGTTGTTGGTCTAACGGCTTCGAATTCTCTCTCTGATCTCGAACCGGAGTCGATCTCCGCCGCTCCGGTGTAGATTTCCGGTGAGAAACCGGCGTTGTCGTCTCCTTCTTTTTGCTAATCGGAAGCGAAAACGCTTCGCCTTGAAACGAAACAGATAAACTCCTCGTCGACGTAATAAGCATCTTCGTCGCCGCCGACATTTCCGTCCCGGTGGTCCCTACAGTCACCGGAACCGGCGACTGTCGGCGACGGTCCACCGATTGTGACCGTTTTGGTAACAACGACGGCGTTTTGATCGGATTCGAAGCGGAATTCGCCGGACGAGAGAGTAAAGGAGATGGGTATCGTTTACTTGTCTTCAAAATCGCAGAGGAAGAAGAAGAAGACGAAGAAGAAGTGGTTGTTGTGGTGGTTGAGGAAACAGAGTGTGAAGGAGAAGGAGATAAGTAACGAGAAGGGACTTGTTTGCCTCTGGGTTTTCGTTGTCCGCCATTGTTAGTGATGGATTGAGGTCGATCTCGAGGTGGGTTTCTTGAGTCGGTGGTTGAAATTGCTGCAGCCACCATTGTTGTGTAAGAAAACTCTTCTTCTTCGTTGAATCTCCTCACATTGCATTCAAGAGGTATTGGATTTGACTGTTTTTTTTCACTCCTAAACTTAACAAAAATCGAATCTTTTTCAGAGATTTTGGAACGAATCGAAGAATTGGAGATGGGTTAGAGAGAGATTTAGCATTTGGGGTTTTGATTTTACAGAAGAAGAGAGCGATGTGAAGAAGAAGAAGATGGGGAAGAAATTTGGCAAGTGGGGTTTGTGGATTTGGGGTTCCTTCCTTGGAAACTTTTTTTTTTTTTTTGTTAAGAGTTTATGTGAGAGAGCTCTTTAAGTTTAAGTCTCTTTTTATTTTATTTTAATGTTATTTTATTTTGCTTTTTCAGAGGTTTACATCAACTTTAAAGGATTCGATTTGCCCTAAAACTAATACTTTATTTTAGTTAAGTTAATTATTTGGTTTGCTGCAGTGTTTATTCTTAATTTTGTGTGTTTGTGATGATTTATGAAAGATCAGAAGTTAAGTTTCTTTTTTTTCTTACCTTTATAGTTTCTACAGTAGTAAGATTAGATATTTCTGATTCGTTTTCAAGTTTATCAAGCATTAATCAAATTCAAAACTAAATGACTAAAAAGAATACCATGAGAAGTTAAGTTTCTTCTCATGAATTAATTACCATTATTTGCATTTACAAAAATAAAAAAGTAGTAGCTAGAAAATATTTAATTTTCTTATAAAATTTATGAAAATAGCATGAATAATTGAACAAAATCAAATTAGTCTATTAATGAATCAATAGTTTTGGTAAGTTTTTGCTTACATTTTTATAAATGGGTTAATTTACTAGATAACAAAGAAAAGAAATTAAACCTAAAATACAAACTAAGAGCCCTACTTCCAATGGCCAAGATTTTGTCACATTGGCTATTTTTGGTTAGTTTTTTAGTTTTAGTTTTTTTCTTTGTTATCTACTCAATTATCCCATAAATTGATGATGTTGAAGCTACTATTTATAATATTAACTCAAAAAAAATTGTGAGGCTTGTCAAGTTGTCATGATATGTGATCTATTATGCTAACTACCATAAATTTATATGGTTCAAAACTTGAATATGTGTTAGATGTTTTACCTATTCTGGTTGATTTATATGACAAAGAATTAAAATTTTAAATGTTTTCTAAGTGGGGATTCACATAACTAACAAAAGATCGAGAGTGTTTCTTATTTGATACATATTATTAATGGTTTGGTCGTTATGAAATTTATATCATGATTCGTGAGATTAATATTATCATTGAAAAAAACGTTTATAAAAGAAAATTGGTTTATCTTTTGTGCTTTTTGGAAAGTTGATTGAATATTTGCATGTGCTCAAATTGATATTTTTCTTAGAACTGTCATTTGGGGATTACTTTTGGTTCTCTTTTACTTGAGAGCTTTCCTTGGCTTTCAATATTTACCACCCCTAGATAATTACCATATCTTAACCCACAATTAAGTACTTGTAACTAAGCAAAGCAATAAAAATTAGAAAAGTAAGATATATAAATAATTGAACAAACATTTAGTAATTTCGAGAATATAAAGTATGAAAAGAATTAAATACATAGTCGGCATTAGCTAATTCTGACGTTTCAGTTATAATAAGTAATTGACCTTAAAATGTCGAATGGGAATATTTTTTATAAAGAGAATAGTAGTATGTTTTACGCATTTGAAGAGATAGCGATGTGTACATATGATTTACATACATACCGAATTTTTAAGAAAATAAATATACTATACCCATTATAAAAATTAAAAAGAAATACGTTTTCTCGTGATTGGTTTGGTCGTGTGTGGTCAATATAGAGTCAACTACAATAAAAACTCTATAAATGAATAATATTGGGACCACGATATTTTATTAATTTATAGAGTTATTAATTAACCGAAAATGGAAACTTTCAATAATTTTTTTTAAATAATTTTTATTTTTGTTTTTTTAATTCATATTATGCTATATTTTTATGAAATTAGTTTATTCACTTTGTTTGTTTATACTATATCAATTAATGATAGAGTTATAAACAAATTTCATTTCTAAGAAAAAAATAAACAACACTAAAATGATATATAAATATATTTTAGTCATGTTTATATAGCATATATTAATTTATGATATTATTGGGGCCATATATTTACATAGGATTTCTAAAAAAAATATTATCTTATCGAATTGTGTTATATTTTACACCAGCCCGACTCGGGACCGGCCAAATTTATTAATTTAGAGAGTTTATTAATTTATCGAGTATTAATTTATAGAGTTTCTACTGTATGTAATTGAAAAACAGAGGTCGTTTTGTTTATTCCATTTTTTTCTTTTTAAGGGAGAGACTAATATGTGTGAGATAAATATCACTAACAAAGTAATGTATTTTTATAATTAGTATTTAGGAAATATTTATAGGAAATCAAAAGATGTAATGTCACTTTTAGCTCCCATTTATATTTTTCTTGCTTTGGAGTGAGTATTAGTTAGTCCTTATTTAGTCATTTTTGCTTAGAGTCAAAGCTATCTTAAACAACTCTCTTAACAATAATAATAACAGCCATAGTTTAGAATTCCACAAATCGCGAATCATTAACAGTATTTTATGGAGATTATATTTAAGTAATAGGGATATATGGTTATAATGATGAATTGATGATCATGCTCGTTTTCAAACAATAAAAATAAATCTCTAATATAGTAACGGGAAAATTATTACCAATCTCATCGCTTTTAATCAAATAAATGGCAATGATATGAACTAGATTATAGTCTAGTGATATGATTAGATGAGCTTGCATAATGGACTAGTCGAATGGCCGTTTCAAACTAGTGATAGGCATGTTCAATTTTTTTACTAAACATATTCAATATGGTTAAATAGTTGTATAGTCAAAATGTTAATATTCGAATTGAGGTCATGTACCACTGCTCCATTCGTACTTAAGAAAAGATGGTATTGACTAGTCGTGTCTACAGTTTTTTTTCTAAATAAAAACTATAAAAATTATCCAATATGATTGTTTTGAAGATTAATCTATAATCTATATAGTGGTCTCATTGTATACGATGGAATCCTTTATAACTTTATCAAATAAAAAATTTAATCCTATGCTAATCAGTTTTATGTTTCCAAAAAATACTTTACATTAATCGATCCGAAAGAAGGATACGGCACACTCCCAAAACTCCGGAATCGTGTTCATCTTGTGTACATTAACGAAGGAATTGCCATTGTATCAATATATATATATATATAATCTAAATTGTCCTATAAATCTTTTAATTACATAAAATAAATAATTTGGTTAAACCACCAAACCAAATGTTGAAGAAGGTGTAGGGATGGGATCTCTTGGGTTGTTATAATTAATTGGGAAAAAAGGAAAATGCCTTTAAGGACAATCTCACTCTCACAAACAAAACACTATCTAACCACTTTGACAACTTCATTACACTAAAAAAGCAATAGCGTGAGTACAATGAGTCTCTCTTTACTGGTATTAAGTTCTCATATTTGCATATAGGATAGGATCGATTGGGTTATATATATTTTTTTTAAACGTCTGAATTATTATAGATATTACAATCATCACTAAACTAATTTGATCTATTTGACCTAGTTCTATTATGATGATATTCATCTATCTCTTGTCAATGCGATTATGATGAATAACTTCCACTTTTGTCTCCATGATGTAGCTCTCCATGTACGACATCTCCACTGATGCAGCTGTCTATGTGCGACATCTCCCATATGGACAAGCTCTCCTCAACGAACAGCTCTGCATGTACGACATGTTCTATGATGGACAGACTCTCCCTGACGATTGGCTTAGCATATACGACACCTCCGGTGATGGACATGGTCTCTCTGCACTCTAGAACTTTCAAGAAGCGATTTCCTCCATTAATCTGCAATAAAATGTATTATCTGGGATTCGAACCCCAGACTTGGTGTAGAAACCTTTAAACCCTTGACCATTGGGCCAATGGGCTTCCACAATCGATTGGTTATATAAAACAAACTTTTTTTTTTGTGTTACGAAATAGCGGTAAAATCAACTATATAGTTAAAACGGTAACAAACAATGATAAAAAATGATGATATCATCTCTTTCTATTATCATTTTTGTACGGCTTTATTGAATGATTTTTTTTCTTCAACTTTATAAGAGTTATGAAACTACTCTAAATCATTTTAATTTGATATATGATCTTCAACAAAATGATAGATCACAATGAAAATTAGATGATTCGTTAGATGTCATTGTAGAGATCCTAGAATTTGTTGAATACTAGTTGAAATAATGAAATTAGAAAAAGAAGAAGATATTTCTATAAATTCGAACGTTAGGTTAGGTCTAATATACAACTACACGCATGTATTGTAGTAGGTTTTTTATTAGTAAGCTTGTAAGATCCATATCCATTACTATATAAGGGTCCCTTTTATATATTACATTTATGGATTAGGAATTGTTTATTAGCCAAGTTTCTTAGATCATGTAACTTGAAGCATAGTTCATAGATTATTGACTAATCATATTTTTTAATCAGGAACAATATCATGTATAATCACTTGAGAGGCCAGTATTAGTTAGTCAGCTTTTAATTAAATAAAAAATAAATTTTTTTTTTGACAAGTACTAAAGTAATATTAATAATTTAATATTGTCACCTTTTCACTTTCCAGACTTGGAACATCCTTTCCACTTAATCCCAACACATTCTTCTTCGAAAGCTTTTTTCTTACATTATCACTATATCTTATATATTCCTCCTTTTCTTCCTCTCAATACAATTTTCAGACTATAAATATATATTAAACTTGTATTTGTAGCTCATAAATACATACATTTCACTTAGTCTAAAACAAGTAGCTTCTTTAACAAGTGTAAATGGAGAAATACAAATTTTAGTTAATCCCCAAATAGAATATCCTCTATATTTAATTACAAGTAATGGAGCATCTGCAGCTCAAATTGTAATATTTATCGATTTTTAGAAATATGGGTTTGGCACAAAGCATGAAACACATGGAGAGTACTGTAGAATATTATAAAATTATTTACCACAATTAAGTAATTATTTAGTATTATAATTAGCTGATTATGCGTGCCCTTGAATCAAACAAAGACGTGATTTAAGTACTTGATTTTTTGGTTGTTCCTAAGTTTCTTAGAGGTAACGTTTCACAAATTGCACGAAAAGTATGAAAGGCAGATAAGTTAAACTAAGGAAGAAATTTTAGCACCAGTCAAATGTTATGTACTACAACTCTTTCAATTTATTTGAACAAATTTGCACTTTTTTGAGAAAGAATGCTCTCTTGAAATGCATGAAAGTAAAAACATAGCTATGATAATTATTTGGTTAACATATACATTTGTATGTGAATGATCAATAAAAAAGTATGTTTGTGACAAAAAAGAAAAAAAATCACATAGTTTGGAGAGTTAGAATAAGTGCGAGTAGTTTAAGTCTGCACTTTACCTAGCTTTGGAAGATCATAATTAAAGCTAAAGAAAGAGTGAGAAATAAGAGTGGAACTAACTCACTATATGATACTAGCTAGTTGAATTGGCCACGACCACTAGAGTCTCCTCAACCACGGTTTCCTCATCCTCCAACTAGAGTCCACTACATTTCTTGAACTTTTTGGGTTGGTTTGATTGATCTTCCTCCTCGGTTTCTTTGTGAAGATGCAACTTTCATTCATTTTCCTCCAATAATGCAAATTGGTTTCCCTTTGTTCCCACACAATCTTCTTTATTGTCTCACTCTTATAACCAATAGTGTTACCTAATAATATATATATATATATAGGTGCTTCCAAATCCAAAGATTGTGATGGAGATTGTTTTTTAAAGCTATAAACGAAAGTTTTAATACTCCACTTAGGTGAAAATTGTCAATGCAACACTTATTACGCAGGGTTAATTATCCTCAACCAATCTATCAACAATTTTTATCTCCTCTATTTTAATGAGTTGCTTCATAGTTCATAGAAAAGGATTTTACATAGATCAATATAACCTATCTTTACTTTGTTGAAATATTTTTTTCCATACAAAAAAGTAGTTAACAAATGGGTCGTAAATATATTAAGTCAAGTATCTAGAATTCCATAGAAGAAGTTCCATGAAGATCACAACTTTTCTGCTCACACTCTAACTTGCCCCATCTTGCATCCACTCTCTCACAAGGGAACACCAATTTCCCCAAACTGCAAACAAATTTAGAATCACACACATATGGATCATAAGTTCTCAATTCTTTCGTTTTTAGATCCTCATAAAAATTTCAAATTCACAACTCTCCTTTCAGTTTACCTTCTATTTACGGTGTTGTGTACATGGCAAAGCCAATGCGAAAACTCCTCCTGCGATCCAGCTTGTGTGGGATTCGATCTATCATGACATAACTCAGAGAACGAATGTTCAAGATCGAGTACAGTAGGATGCAATGAGCTACAACATGAACAATACCTTAATATTTCTTTGAAGTGATCCGCGCAATCTCTACAAGGGTATATTCGAGAAAGTATCGCCATCTACACAGAAAAAAATGTTCAGTATTAGCTTTCACATGAAGAACACTTGGGACTGCAGGTTCTTGAGAATAACTTGTCGAAAAGTTTAAGCCTTGATAACTTTTTTCGAAGTTTCAAGCTACAAATTCTAAGCTTCCAAGTTCATTAATACCAATTTCAACCTCGTTTACGATGATAGACTAGGGAAAAAAAAGAGTTGTACCAGTTCTTTAACATCCTTCTTTTGCTGCCTTGTTGGTTTTTCTGGATACTGATAAAAAAGAAGAAGCATCTGATTCAGAATACGTACTCGAGTTTAACCCATTCACAAAAATCTACTTATAAACTACTAGAGATCGAATCAATGTGATAAGATTGAAGTATGGTAATGAATCACCTATGTAGAGAAAGATAGTAACGAATGTTCAACCGAAGTGTCAAATCGCGATTAAATTTGAGAAACCTAAAGCAAACTCAACCTGTGCAGCAAGAGTGTGCAGAAATGTCCATGTAGCTCTTCCAAGCTCCTCTTTAGTCACAGGACCTGTATACTTGTCCTGAAAAGAATATGGAGTAATGGTTACACATTTACACATGTTCTTATCAACAAAACCCAATGCAAAGAAATGAATATGGATTCACATAGTTACTTTACTAAACCCTTTTCAAAGACAGTCTAAAGATGAAAACTTTCGTTATGAAACCATCAATAACTTCAAATCATCATCTCAAATTAGTATATCAGTAATAATTTGCTCAGTATGCAATACCATATAATAAAGTATCTAATTTTCAACCATAAAACAGTTCATTGAGGAATTTCGTCGAACACGTTAGTGGTAACCATAAGCAAGAGCAGATTTTGAAAAGTTGAAAACAAACCCAGAAAATTAATTGAAGTTGGAATAGATTTCGAATCAAAGATTCGTACCTTGAGAGGAAGTTTCTGAAGATTGGGATTGTTGGTTGCGATTGGAGGTGAAGAGTCGAAGGAGATGGGGTTTTGGATTGTAGATGATGAACGAGGAGTGTTTTTGACGCCGACGAAATTAGAGAGGTGGGCTTGGACGCAATTTGATACCTTCTCGAAGGTATGGAGCAGAGGCTGCCATGGATTCTCACCCATTTCTATTGTTCTTCGGAGAAATCACTCAGAGCCAAAAAAAAATGAAAAAAAAAAAAAAAAAGTTGCGACTTGGAGACCATTTTCTCCCTAAAAAAAAGTAAAAAATAAAAAATAAAATGTATAATCATTTCACATAATACATACATTAATTATGATATTTGTTACATTTGATTAATTTTTTATTTGTTACAATGCTACTAGTTTAGTACTAGTTTGCAATAGTTGCTCAAAATTCTATTATTTCCACACAACGTTAAACAATTTTTGTTAATTTGTGTTAAAATACTAGGTTTCTTGGTCTGAGGATAGTTCAATTGCAATGAATGAGAGAGTATGTTGTTGTACTCAGAATTTGTGTTAATGATTCTTATGATTTGGTAAATGTTGAATTCTTTGTGAATGTTGTTGGAATATGTTTAACAGATATAGAGGAACAAAAGAAAGGAAAGTATAGACTAAATCAGTGATGGTGAGGATACTGAGTTAGGACATTTCTATAAGCCTCTTCCTTGCTTCGGTTTTGGAATCGGATGGTTCTCGTGAGTATATAACACTCACTCGTTATCTATCATTATGGCATTTGGTTTGTTATGCTGAAGCTGATTCGTTTATCGGTTTATTGCCATGGATTCTCACCCATTTCTATTGTTCTTCGGAGAAACCACTCGGACAAAAAAAAAAAAAAAATGGTTGCGACTTGGAGACCATTTTCTCTCTAAAAAAAAGTAGAAAAAAATAAAATAAAATGTATAATCATTTCACATAATACATACATTAATTATATTTTCTTATGATATTTGTTTCATTATTCAGCATTATAAATCAATCATAATAATTAAAAAATATTTCATACATTTGTATTAATTATATTTTATTTGTTACAATGCTACTAGTTTAGTACTAGTTTGCACTTTGCAGTAGTTGCTCAAAATTCTATTACAACGTTAAACAATTTTTAGCAACACATTATTGATGTAATCTTGTTTACATTGGATCCCTAACAAAAGAAAATTTTACTTATTTCATATTATACATTTGTTCCCCAATTGAAATTTACACAATATTTCTTCAAACTAGCTAGATAGATCCTTCTGATCCAAATAATATGAACAATGGTCATTGACTTTTTCCTTATAGTTTTTGTCCATTTATTTATCAGAAATTTAATATCTCTTTGAGTTTTCATGCCATTAGTTGTTTCCTCGAGTCCTTTCTTCTTCCTCAGCCTTACTCCAAGCAGCCTGTAAATGAGAGAACAAACATATCAAATGTTGTTATGTTAATGGAAAAAAGAAGAAGATATATTAGTTTTCAGAAACAAAAACTAACCTTTTCTCTTTCGAGTTTCGACAGACTCGGTTTAATAGAGTTACCTAGGTCTAAACCACCCCAAGCTTCTTGCATTTCTCTATCTCTTGCTTGTCTTCTTGTTAACAATGGTGTTTCTGTCTCTACCTTTTCTGTTTCTGGTTTCCTTTTATTCTTATTAACTGTTTGGTACAAGCTTGTGTCTCCAAGTCCTAAACCACCCCAAGCTTCTAACATTTCCTTGTCTCTCACTTGTCGTCTGCTTAATATGGGTCTTGTCTCTTCTCCTTCGGTTTTCTTGCTTTCAGGTCTCTTCTGGTTATTGTTTTTGGACTCTCCAAGACCTAAACCACCCCAAGTTTCTTGTATTTCTTTATCTCTTGCTTGTCGTCTGGTGAGAATCGGTTTTGTTTCTTCTCTTTCTAACCTCTGAATCGGCTTGACCAAGATCTTGTCTAAGCTTTCTTCTTGACCCTCCTTGTTCGAGTCCATGTTCTCTTTTCCCGGTTCTTCTGTTAACAAACAAGAACTTTCCTCAACTGTTTTGAAATTTCTTGCATTGAGATCTTGTTTGCCTTTCTTCTTAGCTTCTTGGACTTCTTTCTCTAGCATTGAGACATGTTTTACCATACAACTATCCAGGCTGGGAACTTCAGCCACAGTAGCTGCTTTCTTCACATTCTCGTATTTGTTTCCGTGGTTCCTTTTAGTTTCTTGAACTTCCTTCTCCAATCTTGAAACATGCTTCTTCACTAGCAAACTTTCCAAATCCGGGATAGGATCCATCGATTTTTTGTTTCGGCTTGAGTTCTTCGTTTGGTACGTTCCAGGATTCACTACCGCGTTCTTCTTGGCTTCTTCGATCTCTTTCTCAAGCTTTGAAGAATGTTTCACAAGGATGCTTCCCAAATCTGGAAAACTATCACTAGCAACACCTTGAGGAACCTTTCCGTCTTTGTCAGATACTTCCTTTGAAGCCCTTTTAGCTTCATAAACTTCTCTTTCTAGTCTAGTCATGTGCTTGACTAAATACTTGTCCAAACTCGGAATCTGTGACTCGTTCCCACTCGTTGTTTTTCCTTCATTGAATGACCCACATTTCGATTCTCTTCTTGATCTTGTAACCACTGATGAAGAATTCTCAAGCCTCTGGTTACTAACTTCAGCCAAAGCCTCACTTAAACCACAAGTTGCAACTATAGAGGCAAGACTTGAAAGTTGATCTTCTTGTAAACCTTGAAGCCTCTCAAGCATCATATCTATAAGCTTCTCTCTGCTAAACTTCCCAAAAGACTGCCTCCTCTTGACTTTTAGCTGCCTCGTCTTGAGATTTGAAGTCGTCTCAGCCACTTCTTCTTCTTCATCAACCTTGTGTAGAACACCGAGTTCAGAATCAGACTCTGTGTCACATTCTGATGACACCTCAGTGATTTCATGCTTATTCTCACGCGAGTCAGGATTCTCGCTGATTTTCCTCAGAAGATCTTTAATCTCAGCTTTACTAAGAGAAGGACAATTTGCAAGCCTAGAAAACGCAGTTTTAACAGCAGCCGCTACTTCTTTATCAACATCAAACGCAGTTTCAAAAGACGCTGTAACGGTATGAGTAGGAGAACCTCCTCCATGTGTTCCCGATGTTTCAATTCGATATTGCTTCCTTGAGCTATTCGGTTTATCATGCATTATCACTCCCATCGCAGACGCCGCTTCAAAAGCTTCCACCGCAGCCTTTTCTGCATTCTCCATCACAGTTTCCGCTTCTAAACTCGGAATCCTACCAACCGAACAATAAAAACCGTTCATTAAGAAAGCTAGAGAGAAGTACGACAAAACGAATACTAAAAACTATTAATCTACCTCGCAGCTCGAAGTATTCTACACCAAGAAGCTTCAACTAAAGCAGCCTTACGTAGCTCCATGGCTTTACCTGCAGCTTCTCTTACAGCCATTTGTTCTCTAACAATTCTGCAATAATGCGGATTCGAATTGCCAAGAGTCTCATCAAGAGTCTGATTCATTCCACCAACTTCCTACAAAAACACCATACAACAAAATCTTCAATATTCCACAAACTTACATAGTGTAATTAGTGTTGTTACCAATCAAACTATTACCTGTAGCTTCTTTATCTTCCTATTCAAATACGAATCACCTTTTCTCCGCGGAAACCAACCAAGAGGCGAGGTTTTACGTTGCGCAGACCGCTTCGATTGCGATTTTCTAAGCGCTGAATTCTCTCTTGGTGATGATGATGATTTATTCTGCATTTCCCCCAAACATCTAAATGTCAAAAACCTAAATCGAATAATTTATCGAACAAAAAACCCTAAATCCGTTCACTACATTCAATTCCACTAACCCTAACGCGATTCAATCAAACTCGAAACATCAGAACGAAGCAAAATTAAGGATTCACCGGAAATGAAATTGAGATTTCGAATCGGAAACTGGAAATTTACCTGCGCAGATTTCGAAGAAGAAGAAGAAGAAGAAGATTCAAGAGGATCGGTAACTCCGACGCGACTATTACTACTCTTATCAGAGACTGAAAGACATCCCAAATCCAAGCAACCGAGATCCATGGCGGATTTCTCAGATTTATTGTATCAGATACTAGCGAAGAAGAAGAAGAAGAAGAATCAGAGAAAACGAAAATTTCAATTCGATTCGAGAGAAAGATTAGACGAGAAGAGAAAGAAATAATTTCTTGTTTTTTTTTTTTTTTTTTTGAGTTTTGGGGCAAATATACAACAAATTGGGAAGTAGCCGTTAGAAAGTGAGATATGACCTTTTTTTTTTTTTTTTTAATCGTCAACGGTTCGTTTTGGAGCCGTTCGATGGACTTATCTCATGTGTGCGGGTGCAGGATAGTAATTCTAATCTGATGTCTCTTATAAAAACACGTGGCAGGAGAAGAATATGCCCCTCCTACGTGGACTTTTTTTTACTAGCCCAAAGGCCCAAAACTAATCTAGGCTTCTTAAAACAATAATACGACATCGTTTTGAAGATGTCTTCCACCTCAGACAACAGAGAGAGAGACTCCGACAAGAACAAAACCGAGTGGGATGACGTCACCGTTTTCACTGCAGTTTCCTTTTTTAACTTTTCTTCGCAACTTCTCTCTTTTCTCTTCCTTTATCTCAATTCGTTTAATCGGAAAAAATCTTTTCCGATTTCAACTTTTAACGAATTCCGTTTAATTCAATCGGTGCATGACGAGCGCATCAGAACTCTTCTCTACTCGAAGATCTCGTTCGGTTAGATCCGACCCGGATTTAGTGTCCGACTATTCTCTTAATCGTCACCATTCACATCACCATCATCGCCGTCACGGAATCAATCACCACAACAGTCACCGTCATGATTCCGACGGTTGTGATCCTCTCCGTCGAGCACCGCCGCGTCTCCGTCGCTTCTGTCATCTTCCGGTTAGCTTTTTTTCCCCCCACCCAAATTTTTAGTTATTAAAAACCTTAATTTGTTGAATTGAAAAATTAGTCCTTTTTGTTCCTCAGGAACGTAGAGCTGATTCGGAGATTGAAAGTAGCAGTTTTGGAAACATAAACGGATCAGACAGGCTTCCTGGATCTGTTTTACTTGCAAGGGCAAGACTTTTTGAAAGATTGAGAGGTGTTTCTTTGTCTAGTAGTAACAGGTTTGTTCCTTAAAGTCTCTAGCTTTTAACTGGGGTTTTTTGAGAACTTGATAGTATTGATTCTTGTTATTAGGACCCAAAAGCCTTTTGCCTTGCTTGTGGAACATTTAGATTTTGGTGTTTCTTGTTGCCTAAAGTGTATAGAGCTTCAAAAGTTTGAACCTTTGTTGTGTGTTTTTGATTCAGTCGAGCTAACCGAGTTTCGTTGGGAGATGATCAGATAGAGTCCTCAGGAGTTGGGTTTTCGTTTTACGCGGATCCGAATTTTCAACCGGAAGTGTCCTTTGATCGGAACAAGAAACCGCTAGGTCTTACACAAGGTGCTATTAACTGTTTACATCGGGAAACTTTTAGCTCGGCGGATGTTAAAACCGAGATGAGAGATTGTAGTATATGTTTAGAGAGTTTTACGAAAGGCGACGTGCTTATAACCTTATCTTGTACCCATAGTTTTCACTCTTCTTGCTTAAACCCTTGGCTTAGAGCTTGTGGAGATTGCCCGTATTGCCGTAGAGCCATAGATGAAGGAATAGAAATCTGTAAATAGGAATCTTTGCCTAACCATAGCCACGCACATCTTGTCTTTTCTTTCATCGTCACATGTTTGAACTTGGACGGTTTTCGTGTGTGCCATTGAGTAGTTTGTGTTGTATGTTTCTACTCAATATGAATTTTTCTTCACTTAGACATCTCTCTTTTAATGTCTTGTTGGTTAGCAAAGAGTTAAAGATTTTCTTCCAAAATCTTAATTAGTCGGTTTTAAAACGATGTCGTTTTCGTTTATTCTTGTGTGTTTCAAATGTTGATGTTGATGTTGATGTTGAAATACATAGAGATGCAATCAATATAAAACTTTAAAGAAAAGTTAATGAAAAAAAGAGAGGGCAGTTGTGCCAAAAGCATTCTTTTGATGCTACAAAAGTAGCAAAAATGGACCCCTTTCTTCATAATCATCATCATCAATTCCTTTCATAAAATTATGCTTTCCTAAATATCACTTTCTCTGTTTGGTACCTAACATGCCTCACTCTCTAACCACTACTAAATGTAAAACTTCACACAATTAAGAATGACTTTAATTGTATTTAATCACATCAATTTCATGTCTTGAAACTCAAACAACTTGGATCGGTTTGGTTTCAATTCAGTTTCAAAAGAAAGATGAATCAAATTTAAACATTCAAAGTTTAACTGAATCCATGTCTTCAACAACATTAAATCCATATGATTCAAAGTTTCAAAATCAACCAACTTCAAATCGGTTCGGTTTCAATTTGGTTTCTAACCAAAGAAAATGAAAGATGAAACAAATGTGAACATTCAAGCAGCAATTCTCCTTCTCTTGCTGTTGCAAATCAATCAAATCACCTTACTCAAAAATACTGAAGGTGACAAAAGAAAAGAAACAACCGAAATCGAGTAATCCAAAACACCTAAATATGTAAGCTGCTAATCAAAACGGGTTAGTTAATTTAGTTTCGAGACTTGAGTCTTGTTACCAGCATTACTATGAACAGATTTGCATCTTCCCTACTAAAACTCAAACATCGATATGCCATGCCGGTTTATCGTCGAATCTTCCCTTCTCCACGGCTGCAACTTTAGCTCTATGAGCTGTTGCAGCCAACGCAATTGAGCCCTTCCCTTTCTCATCTTGTCCCGAGTACACGCTAGCCTCGGCTAAAGAACTAGACCTAAGATCAGCAGGTGGGATAAAACAGTCTAGAGATAAACCGGGAACATTGAAAGCAACTTCTTCAATGGTCCATCTTTCTTCCATCTTAGTCCTAGTATGGCTCATCGCGACTTCACCGAATCTAAATAAGGTAACAACAGACCGTCCAGAGTGAGCAATCATGATTCCTTCAACTTGTTTATAATCTTCTAGAGACGAATTGATCGTTGTTTCCCAATAAACAGTATCACCACCACCGTTGGATTGAATCCGGGTCAATTGTGAATCCTCGATTTGAACTAAAAGTCCTGTTCTTTGACTGAAATAACCGAAAAGGATATGTCTTACGATCTCCGCTGGTCCTTCACTTCTTGCCTTTAACGTTTCAGGATCAGTACACAGCTTCAGGATAAAACAATCTTCACCGTTAACTTTCTTCTCTCCAACGCATTTCGCTCCAGCAAACATAGCCGCAGTAGTTCTCGGATCAAGTCCCTGATTGATCATTCAAACACAAATTCAACAATGTAACGATTACAAAGACCATGTGAGTGATTCACGGTTCAATGACCAACCTGAAGCGCACGGCGAAGAGGCCTAACCGGTCCTTTAGCGGTATGAGAACCAAGCCAAGGAGTATGTCGCCATACGAGCTTTCCGTTACAACCAGCACGAACTTTACTACCACCAACAGAGAGTTCAACATACCACATATCTGGATTCATTTGCCAAAGAACAAAACCTCCGGTTTCCGATTTTGTTAAGTTTCGATTTCGAACTGTTCTTGTTGGAGTTTCAAGCTCTGAAGTTATCATCTTTAGCTTACCCATTGCATAAGCGTTCTTAATGGAGTTTTGTAACTTCTGACCACCGCAAGCCGCCGTGTACTGTTGTAGAATATAATGTGCTGATGATGCTTCCTGCAAGAAAACATCACCGGAGAAACCAAAAATCAGTGAACAATTCACATTCACAAATAAATAAACAAAAATCGATTTTTTCAGTCACTAATACAAAATTTGAGTATTATATATATATCTATCAAATCAAATCAAATCCAAACCAGATAATGATAATATTTCACTAACCAATACAAAATCAGCCAAACAAAAACAAAGAAATTTGAATAAAATATGTATCACAAAGATTCCAAAAATCAATTTTTTTGCATAGAAAATGTCGACCAGGGAGATCTACAGTTCAAAATTTACAAATTCAAATCTACGAGTTAAATTTGAAACTAAGAACCCTAGAAATATCTGGGAATCGAAGACGAGACTTAACGATTGAGCTATCTTCAAGGTGAAGAAGATGATTGGAGGAAGAAGAGGCGTGGATAAGTGCAAGAGGAGCTCCCATAACGCCGAGAAGAAGTCTCAAATCGGATCTCCGATAAGCCGCAGTCACGGACGGAGCACGTGAGAATTGACCCATGACCCAATTACCTAAACCCGACCCGATTCGTTTCGAATCCCCTGGAATTTCTCCTTTATTTCCATCATCGTCTAGATCAGGACCTTCCATTACAGGTCTTAAACTACTGGATCTTCCGATTAACGCGTCCGGTTGCGATAAGTAATAAACTCCGGCGCCGGTACCGGAGCCGCCGCCGGAAGAGGTGAGGAGTTTTTTCCGACCCCAGAGAAGAGCTTTCATGTGTGGGTTTGCTCGTGTAGGGCTCGAGGAACGAGAACGTGGCCTAGAACGTGAAGGAGAAAGACCTCGTTTCACTTCGTCTTTGAGTGTTGAGAAAAATCCTTGTTTCTTATTCTCCATTTCTTCGTAAAATACCTTCTTCTTCGTAGTAATCGAGAACCCTAAAAAAACTCAGTCGCCGGAGAATGAAGAGAGAGAAACTGGAAGGAGGAGGAGTTTGCAGTGGAGAGAGAGAGAGAGAGAGAGAGAGAGAGATTTTCGATATTTGAAGAAGTCGAGTGAGTGAACAGTGTGAAGCGAGAGATAAGTGAAATGACAATTTTACCCTTCACTTGCTTCAATGAATTACTGCTATATTTGTGGGGAAGTGAAAAATTGTGTGACATTTCAGAAAAATAAATAATCCACGCGTTTTTTTTTATTTTTAACATTTAACGCGACTTTGAGAAGTGGGAATACAAAAATATGTAATTTTTGTCATTATGAATGCGTTTTGTTATTGGTTTAGAGTTTTTAGCGGAAAAAACCAATAGAAGTATAAGCATATTGATCGATGCTAACCTTATGTGGTAGTAGGAGCACCGGTATGGTTAAAAGAGTTCTTATAGTGAGAGTGGTTTTTCCTCTATGTAGTGGTCTTGGCTCGTTTTGGCCAAAAAAAATTGTTGCCTATGTTGTATGCGGTTTTATGGCTAGGCATTGTTTTTTGCACTCATGTAGTTCTTTTGTCATCTTTAATTTATCATCGTTCGATAATGTTTTTGGCTCCTAATCTCCCAAAACTCAAAACTAGTAATAGCTAGATTATATCTTATGGAAAAAAAATTAGTTATGTTTCAAATGGGAAAATTATGTTTATTTTATTTTTCTTAGATTATAAATTTGCGATTATGAACACTTTAGATAAAAGAGAATAAATTGAAACGACGAATATAGTAGATATATAATTGTTATATGTGACTTTCTCATCAGTTCTTAATTTGTAACCAATCTTCACAAATTCTCTAACTACGAATGTGCGTCTTTCACATATACTTTGCCCCCTCCACCCATATTTAGACGTGAACGTTTGAAACATGGATTTTTTGCTCACATTCACTAGGTAATCCAATAATTGAATATCTTTAATATTGTGTTAAATATTGTTTTTTATGGGCTTTCAACTTAAAACCGTGAATTCGCTCATATCCCTCCCTACTGATGTGAGACTTTTACGAACATTAATACATGATTATGAATATGTTCGTGTTCACCATTTAATTCTTAGAAATAGGAACGTTTGTGGAGAACGTGGCCGAAAGAAAGTCCAATAGAGTTAACAAATTGACTAGTGTTTAAGGTGTGGGATTGCGATTTGCGAGTTGCACCGTTAAGGATGGTAGACAACAAGACATTCTTTGATTTTAATGTTTGTTTACCATCTGTTTCCATTAATTTATAAGAATAAATTAGTGCTGTTTAGTAAATTCAAAAACACAAGTAGTTTAAGGAAAATTGGAAAGAAACAAAAAAATGCTTTCGATACAATTTGAAAGGCCTTTGCTTGAATTTGCATGGTTGATTTATGGATGAAATTAGTTCAATTATTTCATATTTTCGTAAGATATTTTAGTTAGGATATTCTTGTCATATGAAAGGGTACACGTTACACACACCAGATACAACAACTTTCTAATTTCATCAAACTGCTTTTTGATTAATACTTGTGAACCAATACAAATATTAATGAAAAATACAATACTACTTTTAGCGAACCATTGTAAATAGATATAGAAGAAGTTTTTTAACAATACAATGAGTGCTAAGGCATTATTTATCTTCTTTTAAACTGAAACTTGGCTTCAAATGTCTCCTATTTGAACAAATTTATCTCACTAGAATAGCTACGGAATCTCACAAAATAGTAGAGTTTTTATAAGACTTTCGATTGGTAACACTAGATATAATTCTTTTAATGATTTGAAATAACAATATAATACAAGCAATCAATGCCATAAGCAAAAAAAATTTTTTGGGGCCATTGATACGTAAAAAAAAAAAATTGGAGCCGTTAGTTATATACGAAAATACATGAAATATTTTGGGCGGGAAGCTCATACTTCCTCTACTTCTACTCAAGGCCGGGCCTGCAAGCAATACAAACAGTGATAAGAGATTATTGTACAACAAAAATAGTTGTGTTTTTATCCGTAACACAATTTCACTAATTGGTTACCTAAAAGGTGGTACAAATTGTATAACAAAACTTAACGATGTTATCATGTTACCATTCAAAAATTTAAGATAAAATAACACTAAACGTGTGTGAGTAAGTGTGACTACTTTCTCATTTTGCTAAACCTTAAACACAGTTACAATTTATAGAAAAAAAGCCACGGTTATGATTATAATATGGGTTACCTCTAAATAATATATTCAAGGCATGCCTTAGTAATCTTTTTTTACTAATCATTTAAAATCGGGATAGTTACGTACGTAAAATTAGGACTGGAGTATAACATTCTAACACAACATAATAAACTTTAGGGTTAATTAATTAGATCAAGCAATGATCTTCCTTCAAATCTTAATGACGACCAAAGATGCCTTCGTTGATACTAAACTTAACCAAAGCACCACGTGAATGTCTTTGAAGTTCTCACTTTTAAGTCTAACGGTCAAGAGACCAGAGAAAAATAAACAGCATTCTTGTAATTAGCAAAAAAATAAAACATGCATACTCGTTAACTCAACTTCTTCCATTGTTATATGATAGTGGTTCGTGGTTACAGCTACGTTTTGATTTTTAAAATATTATCTCTTTGGTCCATGAAAATTACTGCAATAAAATACAGATAAATATTATGTGATCGGTCAGATTGGTCACTTCGTTTAAACAAAGCGGTTAAATAGTAAAAAAAATTTGATAGAAAATATTATATATTATTTAAAATAGAAATAATAATTTAAAAATTTTAGTTGATTTTTATATATTTATATTAAAGTTAAGTCTATACCTATATTTTCAGAAATAAAAAACAAAATATTTTATTTTTTAAAAAATACAAACGTCTGTTTGATAATTGAGGTGGTTGCAAACACACGTCCAAACGAGGTAACCATTCAAAGCCTATGTGTTTTTCAAATATAACTAGTGGGGACATTTTTTAGTGTCCAGGTTTAATTCTTTAACGTTGTTAATTATTCGAATTAGTTATAAAAAAATTCTGACAAAAGATCTTAATTTACCTGATTTCAAAGTCGATTTTCACTAATTCCCATGCAGAAATTGTAATTGGCATCATAACAACAAAATATAAGTAATGTAACTAGTGTTTTTTCCATATTGACGTAAAAATTGGCCTAACTAACTTATTTTTTTTATTCGAGTTAAGATAAAGATTAATAAAACCCATGATGAGAAACTATATAGATAAAGATTATTATTTTTATTCGAGTTAAGATAAAAAAAGTGGTATCTAAAGGAATTTCTCATAGTAGGGTTTGAATATTTGAACCAACCAGAGAAAATAGAATTTTTTTAATTTTATTTTGCATTATTGCCAACTTATTTTGGTGACCAATTTCGTAGATTAGTAGGATTTTTGTTTTATGTGTGTTCCAACTTCCTATTGCACTTGACGACACTGAAAACATGTGACATTGGTAAATAAAACTAAATATAGTTGAAATTATGTGGTTATTCAAATTTCTTATTAAACTTAATTTTTATAAAAGACTCAAAACCTAAGACCATCCCCACCCATGATTTTATAGAGTATCAAAAGATTAAAAAAATAAAAAAATGGAACAGTTAACTGATACCTTGGTGATAGTCTCAGTGGGCTGATCCGGGTGATACGGTATCACCCGGTGATGTGGCACACTTTTTTTTTTGAATTTGGATTGTAGTTTAAAAAAAAAATCTTATGGTTTTTTATAGAGGAATTCCCTAATATGCCACCATTTTTTCAAAAAGTTCCAAAAATAACACTTAATCAATAGTTCTAAAATACCACAAATACAAAAATTGATTTTCAATAGATTTGTAATTAAAATTTTTGGGTTTGGATTAACTATTCCCAAAGTAGGATATCAATTTTAGGGAGTAGGGTTTGAGTTTGGGGTTTAATGTTGAGTTTTAAATGTTAAAACCTCCTTTTAATTTTGTAGTATTTTTGTATTTTTAACAAAATTGGTATTTTGAAACTTTTAAAAAAATGGTGGCATGTTTTAGAATCGCCATTTTATTATATATAACTTTCATTATTATCCAATTTGCAAACAATTAAAATTTTTTTTTTAATGATTCAGACACCAGTCTCACCACTGGAAACAGATTTATTAACAATATCATAATGAATCTCAAATAATAAATAAATATTAAAATTTATACTAAAATAAATATCATGGCTGTGCATGCTCTTAGCATGGCCTCAAGTTCGTCCCTAACTATTTTGATCACTCTTCTTGATAGGACTAATCATTTACATCGTCCCACTCTAGCACTACAAGAAAACACCGTCAATTCCGACGGCAAGGTTTTGGCCGTCGGCATTCCGTCTGCCAAATCCGACGGGTTGCCGACAGAAAATGTTCCGTCTCTATTCCGTCGGCATTTTCCGACGGAACTGAGACGGAACAGTTTTTGTCGGAAACTGCCGACGATCCACCGACGGCTTAGAGACGGAAGTCAAACTTTCCGATGTCGGCGACGTCTGATTGATCGGAATTATTTCCGACGGCCAATATCTGTCGGAATGTAGGACGGAAATCAGACAGTTTTCCGACGGTTTACGATGTCGGCAAAGTTTGAGTGGTTTATATATCGTCTGCGGTGGCCGATGGGATGGGGTTGGGTCATATGTCGGACCTATTGACGGTATTCCGATGGCACATTGAGGGAAATCTACTCTACATAAGTCTGCAGAATGGTTCATTCCATCAAAACAAAATTTCGAGAAAAAAAAACTATAAAAATGAGTTCATATTTTCGGGCATGGATGGACGGGCCAATGACGAATGAGGGGTTGGACTTATTAAGGGACGAGTACGCTCAAGGATTATGGGAGTTCATGAATTTACCCAGTAATGTAGAAGCAGCAAAAAAAGGTCAGGATATCAAATGTCCTTGTTCTAATTGCTGTAATAGAATTAGTGTTGCTGTCCATAATGTTTGGAATCACTTATATAGATATGGTTTTAGACCAGGATATAAGGTTTGGTATTTACATGGAGAAAGGAATTATGAATATGGTAGTACTAGTAGCAATGAACCTTATTTTCCTGATAGCGTAGGGGAACCTACAGCGGAAGTAGATGTTGGGGTACGTATGGTTGCGATGGTTAATGATGCGTATAGAGAGAATAATATTAATATGCAGTCGGGTGGGTATGAGGGTGATAGGGGTGAAGAGCCTAATTTAGAATCTCGAAGGTTTTTCGATTTGTTAGACGCATCAAAGCAACCACTATACAGCGGTTGTAGGGATGGCCATTCACCGTTATCGTCTGCTACTAGGATGATGAACATAAAGACTGATTACAATTTGTCCGAAGAATGTGTGGATGCAGTCGCCGAGTTCGTGAAAGATATTTTGCCAGAAGATAATCTGGCCCCCAGATCATACTACGAGATACAAAAACTTGTTGCTGGTCTTGGTTTGCCCTACCAGGTTATAGATGTCTGCATCGACAACTGTATGATATACTGGAGAGAAGACGAGAACCGAAATAAATGTAAATTTTGCCGCAAACCATGGTTTCAGGATACAAGTGGCAGGGTGAAGATTCCATTCAAACGGATGTGGTATTTACCCTTAACGGAGAGGTTGAAGAGGCTGTACGAATCAAACCGCACAGCAACGGCTATGAGATGGCATGCAGAGCATAGTCAAGATGGAGATATCACGCATCCTTCTGACGCGGAAGCGTGGAAACACTTTCAATCAGTGTATCCAGATTTTGCCGGTGAACGACGGAATGTATACATAGGCTTATCCACTGATGGTTTCAACCCGTTTGGCAAGCATGGAAGGAAATATTCATTGTGGCCGGTCATCGTGACACCTTACAATTTGCCTCCATCTATGTGCATGCGGCGAGAGTTCTTGTTTCTCTCAATTCTAGTTCCCGGGCCAGAGCATCCAAGACGGTCGCTCGATATATTCCTCCAACCATTGATCTGTGAGTTGCAGATGTTATGGGAGCATGGTGTTCTGACTTATGATGTTTCAGTGAAGCAGAATTTCACCATGCGTGCGGTTCTTATGTGGACCATAAGCGATTTTCCTGCATACGGTATGTTATCTGGATGGTCAACGCATGGACGATTGGCATGTCCTTATTGCCAAGACAATACTGCAGCTTTCCAATTGCAGCACGGCAGGAAGACTTCATGGTTTGATTGCCATAGGTGTTTTTTGCCGCCCAATCATCCATATCGTAAGTCTAAATGACATTTCAAGACGGATGTACGAGTGTTTCATGGTCCACCTCCTGAGATAGATGGTCGTAGCATATTGGAACAATTACGAGATTTTGGTGCAGAGCGAACTCCTGAATGTGGGGGTAATGGCCATTACCCAGTCGACGGTTGTGGGGAATATCACAATTGGCACAAGAAGAGTATTTTTTGGGATTTGCCGTACTGGAAAGACCATCTACTGCGGCATAATGTAGATGTCATGCATGTGGAAAAGAATTTCTTTGACAACATCATGAACACCGTATTAAACGTCCCAGGAAAGACTAAAGACAATTGGAAGTCTAGAATGGACTTGCCATCGATTTGTACGAGGCCATCTCTTCATGTTTTGAACGGTAGATTGCCGATGCCTGCGTACCGGTTAGACGCTAGGAAGAAAGAAGTATTTTTTGAATGGTTCAAAAATTTTGTAAAATTTTCAGACGGCTATGCATCTAACCTAGGTAATTGCGTGGATTCGACGGAAGGGAAGTTTATAGGAATGAAGAGTCATGATTGTCATGTCGTGATGCAGCGTCTTCTTCCATTTGTATTTGCATATCTTCTTCCAGAACCTATCCACCAAGCAATAGGAGGTATATTTGTTACTCCCATTAGTCTATGTCTATCATTATATTACTATATATGTACTAACTTGTTTAATTTTATTTTGTAGGATTTGGTGCATTCTTCCGAGATTTATGTTCACGAACGCTTACCGTCCACGGGATACGTAACTTGGAGGCCAATATCCCAGTACTCCTTTGTAATTTTGAGAAGATATTTCCACCGTCTTTTTTTGACGTTATGGAACATCTTCCAATTCACCTCCCACGAGAAGCAGTCTTAGGAGGCCCTGTTCAATACCGATGGATGTATCCGTTCGAGCGTTACATGTTCCACCTCAAGAAAAAGGTAAAAAAATTGAGCAAGGTTGAGGGATCTATTGTCGCACAAAGCCTAAACGAGGAAGTCTCACACTTTGCTGAATCTTACTTTCCATCGGAAGTTAGTACTAAGGCGAGACGCCCTGCCCGACATGATGATGGAGGTGAGAAAGCAGTCTATGACGTGGTTGTTCCTGAGTTGTTCGCCCAAGTTGGTCGAGCAAGTGGAAAACAAAAGAAACGCACACTATCAGCACAGGAGGTCACACATCTGCATACGTACATCCTCAGAAACTGTGACGAAATGTTGGAGTACGAAAGGTATATAAGTTATTAAAGTAAATGTGTGGAATTATTAGGAGAGGTGGACTAATGACTATTATGTTACAGGATATACATGTCTCTCGCACGTGATTACCATTATGGTAAGACAGATGCCGAACTTGCTGTATTGAAAGATGAAGAATTTCCGGAGTGGTTGAAATGTTATGTAAGTTAATATAAGTAATTACGCTTACTTTTCCATATTTGTTTGCACGTTCATATGTTACTTATTAAATCTTACAAATATCACCAAATAGGTTTCCGACCTTAGAGCAAGTGGTCAATCAGTCCCAACATGGTTAGTGGAGGTTGCTTATGGTTTACGCAGCACGGCGATTTCATATCCCAAGTTTTGCACTAGGGGATATTCGTTCAGGATCCATGAAGAAGGACGTCAAAGATCAACTTCGGACTATGGTATTTCGGCGCAATCCGGTGATACCTTGTACTATGGGATTTTAAAAGAAATCTTGGAAATCCGCTATCCAGGAATGGTGAACTTGAGGTGCATAGTGTTTATGTGCGATTGGTATGATCCATCCAATGGTCGAGGGGTTCGAGTCGACCAGCTTGGTGTTATTTCGATAAATTCAAGCCGGAGATTACAGTTTTATGATCCATTTATCCTTGCGCCTCAAGCTGACCAGGTATCAATATTTACACAAATATGTTTACCTATGTACTCATACTTAAGGTTTCTTGTACATGTATAATAACAATATCCACTAATTATTAATAGGTTTGCTACATTCCATATCCTCGAGTTGCCTACCGTACAGATCCGTGGGTCACAGTAACTCCAATAAACCCCAGAGGCAAAATCTATGGCGTTTCAAAACAATATGCTCTACAACCATCGAGAAGTGTACAAATGTCACCTGTTGAGGAGATGAATAACATTAACCTTCTCGTTGATGTCACTTATGTCGGGGATGATCTAGTGCATTCGGGCTTTTCAGGGCTTTGCGCGAATTCAAAGTCATACGACTGATCCTTACTTACGTTTGAAGTACTTGCACCGTAAGTATCTGACTTTTCCACCAAGTCACATGGTGGTTCGCCTTCGGTATCCCGCTCTTGATGAAGACATTGTGGCTGCCTATCGTAAATGTTGTGGATGTTTGGCGCGAACTGGCTGTCAGGCACTACTGTTGCTGTTGAATCTTCTTCATCGATTGGTGAGCACGTATCAAATTCCCATGAGTAAGTGGGAATCTGCTAAGTGAATTCGTCGCATAGGGATTCGGATTCCCACGAGTATTTTGGAACAATGAAAAAATTAGCCACGCCTTTTGTGTTTGAGTCTTCATTAGGAGAGTTGGAAGACATTTTTTTGTAACTTGAAGCTGTACAACATAAAAAACTCGATAAGGAGTATTTATAGAAGACGTTATATGTCTAAACCGTCGATATTCCGTCTGTATACAGTGGCCGTTACCGCCGGAATACCGACGGAATTCAGACAGCACGATGTCGGCAAAGTATGATTGGTCAGTGGGTATGGACGGATTCCCGACGGTATTGGGACGGAATCCGATGTCGGCAGAGTTTTAGTGGTTTATAAAGCGTATGCAGTGGCCGATGGGATTGGTGGGGTGATATGTCGGATGTTTTGACCTCCGAGGGAATACCTACGAAATTCAAACAGCACAATGTCGGCAAAGTATGATTGGTCAGTGGGTATGGATGGATTTCCGACGCATTAAATCTGTCGTAAGTAATGACGAATTTCCGACGGTATTCAGACGAAATCAGATGTCGGCAAAGTATGATTGGTCAGTGGGTATGGACGGATTTCCGACGCACTAAATCTGTCGGAAGTAATGACGAATTTCCGACGGTATTCAAACGGAATCAGATGTCGGCAAAGTTTAAGTGGTTATCTAACCGGTCGCGCGCAGTGCCCGATGGGATGGGTGGGGTGATATGCCCGATGGGATGGGTGGGGTGATGTATGATTCATCTCTTTTTCTAGATATCCTTCATCAAAGAATAAAGAGACATATTGGATAACCTGATGTTTGATATCCTCCCAATGGTGTTTGAAGAAGCTAGCATTCATGCCGTCAGGGCCTGGAGCTTTATCTGGATTCATCTTCTTAATTGCCTCCCAAATCTCGTGCTCTGTTATTGGCTTAGTCAAGGTCTGATTAATTTCAGGAGTGATAGTGCATTGAATTCCTTCTAGAAGATCTTGGGAGATATTGGAGCCACTTGTTCTGAAAAGATTCTGAAAATAACTTACAAACTCAGCTCTAATGTCTTCTTCTTCCAGAAAAGTTCTTCCTTCCTCATTCTGGATACACACAATCCTGTTAAAACTTCTTCTTTGTTTGGCTTTTGCGTGAAAAAATCTAGTGTTTCTGTCTTCTGCTTGCATCCATAACACCCCGCTCTTAGATCTCCATTATTCCTCCTCCAATTTGTATGCATTAGCAAGCTTTGCTTTAATGCATTTAATAGCTCGATAATCGGGATCTTTTGCTTCATAAGCTTCATGGAGTTCCTGATTAAACTGATGGATTAACTTAGAAGCATTCTGATTATTAACTCTCTTCCATTTTGCTAGAGCAGCTCTACATCGAATTAAAGCTTGGCTAAAATTAGTAGGTGGCAGAGACACACATTCATTTCTCCAAACTTCTTGAATCACCTTCTTCACTTCCTCACTGCTTCTCCATCTGTTGTCGTATCTGAAAGTGCCGAAGAACTTCTTTTTACTAGAATTAGTGTGAAGAATTAAAGCTTTGTGATCTGAAGCTCCCCATGGCAGGAGCTGGACATAGACATTTGGATTATCATCTAGCCATTCACTATTTGCAACCGCCTTGTCTATCCTTGTTTTAACATTATGCATGTGTCTATTACCAGCCCAAGTATACATTCCTCCTACAACTTTCAGATCATGAAGGCCATTCTCTGCTAACATTCTCCTAAATAAAGCAAATGTGCCTTCTCTTCTGCTAGGACCTCCTATCTTCTCTAGGTTTGATTTAATATCATTTAAATCACCAAGGAGAATCCTAGGCCTCTGAGTTGAGCTAGTTATTTGAGCTTGGTCAATCATCTTACTCCACATAGCATATATTTCCTTTTGATTTGGGTGACCATAGATATAAACTAACTCAAAACTTTTCTTATCCATTGTAACGAACATGACAGTATGATTAAGGGTGGGGGGAGTTACAAATTCTATCTTCACAGCATTGTCCCAATAAATTGCTAAACCCCCCTTATTTGCTTCTGCAGGCAACACAAATAAGTTAGGATAACCAAGATCCATACCTAGTTTATTCACTACCTCAAAGCCATTCATAGTTTCAATGAGAAACATAATCTCAGGTTTGAAGCTCCTCCGAACATCCATAATTTGGGGGATCGTCAGTTCGCTACCCAGACCATGGCAATTCCAATGGATAATCCTCATTGCTTTCGTCGGGCTTGGTTAATAACCAACTGTTGAAAGCTTGAAACCTTCAAAATCAGATGAAATTGCAGCTCGATTTGTTGAACTGGGCTAAAGAGAAGAAGATTTGAATCAGAAAACTGAAATTTGAGTTCGAACAAGTCGAAATTAAGGATCGATCGAGTCGAAGTAGAAGTCGCCAGAGACTTCTCCAGAAGGAGAGAGAAATAGCGAAGATTTAGATACTCTAATATTATCTTATACTTTTTTTTTGGTGAATATATTATATCTTATACTTGTTAAAACTTAAAAGTAACAAAGTATAGAGTTACTTCAGAGGCATTTATTTGTGATAAAATCTAGCACTATTCAAAAATTGCACGTTGTGGACACACGTACATTAGAATTCTGTAATATTTTATGTATATATAGTGAACTACAAACCAAATTAATTTAGTAGAATGCTAATTTACTTTTATATTGGAATAGTATAAGTTTGAGAGAATCTTAAACATCTGTCAAAAAAAAAAAAAATCCTAAACATATATTATTATATTGTATAAGTGTATAACAACATTCTTAGAAAGAAAAAAAAGATCAAATTTTCATAAATACTGCTAATATAAACCAAAATCAATACATTTATTTGTTTCCAATTATTTTAGGACATAAAAGAGTTAAAGAAATTGTAATTCAAACAAAGGTCACCAAATCTTTTATTTGGTCAAGAAGGTATCCAAATCTTTAATTATGCAACGTGTCACACTTTCAATAGACGGTTTATTCTTTACATAAAAAGATAAAATAAGAGTGGACAAATGTAATATGTAATAAATGGAATATTGGATATATAAACTCCCCTATCCTCCCCATAGGCATTCACAAAAATCACATACACAAAACAAGAAATATTAAATCTATCTAACAAAAAGTTGTAAAAAAAATGGCAGGAAGAGTATGTATGATAGTGATGATGATGATGGCATTGGTAATGATGGGATGTCATTCCGAAGCATACAATGGAATGGAGTCTTATGAGTACATGCCAAATAAAAAGGGGTCAAGGTTTGTATGTTTCAGAAAATTGTTCTACAGATATTCTCTTTGATTAATTATATATGATCACATTAGATCATATAATATCATTGTTAACATATTTATGTGGTCTTGATTTTGTTGTGGTGTATAGGAGAGCAAAGAAACCAGGAGGAAACGAATGCTTAAGAGATTGTGTAATTATGTGTAAACATGACGCAGCCTGTGAAAAACGTTGTATAGAGACTTGCTAGATACTCCTCATATTCTGTTTTAGTTCTTCAATGTGATCCATGGCTTTTCATACCATAAGGTTTTTATTTAATGTACTAAGGGTATTTAGACTCTTTTTCAATAAATAAATAGAATTTCTAAAGAATAATAAATAATCTAACATACAGAACATGTTTTATAGGATTAGGGAAAAAAATCCGCTAAAACCGATTCGATTCGCTATTCGCTTTGAACTAAACCAAAAAAATCGAATATCTGTAAAATATTGGAGCAAAATAAATACTAAAATGTGGTATCCGTTAAAAAAAATCAAATCGCAAATACTATTTAAGAAAATCAGGATATTTAATTTTTCACGGATCGAATCGGATATCCACGAATATCTAAAAAAATTCGGTTATCCAAAATTCCAGCTATCTGAAAATTAACGGATTGGTAAATTAATTATCTGTTCAAAATAGATTGGATGATAAATACCTATATCTTTCAGGATATTTGCTCCATATCCGCTCCGTATCGAGGGTTAATGGTTTAGATCATCTTTTGATAGGACTCCACCACAACTATCTCTTTAGGTGCTAATTTATAATATAATCCGCTTCTCAATTGATCTAATAATTTTTTTTATTAGTATATGGTTCAAATATCCAAACGAACAATAAATATACAATAATCATATATTTATGAAAAATAGCAAACTTGAGAGACATTTATGTGTGATCAAATCTAGCACTATTCAAATATTGCATGTTGTGGACACGTACATTAGAATTTGGCAATATTTTATGTCTATATAGTGAACGACAACCAGTTTCATTTAGTATAATGCTAATTTACTTTTAGATTGGAAAATTATGAGTTTAAGAGAACTTAAATATCTGTCAAAAAAAAAAAAAAAGAGAATCCTAAAAATATATATGTTGTATGATTGCAAAACAGTATTTTTTAGAAAAAAAATCAAATCAAATTTTCATAAATACTGCGAATATAAAGCAAAATCAACATTTATTTGTTTCCAGTTACTTTAGGACATAATATATGAGTTATATAACTTGTAATTGAAACAAAGGTTACCAAATCTTTTCTTTTGTCAAAAAGGTATCCAAAACTTATAATTATGCAATGTAATAAATAAGATAAGATAAGAATGGACAAATGTAATATGTGATAAATGGAATCTTAGATATATATATGACCCCCCCACCCTTACATATGTATTCACAAAAATACATACACAAAACAAGAAATATCAAATCTTTCTAATAAAAAGTTGTAAGAAAAATGGCAAGAGGAGTATGTATTATAGTAGTGATGATGATGATGGCATTGGTAATGATGGGATGTCGTTCCGAAGCATACAATGGAATGGATTCTTATGAATACATGCCAAATAAAAAGGGGTCAGGGACCTCAAGGTTTGTGTGTTTCATAAAATTGTTGTATAAATTGTTTCTCTTTGATTAATTATACGATCATATTATGTTAATGTTAACATTTTTCATGCATGTGGTCTTATTTGTTGTGTCAAATAGAAGGGGGAGAGCTGGGAAACGAGCTGGCGATACGATATGTTTAATAATTTGTTTGAGAGTATGTAAACTTGACCCTCGCTGTGAAGAACGTTGTAATAAATTATGCGGGAAAATGTACTAATTCCCCCCTCCTTCCGATAGTTTCATATCTTTTTAGATAGATCCCAAACTTTTTACTGTAAACTTATATAACAAATTTATGTCTTCTATTTCACCCTAATTATAGGTTTTCTCCTCTCATTTCACTACCATTAAAAGATAAACTAATTGTTTATCCTCAATCCGTGTAACCGCGGTTTATTGTAGACCAAAACAAAATCGTGACCCGTTTACGAAACAATATATACCGTAAATTAATTGGTTAATGACCCGACCCGATGAAATAAATCTTTTCCAAAGAAAAAAAATTGGTCTTCTTCTTCATCATCACTGATTCTCACTCTCACCTTCAACAATTAAAAATCCATGGCGATTTCACATCTCTGTACACTCTTCCTCTTCACCATCATCTTTTCACATCATATGTTTAATAATTTGTTTGAGAATATGTAAACTTGACCCTCACTGTGAAGAACATTGTAACAAAATATGCTAAAATACTCTCATATATATTCCCTTTTAGTTCTTCAGTGTGATTCATGGTTTTCATACCATGAGGTTCTTATTTGATGTGCTAAGGGACTCTTTTCAATAAGTAAACAAAACATGTATGAGTAATAAATTTTGTAACCCGACATAAATCAATGAATAAACAAGTGACTCCAAATCTTTTTTTTTTTTTTATCTCGAATGTTCTACGATTCTTACAATTAGAACAAAGACATACCATTTTACCGGTTTACAAAGCCGTGTCTTTGTTTGTAGCGAGTCCCATGAATTGTCTTATCCCAACTTCATATCTCCTCCGTCAAAAGATTCGTGTTTGGAACCTCATGAGGTTTATCCATCCGTCTGTCATAAATCTGTCACCAACGATGTATTGACTACAAGTTAAAACCTTTACTATAACTACTTCATTTGATACAAGTTTGTGTTATAACAAATGTGAGAAAATAAAATTAAAAACGCAAAGAAAGACATGTACAAAGTTGCGTAGTTCACCAACAATGTATTGACTATATATACCCACATATAATTGTATGGAGAATAAAAATATCAACATAAAGTGACTAGACAAACCTAAACAAAAATTACGATCCATATAGAATTTAATCTTATACCGTGGTCAATCATGTGATCATATCCAAGGGATATCAATAAATTGGAAAATAATATGCATTTTGTAATCTAAAACTCGAAACTAGTTTATTATCCACATATTTAATTTTTCAAAAACGTAAATTGAAAATTTTGGAATAGACCGATACAGCATAAGTGTTGCATGAAACAATGTGTTACATAAAGGTCTAACAAGACCAAGTTGCAGTACTTTCCTCACCTTGAAAGATGATTACGTACACTCGTGTAAGTCTTACTTTTATCAATCAATATTTGTTTTTTTCCATGCATATGATTAGAAACGCTGTTCAAAAACTTCAAAAGACAACTAATTTGAGGATGAGAATAGTTGATGTGTTTTTTACAGGACGAGTAGTTGATGTGTTTTTTACAGGACGAGTCGTTTAAAAACTTCAAAAGACAACTAATTTGAGGATGAGAATAGTTGATGTGTTTTTCAGGACGACGAAGACTCCGGAGACATCAAAGAGTTGACAAGTAATGGTTTATTTCTTGTTCCATTAGCCTGAACCGTACACGTATCGAATACCAACGGTGCTGATTTGTGGTCATCTAATAATATCTTGTCACCGAAAATGGACAAGTAAAAGTAAAAGTAAAAGTGTAAAACTGTGGAAGTCAAAAATCATATCAAGAAGAAAGTGAAAAAATTTCCAAAAGATTCACTTTTTTTTTTTTAATTCGTTCCTTTTGATTTATACGATTTTTTTCACGGTCTAGGTGGTTTATATGATTTTAAGAAGAAAAAAAGACATCATCTTCACTAATTCAGACCAATATAGTGGTGTTAACAAACAAAAAAAGACATTATCTAATTTAGTGGTGTTAACAAAAAAAAAAAATGATTATAGCTATTTTCTTCCAACTAAATTCATGTTATACTACTTGTCAACGAAATTTCATGCACACATTAAAAAAGAACGAAAATTTGTGTTTCATTCTTATCATTTTTAAAAAACTCCATTTTATTATTACATTTTGATGTTTTTCTTGGCAATCAACTCCAAGATAGAGACTTTCAAGAACTTCAGCAGAAGAAGAAAATACAAAGGTATTAGCTTTGTTGTTGAATTGCTGAAAGAACTTCACCAATACACTTAAACTTTCTCCTTTCCTTAAGAAGCTTCTTCGCAAACTTGAGCGCATTTCTCTCACAAACCGCTCTTCGCTTATCTTCTTCGATCGATTCAAAGTCCTCAACATGAGCCACTCCCACAATTCTCCTATCATACCAAAACCAAAAAAAAACCGTCAACAAAACTTCCGATTTCTTAAAATCGACAATGTGGTTTACATTCTCTAACCTAATCATCTTTGCAGCACCAAATCCGAGCGAATCATGCAACAAATTCCTCATGTAGTTTTCTTGAACAAGCTGCAAAACCTCGGCGTTGTTGTAAATATCCGCAAGATATGCTTCACCGGTTCCATCTTTGTTTTGATCCCATAGCGCAATGAACTTTTTGTTAAACAGATTCCAAGTTTGCTCAATAGTTCTCAAGATCCATTGCTTGTATTCCTGCATTGTAAAGTTAAGTTGGCTTAAACCAATGTACTCACAAAAAAACCGCAAATGAGAATTCTAAAATATGTGCTTTACTTTTCGATCGTTTCCCGGAGCAGCATGTCCATCTTGTGCAAAGAAAGCTAGAATCAAATTCCCAAGATAAGCTCCAATGTCGAAACCCATTGGTCCGTAAAACGAAAACTCAGGATCTATGACTTGTGTTGAATCTTGAGTAACCATAACAGAACCAGTGTGAAGATCACCATGTATTAGAGCTTGAGCTCTTTCACAGAACCTATCAATGGTTTAGGGTTAGAACAAGTAGCAAGTTGTGATAGAAATCCCCGGGAATTGGGTAAAAGACATACATCGATTTTAGCTCTGCGATTTCGAGCTTCAAAGCACTATCTTCACGCACAGCCTTAGCATCGTCATCAAGATAAGGTGAAGTCCAACGATTAAATGTGGAAACTCTATATGGATCCGAAAACACAACTTGCTCAGTTAACCGACACAACTCCACATTCCCACAGAACTCGGTTACTACACAGACAACAAATCCAAGTTATTCGAGAATCAACCTCAAGTTCTAGCTCAGCATTATGGTAAAGAGATTACAGAACCTGCTCTTCTGTGCTCAGTGGTATCGTGATAGAGGAGCGAAGTGAAGAAGAGAGTTTTCGCCATGTAATCCGACACATGTTCTGCTAGGAATGGATACTCGATTCCAGCGACAAGTCCTTTACGTAGAATGATATGAGGAGGCTCAAGGTATCTCATTCCGATCAAAGCCATTGTTCGATCAAAATGGTAGACCTCAGGAACATGATCAGGCGATAAATTTCCGTGCTTTCTCAAAGTCGTTGCTTCAAAATAAGCTCTTTCTTTCGTCATTGGCCATGATTCCCCAATACATCTAATATACGGAAGTGCCTACATATACATATGGAGACAAACAAAAAAATCAAAACTTGTTCATTTCCATGGAAGTTAAAAGAACAATATACTAAGATCAAACCAATGGAAGATAAAGGCACAACCTTGAATCATTTCGAGTTAAAATCTCTTTAAAATTAGAACAAAGATACCAATTTAGACAGAGCAGAGAGAGACCCATCATCAAAAAGCTTGAAAGAGATTCAATTTGCAGAGAAAGGCACAAGCTTGAATCATTTTGCGTTACAATCTCTTTCAATGTAGGTCAAAGTTACCAATTTGGACACAACAGAGAGAGACCCATCATCAAAAAGCTTGAAAGAGATTCGATTTACAAAAGATAAACCCTAATTCTTTTTTTTTTTTTTGATAAAGATAATTCCCTAATTCGATACGAAAGTTTAAAGCTTTAGAAGAGAGAATAGAAACGAAGTTGATTTGTTCGAACCTGTTTGATGACAAGTGAACCAGTGGATCCGAGAACGATGAAAACGAAATTGAGATTACCATCTCCGACTTCTTTGATAACCAAATCCTCGTACTTGTCTCCGATTCTTGATGAGAGTGAAGCTGTTGCCTTTATGTAATCTACTAGAGATTTCTCGTTTAATGGCGTAAACTCAGCAAACGACATTTTTGCTCTCTTTCTTCTGCTTCAGTTTCAAGCTGCGTGGAGAACATATAACAACTGCGTTTAAAGATTCGTTTTTTTCTTCTTTTCAAGATTCTCATTTTGGTTTTTGTTTCCCATTAGCAACGAAAAGGGCAATAGTCACGCCTTGTTTCGGTTAGATTTAACCGAGAAACCAAACCAAATTAGCCTAATTTTGGTTCAGTTTTGATCAAGTTTTTTTTTAATTGGGCAAAAATAACCGGAACCGAAAACCCGACCCGAACTGAAACCGACCCAAAATTATCCTAGTCGAAACCGAATCGAACTTCAAAGAATATCCGATGGGTTTTTTTATGTCTACAACCAAAAAACCGGAACCGAACCGATACCGAACCGAGAACCGAATGGATATCCGAAGTACCCGAAACATAAATTAATCCATAAATATGTATGCATAGTTTAAGTATAATTTACAATTAATTCGGTTAGTTCAAATATTGTTATAAATTAGTAGGTAGTTCAGATAAAAATAGCTAATATAAGTGTATTGTTTTATTTTTTATTAAAAACAAATACTATTTTAGGATAATTTAGGGTAGTTTGGATAAAAAAAATACTTGGAATCAAACTTAAAATACTATTTTAAGACTTGTTTCATTACAATGTCTGTCATTTTTTTAAGACTGGTGTTTCACAACTTGTTTCATTATTTTCGTATTTTGAATGTTTGAGTTGAAACTTATAAAGTTTATCACTTTGAATAGGTTCAAACTCTTTAATTTTGTTTATTTTGAATCATTTTGTCTCGTAAACTCTCAAATCTTGTGTTATTTCAAGAAATGGAATATCTCTCTAGATTTATTCAAAGTTGAAACCATATAATACTACTAATTAACCGAAACCGACCCGATACCGATTAGAACCGACTCGATACCGATCCGAAACTCTAACGATTCCTATATGGATACAAAATCCCAATATCCAAAATACCCGAACCGAATGGAACCGACCCGAAACTGAACCGTATATCCGATTGCCTAGGCCTAGTACATACTTTTATCCCATTTTAAGATGTTTAAAAAGATTAGAGAAATGGAGACTCGTGATCAAGTATTCATTAAGGTTTTACACCAAAAGAGAGAGTTGATGAGAAGAAATTTATTGGTTTGTTTAAATCTTTACATGTGTTTTAATATGTATAAAGATGAACTATATAATATGTATTTATGGATATTTAATCTACTTTTATTGAATAAATTTAATTTTTTAAGAGATAAATTTAGTTCAAAATGACATGTCAAATATTTAGTCGGATAACTTAAATCATTTTTCTCTTTCAAAACATTTGCTTTAGTAAATATCAAATTTCCTATAAACCAAATGCATCAATAATTCATTTACTATTTGCATACAACATCATGATGCAGAATATTTGCATGGCATTGTTGTTTGGAGTAGGATATGTAATGATCATCTTCGAGGAGTTCTTATCTATCAATAAAAGTGGAATAGGACTTTTGATGGCCGTGAGTTTATGGGTTGTACGAAGCATTGAGGTGAAGAATTTTCACAACAAAAATGGTTATTTTGCCGTTAGTTTCTGTCTCGAAGTATTGATGAAATATTGAAGTACATCATTAAAGTTATGTGGTTAATGATGTTGTTTTAGAGTTTCAACATGCAACAACTGAAGTTAGTCAAATAGTGTTCTATTTGCTCGGTGCAATCACCATTATGGAGATAATTGATGCTCACCAAGGATTTAACCTAGTTACAAAACATATAACAACTCGAAAACCGAAATTACCTAGTTACACTTAGTAATCCATCTGTTTTGACAATGGAAAGAGAATCAGAGGCATACCGAAGATGGCATCATGTTTCGGGTTTGGAGGAAAAATATTTGAAGCAAAAGTCAAAGCTGCATTGGTTAAAGGTTGGAGATGGAAACAACAATGTTTTTCACAGAGCTGCAAAAGTTCGGGAGATGAATAATGCAATAAAAGAAATTACATGCCCAAACGGGATTATTGTGGATACTCAGGACGAGATAAAAAAGGAAGCTGAAAGATTTTTCCATGACTTCCTAGCATACAAACCAGAAAATTACGATGGTATTTCAGAGGAGGAATTACGCACTTTGCTAAACTTCCGATGCTCCGAAGACGATGGTATGGTACTAACACGAGCTATTACAGAAGAGGAAATCAAAGCTGTTTTGTTCTCAATGCCAAGTGACAAAGCTCCTGGACCTGACGAATATACAGTGGAATTTTTTAAGGAGACATGGAAGATAATCGGGAAGGATTTTGTTACTGCGGTCCAATCATTTTTTCTCAAAGGGTTCTTGCCAAAGGGAATTAATGCAACCATATTGGCGCTGATACCAAAGAAAAAAGAGGTCAAGGAGATGAAGGAATATCGCCCTATATCTTGCTGTAATGTGATATAAGGTGATCTCGAAACTCCTAGCAAATAGACTCAAAAGTTTACTTCCACAGTTCATCTCTTCAAATCAATCAGCATTTGTAAAGGACTGTCTCTTGATGGAAAACGTCCTTTTGGCCTCGGAAATAGTTCGAGATTACCATAAAGACTCGATATCACCTCAAAGCGCAATGAAAATCGATATATCGAAAGCTTTTGATTCAGTGCAATGGCCTTTCCTCATTGCCACTCTCTCAGCTCTTAATATTCCGTTGCAATTTATAAAGTGGATTGAGCTATGCGTCTCGACAGCTTCTTTTTCAGTCCAAGTGAATGGGGAATTAGCGGGGTTATTCAGAAGTCAACGAGGTCTACGACAAGGCTGTTCATTGTCACCTTACCTGTTCGTAATATGCATGAATATCCTATCAAAAATGCTGGATAAGGCTGCAACGAATCGACTAATGGGCTACCATCCGAGATGCCAAAATCTCAAACTTACACATTTGTATTTTGCAGATGATTTATTGGTATTTACAGATGGAAGGAAAAGATCGATCGAAAGTATTCTCCAAGTGTTCAGTCGATTTGCTGATTTTTCAGGGTTGAAAATAAGTCTTGAGAAATCAACGATTTATATGGCAGGAGTCGATGAAAGAGATAAGGAAGAGATCCTGAACACTTTCCCGTTTGAATCAGGTGCATTACCAGTAAGATACCTCGGACTTCCTCTATTAACCAAGAGAATGACGGTGAGTGATTACACTCCACTGCTTGAAAAAATCAGAGCTCGAATTGGTAATTGGACAGTTAGACATCTCTCTTTCGCCGGTCGTTTGCAACTTATCAAATCAGTTCTTTGTAGTCTTACAAATTTTTGGATCTCTGCATTTAGACTCCCAGCTGAATGTATAAAGAAGATTGACCAGCTATGCTCAGCTTTCCTTTGGTCTGGTCCAGATTTAAACAATAAGAAGGCAAAAGTGGCTTGGTGTGAGGTTTGTAAACCGTTGGCAGAGGGAGGTTTAGGACTAAGATCTCTAAAAGAAGCTAACAAAGTCAGTTGTTTAAAGCTTATATGGAGATTACTCTCGGCAAACTCTCTTTGGGTGAACTGGATTCAAGCATATTTGTTACGGAAAGATTGTTTCTGGTCGATATCTGTAAACACTTCTTTGGGTTCTTGGATGTGGAGAAAACTCCTCAAATATCGAGATCTAGCTGCGGGGTATGTAAAGAAGCAAGTGAAGAGCGGGGAAAACACATCGTTCTGGCATGATGTGTGGTCACCACTTGGAAAGCTAATAGATGTCACTGGAGAGCGTGGATGTATAGATATGGGAATCAAGCTTCACTCAACAACAGTTGTTGAAGCTATCATAAACCATAGAAGGAGGAGACACATAACATATTATCTAAACCAGGTTGAAGACATACTAGACGAGATTCGACAAAAAGGTTTGGTTGAGGAAAAAAACATTGTGCTTTGGAAGGGCAAAGGGGATTCTTTCAAACCGACATTCAGCACCAAAGAAACCTGGAATCTGACTCGAATAACTCAGCCTACGAAGGAATGGTATAAAGGCATTTGGTTTCCCCACGCCACGCCGAAATACTCTCTCCTAACATGGCTTGCTATAGAAAATCGTCTAACAATGGGAGATAGAATGTTTCATTGGAATGCTGGTGCGAACTCCTCTTGTACATTCTGTCATGATCCCATTGAAACTCGAAACCATTTGTTTTTCACATGCAGCTTCTCAAAAGAGATCTGGTTAGGCCTAACAAAGAAGCTTCTTGCTCGGAGATTCTCATTAAATTGGGACAACATGCTGAAGTTAACAACGGATAAATCATTGGGGAAGAATCATCTCTTCTTGCTACAATACACTTTTCAGCTCACGGTGTATTCAATTTGGAGGGAAAGAAACTCCAGAAGGCACGGGGAACAACCAACCTCATCAACTCATATGATCCAAAGTCTTGACAAACAAGTCCGAAATCGTCTATCTTCAATCCGAGAGATGAAGCATAGCAGATACGAAAGTTGTATGGAAGATTGGTTTGCAACAAGGTGAAGAAAAGAACCATGGTGTTTAATGTTTAAAGCTCTGTTTAATAGTCAAAAACAAACGATGCATTCATTGTAAAAAAGTTTTTTTTGAAATAAATTTTACATTTTATTCAAAAAAAAAAAAAAAAAAAAAAAAAACCGAAATTTCTAATACGGATGGTAATATTATGACTCTATTTCTGTTTTTGAAGTTGTTTGCTTTCAATATTTTACTCGAAAGACATGAGTTTTCTCCTTTGCTCTTCTCCTGATATTTTCTTTCTTTCGGTTCTATGGTTTTTTCGACAGATTGGTTTCGTAACCTTTTTCCTCAGTTCGGTTCTTGAAAACCTAACAACTACCATTGTTATGGTTTCTTTATTAAGGAGAATGGTTCCACCATCAGAATACCGCAAGTACTAAAACCTAACACTTTTAGATTCTTTAGCTAATTTTTTGTTTTAAGGCTCTAAGTGGTTCATGATGAGGAAATAGTTTTGTCTCTAGAGTAAATCTCAAAGAAACACCAATTCATGACAAAGATTCTCTGTTTTGTGAATGGAATCTATGGATATTATCTTTTGTGTTAAAGTCATTTCTATTTGATATGGAGTTGCGTATTGTCGTATTAACATCGGTTTATATTGCTCAATATAACGTATGACAAGACTTTTAGGAGCAGTTGTGGTTATAGCAGCAAATGCAGGAGGAACTTGGTCTCCAATTGGTGATGTTACTACAACTATGATATGGATTCATGGCCATATATATATCAACTTTTCATATTATGAAGGTTTTACTTCATGAGTTTTAGATTGTAATTATTTGATGAAAAAAATTGAAGATAATAATAGAATTTTTGCCTATTTCTTTTTAGGATCTTATTTTACCTTCGGCGGTTTCTCTCATTGTTCCATTGGCACTCATGTCGTTTTCAAGGTCACATAAACACTTTCTTACATTCTCAAAATGTTTCAATTTTCTTTTCGTAGTTCCACTCTAGCGGTTGATACGGATTTTGTTTTCTTTTTCTTCTTCCTTAGAGAGGTAAATGAAATGAGATATGAAACTCCTTATAGTGTATTACAACCTTATGAACCAATGGCTCCAAAAGAAAAGCTATTAGTTGGAGTTGGCCTTGGAGTTTTGGCTTTTGTCCCAATGCTTAAGTCGTTAACCGGATTGCCTCCTTACATGGGTATCTTGTTGGGTCTTGGAGTTCTTTGGATCTTGACAGATACAAGTCATTATGGTGACTTAGAGGGACAATATCTAAAAGTTCCACATGCTTTGTCTCGGATTGACACACAAGGAGTTCTGTTTTTCCTTGGTATTCTGTTATCTATTAGCAGGTAAAACGTTAGGTACAAATTTGGTAAACTTCAATCGATATACGAGAGATTAATAATGTGTGTGGTTTTTAACTTTTCCAGTCTTGAAGCGGCTGGGATTCTTAAAGAGATTGGAAATTATCTTGATGCTTATATACACAATGTTGAACTCATTGCAAGTGTTATTGGTGTTGTATCATCTATTATGGATAATGTACCATTGGTTTCAGCAACTATGGCGATGTATGATCTCTCGACATTTCCTAAAGATTCTGAGTTTTGGCAACTTATTGCCTTTTGCGTTGGAACCGGTGGTTCCTTGCTTATTATTGGATCCGCTTCTGGAGTAGCCTTTATGGGTGTGGAGAAAGTCGATTTCTTTTGGTACTTTCGTAAGGTGAGACTAAGATATCTCTTTGGTTCGCTTCAACATAATAAGATCGAAAAAATCGATAACAAAAAGTTGGTTTTTTCTTCTTTTTGTGAGTAGGTGAGTGGTTTTGCTTTTGCTGGTTATGTTGCTGGTATCGGGACTTACCTTGCGGTTCACGGTTTCTTTCCAACAAATGTAGTTCATATCCCTTTGGTCTCTGATTCATAGGCAACAAAAATATCAAAAGTTCAATGTTTATGAATTTGTAAATAGAACATTATGTATAAGACATCATAAAGATGGTTCCATTGGTCTTTAATTAGAAGATTATTCATACGGTTTTGAATTGAAAAATATTATATGCATCATAGGCTCTTTCATCAAAAAGAAAACTGAGAGACTTAAACCAAACAAGACTTTGAACTAAAGATTCATGGCGAAGCTAAAAGACTATTACAAACGGAAAGATGAACAAAACCATAAAATTATAGATATGGAAACTTTTTTTTGTGTGCTAAATTATAGATATGGAAACACGTGTTACCATGATGTTAAATTGAGTTATAAATCTAAAGTGTCATAGTTAACTCAAAGATATTATGAATTTAAATTTATCGGAAAACTTTTTGAGTTGAAGGCTTTGATTGGTGACATGAGTTATTTTGATTTAGTTTGAGTTAAGAGTCTAACTCAATAATAACTTAAAAATGTTACTAATCATGAATCAAACAAAAAATTTAAAATTGAGTTTGAGTTAGAATGAGTTGTAGTTGATTTACAATTTTGAGTTATTCTCCTTGTAAAATTGTTAACTCAAAAGTTAATCCAACATGATGGAAAATGGGATGAATTAGAGGTTAAGTTAGTCTATTTTTTTTTCTAACGACATTCACTTCTCTTTTTTTGTTTGTTACTTTAAATTTTAATTATTCCAATATTGCATAATTCCAATAAATCCAACAAGATTTTGTCTTTTAACTTTAATTAGCAAGGTTGTATCAATTTTTAGTTAAATATTTTTGGAATCAAACAGTTTTTTTCTATTATCTTAATTATAGATTTTATATTAGAAATTTTAAAAGTTACATTCTTAGTTTTTATTTGCTCTTATACATATTTATTTTAGTTTCTATTTTTATATATTAATATTACAAAAATAAATTATGTTTAACTTAACATTATATTTTAATTAGTCTATTTTCTTATTAAATCTATAAAAATGTTATTAATAATAGTTTTCATAAATATAAATTGTTTTTAATAACATATACTGCAACTTATACATCAAAAAAGTCACCAGTCAGTTATGTTGATAAGAATGTTAATTCATATTTTCACAGCAAACTTACCTCGTAAATCTGCAGCTTCCACCACATTATTTTACTGCAAATGTACATCGAATTATAACACTTACTGCAACTCAACTTTTATGCCACATTCTGCCAATCGGAGCCTTAAGTCTAAGTTTTGTTGAGTTATGAGTTATGACTGATTTATATGTTGAGTTATTACTCATAATTTTGTGTTTTATGTTTCAGAGATTTAAGGTTGATGTTATGGATGTTGAATGGTTAGAGGGATACAACGATTTGTGCGGAAAATGTATTCATAGTGAATACTTAGAGGGTGTCTTGGAAAGCACTTTTGCTAACTCTCATGTGTGTTAGATAGGGAAACTCAAATTAACCGAAGGTAAACTTGTATAATACTCTATGATTGTATTCATTTAGTTTCATCTGATTTTGGTTGCTCTGCTTTTTGTTTCAAACTGATTTTGATTTTAATCTTATTGAAAGTGCTAGATAAATCAAATTTTCTGAAGATGGATCCTACTCCAGCAGCAGGTGTTTGATCCTATAACAGATTCGTAAAAAACCCTCATGGTAAATCTAGTTTTTGCGGTGAGCATAATAGTTGCAGTGGAGGTGATAGAAGAATGGCATTCAATTATATTAAGGATAATGGTATCACCACCGATGAACAGTACCCGTACAAAGCTGTTAAGGGAGAATGCGATCACTCAAAAACAAGTGGTGAGAAGGTGACAATCAAAGGATATGGAAATGTACCGCCGAACAATGAGTCAGCCCTTCTCCAAGCAGTTGCAATTTTCCCTGTAACAGTTGCAGTTGATGGCCATAATCCAGATTTCGCGTTTTATGCAAAGGTAATCGAAAACAACACCTCTCAAAATCTGTTTTTAAGATGCTCCAAATTGGTTTTTGTTATATGTCCATTTAACGTGATACTCCTTTTTTCCCCGCAGGGTGTGCTTACGGGAAAGTGTTATTCAAAGTTGACCTATGCTCTGACCGTGGTAGGGTACGGGTCTAACCGCGGGAGAAAGTATTGGCTTCTCAAGAATTCGTGGGGTCCCAACTGGGGAGAGGAAGGGTATGTTAGGCTCGAGAGAGGCATTCCTGATCCGCAAGGGCAATGTGGGATAGCCATGAGCCCCGTGTACCCAGTCTAGTTTCCAATCCGCTAGTATCCGGTTGTCTGACATCCGGTTGTCTGACATATAAGATGACCTCTAGATCAAAAAGTTATTAAATATGCTATCAATTTATAAATGACAATAAGAAACTGTTATGATTAACTAAATGAGAAGAAGGATTCTACGCTCTTCCCCTTTATTTCAAGTTTAAAACAAAAGAAGAAGAGTAAAATGTATTCACACAAGTAAAATGAATCCCAATCCTAAGCTTGTTCATCAATTCCGTAAAGAAGCTCACAAATGTAACTTCTTACTTGACCACTTCAAAATTCTACAACTTCACTGCCTAGGATTGTTCAAGTGGAAAATATTTCGCTTTAGTAAAAGTTTTGGGAACATGAAAGATAATTGGACTTTTGATACACTACAAGAAAACACTGATTTAGCGTCGGCATATTTCGACGCTAATTCATTTTCGACGCTATTTTAGCGTCGAAATGAAGTTCGATGCTAATTCGACCCTAATTTAGCGTCGGATGTTCGACGCTAATCCGACACAATATTTCGACGCTAATTCGACGCTACTGTAGCGTCAAATTAGCATCGAAACGTTTCGATGCTAAATGGATGCTAAATCGATGGTAATTCGATACTAAATTAGCGTCGGATTACCGTCGACACCTGATAATTTTTAATCTTTATTATAATAATTTTTAATTTATAATAAAAAAATTTTTTTAAAAAATGTTAACATTCGACGCTAAATCGATGCTAAATCGATGGTTATGTAGCGTCGAATTTGCGTCGACACCTGATTCATTCGACGCTAAATAAATCTAATTTGTCATTTAGGATTTAGGGTAAAGAAACCACAACATATACGGTAACAATCTTAACCCATTTAAAGACTATATGTTTACAACATATAACGATAACAATCACAACAATTCAATAACAATCTAACAGGAATGAATTAGTGTCGATAACAATCATACAACAAGATATATTGATTATGCAACTCCAATAAAACATTACAAATAATGAAACATAATTTTTAAAACGACTTCTTTCACAGGTACATTAGAGACTTGAAAATATTAAACATACAACGGTTATGGTACAAGTACATAATAGACTACTAATTTTTAAAACATATATGTATAGATACATATATATGTATGTATCCACTCCAAACAACGGTTAGAACCAGAAACTTTTCTTTCACTTTAGTTTCTTTGGTGGAGAATCTAAAAATCCGTCGCAAAATTCCCTTTTGATTGCATCAACATCTAGATTTGAGTTTGGGATTTCTGGACTTTGGGCAAATTCATAATCGTAGTAGTGATCCTTACATTCATTTGAAGTACTTCCACCGTAAGTATCTGACTTTTCAATCAATTGAGATGGTTGTCCGTATTCGATTTGCCTATACAAAACTACATCGACAACCCGCTTCTGGTCAGGACATTCTGGCTGCTTATCATATTTGTGTTTTGAATAACTAAACCCATCTTCAAATTTGGGACTCACAACATTGACAGGAAAGCATGAATCAGCTTCCCACGAGTATGTGGGTATCTCTTAAGTATATTCGTCGCACTGAGATTCAATTTCCCACGAGAATTTAGGAATGTGGTGGATGTTTGGCAAGTACTGGTTGTCCGGCACTATTGTTGATGTAGAATCTTCATTATGGGTTGGTGAGCACGTATCAAATTCCCACGAGTTAGTGGGTGTCTCTTGAGTGAATTCGTCGTATTGAGTTTCGGTTTCCCACGAGTATTTTGGAATATCAAACAAATTTGCCACGTTTGTTGATTTAGAGTCTTCCTTAGGAGAGCTGGAAGATATTATTTGTGTTATTGATAGGTGTAGAAGTTATACACTCCATCATATGTATTTATAGTAGAAGTTATATGTTTAAACATAAGTAAAACCATATCCAAAGATAATGGAGATGGTACGAAACTTTGTAGTCCACATAATTTGTTTTGTTTTTGCATATTGTCTTGTCAAATCATCTTGGTCTATAATGATTGTGTCCACATTTTATGTGGTTAACCAAATCTTTCATTAGATTTTTAGTATATGAATATGTGGTCGATCAAAGTATCAAGTTATAACATTGAAACGAATAATTTTTGAAGCACACATTAATCGAAATAAGATATTTCAAATTTTCATACAATATTTTAAATAAAAGCTTTACATATAAAAGCCTTACAGAAATAACAACCCACATAATATATAGTACATTACTAGACATGTAATCCACATCCCCTTACTGAAGCACACAGTAATCAAAAATAAGTCAACATCAAAAGCCATAGGCACTTAAGTACTAACGAGTGACCGTCGTGCGGCAATAGTAGTTATACATTACCAATAAAACACAGTTCTTAATGATCCATCTCGAACTTCAGCATGTGTTTGTCACAACAACTGTAATGGTCATTTGGACATTTAAAAACAGAGACCTTTGGTTCTTCATAAGCATCAATAGCATGCGTCGATGGAGGTGTTTTCAAGACTACATTTTCTCCGCTGGCTCCAAAGGGTGCTTTAGGAGTCTTGTTTGGAGCACGCGAAGTAGAACCAGTGTGTATAGAACGGTTCGTTGAGTTACTGAGACGAATCCTAGAAGAAGGTGGGGTGTTTGATTCTGGTAAAGAATCATGGAAAGAAGTTATTATCTTCTCTTCCTCGGATGGATTTAGAATTCTTTTCGACATGGGTGATATTAGGTGTTTTGTGTTTTCGATATACTAATCTAATGAAACCAGTACCTATTTATAGATTTTATAAAATTATTATAACAGCTTTAGCATAATAGATCTTGGCCGTTAAATGATGTATGGCACATCTAACCATTCAAATGAGTTGTTAAATCGGATTTGTTCCAAACACTTGTGTCCATATAATTTTCGTATCTTTAAAAGATTTAAATGGAGATTTTAACATCGATTTTGCATCGAATGTTAGCATCGCAGTAGCATCGAATTCCTTTGCGTCGATTTTTCATCGAATTCGCGTCTTTTTGTGTCGTTTCTAAACGACGCTAAAAAATTAGGTGAACCGCATTAAGTGGCCGACAGTGTGATTCGCGGAATTGATTTCTTTATTGCACACTGAGATGTAATGTCGCATCAATTTTAGTTCTTTTCTTATAAACACATCGACATGTTAAGCTTAAAATATCTCTGTATTTTGCCTATATAAGTCAGAGTAATTCAACACAAAATCATAACACAAAATATTCAATTTCGAAATGGCAAACATAGATCTGTGGAATTACTATATGCAAAATCGAGCCTCTGTTCAAAACCCTCCAAACACAACTCTAGTGCCTTCAAACCCTCCATACGATGACTTAAATGTTACTGATGCTCCACCGACAATTTCACTCCAACCAACTCAACAATCCCAAAACCAAACGCCCGTAATACCGGGACCTGGCCAACTCATACGGTGAGGACTATTTCGCAAGAGGTCGCACGATGCAAAGGTGTTGCGTGGTGAAAGTTCTCAGACACGTCCAACACAAGGTTTCATTCGTGAGGTCATCAATGAGCCACTACAGGGCGACCAGGATTTTAGTAGTCCTCGGTAGACTTCTACTATCGATTACATAATCCGTGAAGGTATATATATATATATATATATATATATATATATATATATAATTAACGCTTTTACCATTACAATAATGATTGAAGATGACAAACACTAACTCTATCATTCATAAATGTAGGTTCTTATAACCTCATGAGCACACCATTCTAGACCCAGGTTACAGAAATTCAATCCCCGCATTCACAATTTGTGAAAGTAAAAAAGGTTTACATTGTCGATAAATATTATATCCATTTATAGATACAATTTATCTGACAAGTAAATTGTATCTCATTTTTAGATTGTGGCTATGCTCTCCAGTTTGACCCCCAACGGGCAGGGAGATCCGCTAGTAACCTTAAAGGATCCGTCAGGAAAAATCGAGGGAACCATGCACCATAACATCTTCAAAAATGACGAGTACAAACTCGCCACTGTTGTAGGTGCGGTGGTCATTCTACAGAATGTTACCGTATGCCATTTTAATAGGAACTCTAAGTACATCAACATCACAGAGCGGAACATTGTTAACGTAGATTTTCCATAACTTTCTAAATATTTCTGATAATTATAAATTGAATTCCTTTTCAAACAGATAATTGGTGCTAATTCGATGATTGCCGAATACGAACCAACCGAAGTATCTACTATCAAAGAGGAAGATGAAGGAACTACTGGGTACGAATATGAAACAGTTCCAGACTCAGATGATGAATAAACATCCAACCCGTCAATGGTTAAGAATAAGCTTAATTAAGGCTTTATGTTTCTTTAATGTTTAATGTTCTCCTTGTATTCATAGTACAAGTTTATAATAATGTTGTTATCTGTAATATTTCCTATTTTCTAATTAATGTAATATTTTATGTGTAATGTAATATTTTTATATGTCTAATGTTACATGATCAGGTGAGACTTTTTTGGTCAAGTGGTACACGAAAAGCAACCCCGCAAGAGGAAAGAGAGGGTGGAGTGGGACCATTTCGACGTCTTGAGGCTAGACAAGGAAGGAAACGCTGTCTATACTTAAGACTTTGGAAGTGTCTGCATTTTCCTCTCCAATGCTGAACCTTTCTCGTCTCCCGGCGACTTGCTTACACGACCAGCGCCCAAACTGCATCTATTACTTAAGCAAACACAACGTCGGAATAAAATGCATGGACGATGAGGAGTACGAGATTGGTGGATCCAAAACCCGGGCTCTTACTGGTTTCCACCAAAACTATTCGAGTCTTCAACTCCCTAAACATCCATTCTATCTATTATGTCTTGAGACTTTTTTTTTCTGTGAGCAAGAAGAATATGTAAAACCATCGGCCACAATCACTACAAGAAAACAGGGTCATTTCAGACGGTCATTGTGGTTGCAAATCCGTAGAAAACAACAGTTTCCAACGACATTCCAACCATAATGACCGTTGAGTACAGATCGTTGCAAAAACGTAAACGGTTGGAAATCGGTTCAAAATTATCGACGAATTTTCATCCGCAAGAGATCGTCAGAAATGTCGTTGGAATTTCACACCATTGTAGCTGTTAGAAGAGCGTCGGAAAAAATCCAACAAAGTTGCGACGAATAGAGTTTTAATGGATTTGTAACCGTTATTGTCGTCGTAAACTCCATCGAAATTTGCCACTGATTTAAGACGGCTATGATTAAACAATTGCAAAGAATCTACAACCGCTATGACTTATACTTTTCAACCAATTTAAAACGGCTATGTTTGAAAATTTCAACAAATTTTCCATTGCAAAAAAAAAAATTCTGAAATATCATTAAATTTTGAATCACAAAATTAAAAGAAACAACACAAATTTTCCATTGCAAAAAAAAAAAATTCTGAAATATCATTAAATTTTGAATCACAAAATTAAAAGAAACAACACATATTTAGTTTCATAATAAGAGATTCACATAAAACAAGATTACAAAAACAATCCAACTTTGTTTACCCCATTTTAGAATTGATTACAAAACCCGATAACAAAAAAAATATGATTAAAACAAGTCATAAAAACAATTGATCGCGTTTATAGCGAAAAATCCGCGTCTTTTTCCATCAAGTACCTCGTCAATTTGTCGAAAGTATTTCCTGTCGAGTCTAGTTTCTCTTGTGTCTTGGCTAGGTCCTCTTTGGTTTTGGCGTTGTCATCCTTCAATGCTTCACAATCTGTGTCTCGTTGCTCGAGAGCTCCTCTTAGCGTCTCGATTTCTTTGACGAGCTCAGGATTCCTCGGTAACAATCCAGATCTTTTTCCATCAACGGTAACAAGATTGCCAAGTCCAGGACGACGACCCTTGCGCACTTGTAATTCCTGATACAAATAAACCAAACACATAAATTTATGAATAAACACATAAAACCTTGCAGTACTCCATTTGCAACAATCAATCATTTTCACTAAAACTTTGTCATACGGTGTTATGATGGTTTGACAGAGATTTGTTTACTGGTTTTCATAGACGAATTCATTTTTTAGATTATAGTAGCTGGATCATGTAATGCAAGTTATGATAATGAAAAATACATACATATACAATATATGCTTGAATGTAAATATTTGGCTAGGTCCTAGAGAGATCTTAATCATACCTCCAAAACCATATTGTCAACTTCCTCTCGAGGCACCTCCACTTGGTTTGATGGTGTTGAATCATCCAAGTCTTGAGAGAGTTCCATGAGCCGTTCTTCTCTCCTCTTTTCTACCTTCTCAACCAAATTAGCAATGTTCGGGTAGTCGATGGTTTTAGTTCTCTTGTTGGTGTGCGTATGTTTAATTAAAGTAAACAAATCTGGACGCACGCCATCTTTTTCAGTCTATAAGGTGAATGAGAAATGTAAACTTAAGTTCAACAATCAATCACATAATGCTAGTCACAATGCTTAAGAAGAAAACGTAAATCTAATTTTATACGAAATATCTAAGCATTGGACTATTTTTGTAATCTGATTATAACAAGTCATTTTGTAAGTGATTAATTGATTATAACAAGTCTGATTATAGCTAGTTCGTTTTATATTAATTCAAACATCAATAACTTCATAGGCAAGAATTTCATTACCATGCCTTTTACGTATGTAATTGCTGTACTAATAAATTTGTAATGCTTTACCATGTTTTAGAAGATTTTATGAGTCTAAAAAAACCTAAATGTTAGTGGAAGCAAGTGGATCCAAGAATACTTACAATCTCGTCTTCCCGAGCTAGGAAACTCGTTGCTCCAGAGTTGTGAGTACCTCCAGGATTTTTCTTTCGATTCTCAGTGTTACTCTCCGAACGCTTTATTGTGGATTCTTCAGCCCAATAAGGTTGTAGTCCGATCCAAACATCTTCGAACAAATTTGGAGGCTTTCCCAATTTTTTTTTCCAATTACGCCTACATATGACCCTTGTAAGAATCTCCCGCCATCTTCATGAACACATCACGAACTTGCTGAGTCAATTGATGGTGCCAGTCATAATCTTGCTGCAAATTTAACAAAAACACAAATTACATAAGAAATGAAAAACCAAAATCCAAGATGTAAAATATTCTGATTATTTTGTAATGTTTCAAAAATAAGAAATACACAAGTTTGTAACTCTCCGTTCAGTTCTACTAATAATGAGAACAAGCTATATTCAAATATGGAAAACCATAAACCATTGATGTAAAAAAGGTTACGATGGATGTTAGGGTTTCAAGCACGGAGAAGCAAGACGTTACGATGGATGATTTTGGAGAGAAGGGGAGACCACCGGGGGAACCACCGGATAAGACAAGGTCGTGGGCACAGACGGTGGTTGGTTGTGGGGTAGGAGGGATGCCAGTACCAGAGGAGATCTTGGATGAGGAGTTTGTCAAAATGAGGTTACAGCTTGAGTTTCCGGATGGTGAGGATGGGGAGCCGGTTGTGACGATTGGGAAAGAGGTCTTGGAAGCCATGAATGGCCTATGGAAGCGATGTATTGTGGTGAAAGTGTTGGGACGGAACATGTCGATCGCGGTATTGCATAAGAGGCTACGGGAGTTGTGGAAGCCGACCAGAGGAATGTTTGTGATGGATCTTCCCCGACAGTTCTTTTTGGTTAGGTTTGAATCGGAGGAAGAATATTTGTCGGCTCTTGTTGGTGGACCATGGAGAGTGTTTGGCAGTCTGTTGATGATTCAAGCGTGGACTCCTACGTTTGATCCAATGAAGGATGATATTACGACAACACCGGTATGGGTTCCTATCTCTAACATCCCGGTGAACTTTTATCATAAAACGATATTAATGGGTATTGCGAAAGGGCTCGGTCAACCAGTTAAAGTGGATTTAACTACGTCAAATTTGGAGAGAGCTAGATTTGCTCGGGTCTGTGTTGAAGTCAACCTGAAGAAACCGTTGAAAGGGTCAATTTTGATCAATGGTGCTCGATACTATGTGTCCTATGAAGGATTGTCGAATATTTGTCCTACTTGTGGTTTGTTTGGACATCTAGCTCATTCATGCCCTCAAAGGAAGGAGGAGAGGGCCGCCGGGACAGTTTCGATGACGGAGGAGGAAAGCAGGTCGAGTGGTATTAAGCAAACGCAAGATGGGTTTATTCCGGTAAGAAATGGTGGAAGACGTCCGGCGAATCCAAACCTAAGGGTGGCGCGTGGAGTGGAGGCTAGAAAAGGAAAGGGTAACATAAATGGTCATGATATGAGGGGTCAAGAATCAAGGGAAATATCTCTATCAAACACTTTTGGAAGGTTAGATGAGGAGTTGATTAGCCTCGAATCACGGGAGCTGAATAAGGAAAATGTGAATACGGAGAATCAATTGGAGAATATCTTACGTGCCAAACAAGTCAAGGAGATAGTTTTTGTATCTAATTCAAACCGAGAGAGGGGGGAGAAGAATGGGAGTCAAAGAGGGAAAAGGATTAATGGTAATTTAGGCCCGGTTGGGAATAGGCCCAGTTTGCCTAAGGATAAACAGAAGTTGTCAATTTCTCATAAGGCAAGGCCTGCTCCAGGTTTAGTCTTCGGCCCAGACCAAGATAAGTTGATTTTGTCGTCGAGTGGCAAGAGGATGAGAGTAGAGAATGAGCCGGTACAGAGACCAACAAACTTACAGGCTACTTTTGGTATGAAGCTACAAGTGATTGGTCGAGATGAGGAGGTGGTTGCGATGGTGGAGAGCTCAGCTCTTTCGAGTTCTACGGAGGTTACAGAGAACGTCTTGGCGGAGGAGGGCGTAGCTTTGGTGTCTCTGGCTAATGGGGATGGTGGAAATATGGGTCGCTAGTGGTGCGCCCCGGGGATTCTTAATGCGTATATCATAGTCATGATGAATTGTTTGCTATGGAATTGCCCGGGGGGGGGGGGGGGGGGGGGGGGGGCAATAAACCCAAATTCCGACGTTCTATTCGCTACATTCTCAAGAAATTTGCGACGGATGTGCTGGCGATCTTTGAAACCCACGCGGGTGGAGATAAAGCGATGAAAATCTGCAGAGGATTGGGTTTTGAGAACTCATTCCGGGTTGATGCTAATGGGCAAAGCGGAGGTATTTGGTTATTATGGAGAGAGGGAATCGGAGAGGTGGAGATTGTCGAATCTTCGGAGCAATTTGTGTATGCTAGGATTACTCGAGATACAGAGGTGCTGAATCTCATTGCGGTGTACGCGGCCCCATCTGTGTCTCGTCGGAGTGGTCTCTGGACCAAGTTAAGTGCTCTTATTGCTTCGGGCTCGGGGCCAATGGTTATAGGAGGAGACTTCAATACTATTGTTCGGTTAGACGAGCGTACTGGTGGAAATGGGATGCTTTCTCCTGATTCAGTTGAGTTTGGTGATTGGATTAATGAGAATTCATTGATTGATTTGGGGTTTCAAGGAAACCAGTTTACTTGGCGTAGAGGGAAGAGTGGCAATTCCTTTGTTGCAAAGCGTCTTGATCGTGTCCTTTGTTGTGCTCAAACTAGGTTGAAATGGCAAGAGGCTAGAGTGGTGCACCTACCTTTTCTAGCTTCAAATCATGCTCCGCTCTATCTTCAATTACACCTTGAGGTAAGCATGGATCCCCGGAGGCGACCGTTTCGCTTTGAGGCAGCGTGGTTAGAACACCCAGAGTATAAAGCGTTGTTAGAGAGTTCTTGGGACCGGAATATGAATATTCAAGAAGCGTTAGCTAGTCCTCGGGAAACTCTTAAGAAATGGAATAAAGAGATTTTTGGCGATGTGCAGAGACGAAAGGATAAGTGGTTGAAACAGATCAAGGAGACCCAAGAGAGAATTGATCAGCATCAATCGGATGCTTTGCTTCGGCGAGAAGAAGACCTTTTGAAGGAACTTGATATAGTTTTGGCTCGGGAAGAGATTGTTTGGTTTCAGAAATCAAGAGAGAAGTGGGTGGTGTTTTGTGATCGAAATTCGAAATATTTTCACTTATCCACAATTATAAGGAGAAGAAGAAATAAAATTGAAAGTTTGCAAGATGAGACAGGTAGGTGGGTTTCTAACGCTCAAGAATTGGAATCTTTTGCAAGGGCTTATTATCAAAGGCTGTATTCCCTTGACGACGTGGAGGAGAGAGTTGAAGCATTACCGGGTCAGGGGTTTGCTCAGTTGTCCTTGGTAAAGCTGGGTCGCTTGAATGAAGATTTTAAAGCAGAGGAAGTTGAGTTTTCCTTACGCGCTATGGGAAGTTTTAAATCCCTGGGTCCTGATGGCTTCCAACCGGTTTTTTATAAACAAGAATGGAGTACGGTCGGTGAATCAGTGGTTCGCTTTGCTTTGGACTTTTTCAGTCTGGTTTGTTACCGAAAGATGCAAACGATGCTCTTGTGGTTTTAATTGGGAAGGTCCTTAAACCGGAGAAAATTTAACAGTTTCGACCGATTAGCTTATGCAATGTTTTGTTTATGATTCTTACTAAGATGATGGTCGAACGGTTGAAAGGGGTGATGCCGAAGCTCATTGGCCCGGCTTAAGCGAGTTTCATTCCGGGTCGTCTCAGCTCTGATAACATTATTATCGTTCAGGAGGTAGTTCATTCGATGAGGAGAAAGCAGGGACGGAAAGGGTGGATGCTGCTTAAGTTAGACTTGGAGAAAGCCTATGATAGAATTCGTTGGGACTTTTTGGAAGATACTTTGCGAGTTGCGGGGCTCTCAAATGATTGGGTCCATAGGATCATGCAATGCGTCACTGGTCCTAATATGAGCCTCCTTTGGAACAGCAAGAAAACTGAAGCATTCAAGCCGCTGCGAGGGCTGAGACAGGGGGATCCGTTATCTCCGTATTTGTTTGTACTTTGTATGGAAAGACTTTGTCACCTTATTGAAGAGGAAGTTGGATTAAATCGATGGAGACCGATCAGTTTAACGAGTAGAGGGCCGAAACTTTCCCACTTGTGTTTTGCCGATGATTTGATTTTGTTTGCGCATGCTTCTTTGGACCAGGTTGGCGTTATTAGAGGAGTTTTGGAGCGATTTTGTAAGGCATCAGGACAAAAAGTGAGCTTGGAAAAATCTAAAATCTTTTTCTCGAAGAACGTTTCGCGAGAAATGGCTCAGTCTCTCAGCGAGGCCAGTGGAATTGAAGCTACCAAGGATTTGGGTAAATATTTGGGAATGCCTATTCTTCACAAGCGAGTGAATAAAGATACTTTTGGCGCTATTGTTGAAAGGATTGCATCGCGACTTGTGGGTTAGAAGAGTATAACCTTGAGCTTTGCTGGTCGTGTTACGTTGACGAAGGCTGTCATTTGCTCGATTCCAATTCACTCAATGAGTACGGTACAACTTCCTGGGTCTACCTTGTTAAAGATTACCAAGTGGCTAGAGACTTCCTTTGGGGCAGCACTACGGAACAACGCCGCCAACATCTTTTGCCTTGGGATAAGGTGTGTATTCTGAAGCGTATGGCTATGGATATGAATATGGCGCTCATCGCGAAGATATGATGGAGGCTTTTTCAAGATGGTGATAAGCTTTGGGCAAGGGTGTTGAAAACAAAATATCGAGTGCAGGAGTTCTATTTATACCCTTGGTTTGAAAAAAATGATCGATGGTCAGTATTGTGGAAGGGTGTGGTTAACTCGGCTAAGGAAGTTTTAGCCAAGGGGTTTCGGTGGAACATTGGGAATGGCCGTAGTGTTAGATTCTGGAAGGACAAGTGGATGGGTAAGAGAGTCCTCGGGGATGATACCAGGGATGTTCTTCCACTGGAGATTGAGAATGCAACAGTGGCCGATTTATGGGAGGAGGGCAGAGGATGGATTGGTACGAGGATAATACCGTATGTCACGGAAAACATCTGGTTGGAGCTCATGGCTTTGGTGGTGGATAATGTCACAGGGGCAGCGGACCGTCTGAGTTGGGGAGAGACTGTTGACGGAGAATTTACAGTATCTTCGGCGTATCATCTGATTGTGGAAGACGGTATGCATCGGCCGAATATGTCTAGTTTATATGATCGCATTTGGAGAGTTTTGGCTCCGGAACGCATTTGTACTTTCCTCTGGTTAGTCTCGCATAAGGTTATTATGACTAATCAGGAGCGTCGGCGTAGTCATTTGAGCGATATGGATATTTGTCAAGTGTGTAAAGGGGATGTGGAGTCTATTCTACATGTTCTAAGGGATTGTCCAGCAATGAAGGGTATTTGGTTAAGGTTGGTCCCGCGTCACAAGCAAGGGGTGTTCTTTGACCAGGAGTTGTTAGGATGGTTATTCTTGAATCTTGGTGAGGATACGGTGGTCAGAGGAGCTTCTTGGGCGACTATTTTTGCGGTGGGAGTGTGGTGGGGTTGGAAGTGGAGATGCGCTAATGTGTTTGGTGGGAACAAATTGTGCCGGGATAGGGTTCGGGTGGTCGTGGATATGGGCAAAGAGGTGGTTAAAGCTGCGGCGAAGCATGAGAGTGGCCCTGGAAAAGCGCAGCGTGTGGAACGCCTAATTGCGTGGCAGCCTCCGGTCATAGGTTGGTTCAAATTAAACACAGATGGGGCAGCGCGGGGAAATCCAGGCCTTGCTACGGCTGGTGGAGTGTTACGCAATCTGGAAGGAGGTTGGTGTGGTGGCTTTGGGTTGAACATAGGACGATGCTCGGCGCCGGTGGCTGAGTTATGGGGAGTTTACTATGGCTTGTATACAGCTTGGGAGAGGAGGATCGGTTATCTTGAGTTGGAAGTGGACTCGAGGTTAGTGGTGGACTTCTTGTTGACAGGGATTGGTGATTCGCATCCCTTGTCTTTCCTGGTACGCTTGTGCCATGGCTTTTTATCGAAGGACTGGAATGTCCGTGTGTCGCATGTGTATAGGGAGGCTAACCGTCTTGCGGATGGGTTAGCGAACTATGTTTTTTCTTTGCCTTTGGGTTTTCATGTTTTTCATTGTGTTCCGCCGGATGTTGCTTCGATCTTGGCCGAGGATGTCTCTGGACAAACTCGCTCAAGACAAGTAGGCGTGTAGTTTAGTTCCGTTTGAATAAAAAACTGGGGGCTTTTGCTCCCGGTGCATCATCAAAAAAAATATGGAAAACCATAAATTTGTCAACATAAGAATTCAATGGCTCCATTAAAACCACATAATATTAACTAAAATTAGTATTTAAACAATGTTTTTTTTTTTTTTATCTTTCAAAACAGTTTGTCTAAAATAGTAAATGAGACTACAAGTTATGATTTAAACATCTAAGTTGATTTAAACTTCTAAGCTTTCAGTATCTATCCCTTATTATTATCAAGTGTTCAACGTTTATAGTAGTAACTAGTATGGCCAACGAGATTTCAAACAAGTTTATGCATTGGTTTTATTAATATATATAACAACGTTTTACATCTTTGGCATGTCATGAAGGAAGACAATCTAAAAAAGTAAAGGTTCTTATCCTTGCCTTGCCTCCTCTCGTAAGATTTTAAAGTCTACTTCTCAAAACATGTGTAGAATATGATGACAAGGTTCGTAACTCTGGTAATTAGAAACGTAGTCTTGAAACCTGTGTTGATCAGCTAGCTAGCTTCCTTGTGTTTCTTGCTTCTCAAGTTTCCTTGAAACGTTAGTTGTTGTTTACTAGTATATATTCCTGTTTCTAGAAAATTATAATCCAAAGTTTATTGAAACTTAGGAGAAGATAATCTCAGCGACCTCCAGTAATAAGTCTTTTATTACTATCCCATTATATGTGGTTATAAATTGGCTGGCTGTGTAAGTAGATTTGGACCATTTTTGCAATTGTCTCTAAATCTTTTAAAACTTTTTGGGTTAAATCAAATTAGTCCCTCGCACATAGGCAACGCCAAAAGCTCTCTCATGTGTGTTTTAAATTCAAATTAAATATCAAAAGTTTTTGACCAGAATTTATTTTTCGTTATTAAAAATTCAAACTAACGTTTCTCGTGATGCATTAACATTAATGTTGGTAGTAGCCTTTATTTGAAATTGGTTTATTAATTTGATTATAATTACAAGATAAACATGCATGCACACAAACATAGTCTTGTTTCACCTTATCTAAATTAAAACTCGAATGGATTTAAAAAATAATAATTCTTTTTTTTTTGGTCTACAAAAAAAAAAAAAATAATAATAATAATAATTCTATAACTAGAAAACAAAAGAAACCCTGGAATTCAATCCGACAGTGGCAGTATATGTTAGGAATTTTGGGAATAATTCATATTTTATTTGGGAATATTTATATTTTGTAAAAACAAATCCTATATATTATTTGAGAAGCATTTTGGGAGCATTTTGCTTAGGTGTCATCACCACAATTTTTCTCCTCTTTATTTTTATTTATTTATTTCATTCTCTTATACTCATTACCAAACACATTTAATTTCAAATATACTTATTTTGATTACTATAATTCTAATTGTCAAACACATTGAATCTTCCTAAACTTGCCAAAATTAAAATATTTTGAAATTTTCAACTTGCCAAAATTAAAATATTTCGAAATTATATATTTAAATCATAGAATTAAATGTGAACAAAAATTTAACATATATACCATCCTATATATTATTTGAGAAGCATTTTGGGAGCACTTTGCTTAGGTGTCATCACCACAATTTTTCTCCTATTTATTTTTATTTATTTATTTCATTCTCTTATACTCATTACCAAACACATTTAATTTCAAATATACTTATTTTGATTACTATAATTCTAATTGTCAAACACATTGAATCTTCCTAAACTTGCCAAAATTAAAATATTTTGAAATTTTCAACTTGCCAAAATTAAAATATTTCGAAATTATATATTTAAATCATAGAATTAAATGTGAACAAAAATTTAACATATATACCAAAAAAATTGATTTAAAATAAAATAAAACTATTAATTATCTTTTGAAAATATATGAGCACGTAAAAATATGTTTTTACATGTGTTGTTTTGTTTGACGTGTAGATGTTTTTAATTTTTCATAAATGCACCTTCGTACAAGTAAAAATATAATTATTAATGAAATTTGTTGGTTTAATTATTTCACGAGTGGAATACATTTGTATGCAAAATAATTGCAAAATTCAAATATATAAATTAGGTCTTCGGTTATGTATAATTATTCTTCATAATCTTTTTTTTTTACTAAAACTATTGATTTTATTAGTATAAGTATAAATAAACAACATAAAACAAAAGAAGGATGAGCTGTGAAGCACGTGTGAAGGAGAGAGAAGCACGTGCAACAAAGACAGTGCAGGGTTGACCGGAGACCGTAGGGTCGAGAGAAGTGGGAGACGCACTGTCCCCTACACAATCGCCTTCCCGTTTTAATGCGTTTACGTAAAAAAGAACAAAAACTAAAAACAAATTGTATTTCTTTGGTTTTAGATTATTTATTTGAAGTAGTGATTGAATAATTCCAATGGCTAGAGTTCATTATGTACATATGATGAATGTTGTTTGACTAAATTTTAACCAATTTCAATTAGTACCGTCTAATAAATTGACCACAAGAAATAGATTTTATTGATCAACAAGTTTTGATAAAAGTTTCAAAAAAATTAAAAAAAAAAACACGCTTTGATAAATAATCGATATGAATTATATAAAGAATGAACACCAAAATCGTAGAAAGAAAATTTTGTTAATCATTCTTCGCTCGTCAAATATAATTGTAGAATTCTCGTCGCACATCGTTGAGAGATGGCAAGAGTTAGCTCGTATTAAGGTTTACGTGTTTGTTAAGTCGTATTTGTCATTGTCTCATAATGATTATTGGGCAATTCTCAAAATGCCATTAATTTTTGAAAAGTTTCATAAATACCACTTTTTCCATTTGTTCTAAAAATACCATAAAATTAAAATGAAATTTTAACATTCAAAACTAAACCCTAAATCCCAAATTCAAACCCTACCCCCTAAAACTATATCCTAATTTGAGAATAGTTAACCCAAACCCAAAAATTTAAACTATAAGTCCATTGAAAATCAATTTTTGTATTTGTGGTATTTTTGGAACAATTGAAAAAAGTGGTATCTAGGGAACTTTTCAAAAATTGATGGCATCCTAGGGAATTTCTCATGTTTATTTATAGATTTTTCGTAAACTCTAATCCTAAATGGATTGAACTTCGTTTGTCGTTGGTCCATTTTATTTTCTATTGTTTGTCATAATTTCTCGTATTTGTCCTTCTAACATTCTGCATGTACGTACACCCGTTAATTAGTTGTATATATATATATATTAAATAATACATTCTCATATATATATATATATATATATATATATACCTCTCATATGACTGAAAGTAGTTACAATTTAGCAATATATACGTATGGGCAGCTTGCATATGCTTGAAATCACACCACGTTGTTTCCTTCACTTTTCCACCCATTCGACCAACATCAGAGAAAACATCTGGTACACCCTCTAAGTGATATGTTCGGCCAACCCCACCATCGTTGTATCGCCTACGACGGTTTTTTTTAGTTTTCACGGTTTGGCTAAAGTAGTAAGTAGAGAAGTTTGATGTCTCTTTTGTCAAACTTCCAGCAATGATTGATCCCTCAACTCTTGCGAGATTTTCCGCCTTCATCTTCAGATGTTTGAAGAACCTTTCGAAGGGGTACATCCATCGAAATTGGACTGGTCCACCCAAATCTAACTCATGAGGTAAGTGTACAACCAGATGTTCCATCACATCGAAAAAGGAAGGTGGAAATATCTTCTCTAAGTTGCAAATAGTGAGTGGTATGTCTGAATTCAACTTCGAGATTTCGTCCTTCATTAAGGTTCTAGCACATAAGTCTCTTAAAAATGCTCCAATACCTGAAATGGCAATCCGGTCCGGAGTAAGTTAATAATTAACTAATACACTTACAAAATATAATTTAATGTATATATCAATAACCAGGAATAAACGTAACACCTGCTATTGCGTCGTGGACATTTTGCGGTAAAAGCTCTTGAAAGGCGAAAGGGAGTAGTCATTGCATGAACACATGACAATCGTGGCTCTTCATCCTAGAAAATTTTCTCCCTTGTTCAATACAACTTGAAAAAGTGGACACGTATCCATCTGGGAACTTCACCCAGTCCTTAACCCAGTTTATCAAAGCATTCGTTGCAGCAGGTGATAGTCGGAAACTGGGAATCGGTGCCCTACCATCCCTTGTTAGATGTAACTCTGGCCTTATGCATAAAGCCGTGAGATCGAGACGAGATTTCCGATTGTCTTTTGTTTTACCTGCAACATTCAACAATGTGTGTATAATATTCTCGAAGAAATTTTTCTCCACATGCATGACATCCAAGTTGTGCATCAAGATTTGATCCTTCTAGTACGGCAACTCCCAAAATATACTTTTCTTATGCCAATTATGGTACACCCCATACCCAACAGGCATATTTGCTGGATTACTTTGCCAATTACCCCCAACTTTTACTGTTTCTTCTGCACCATATCCATCCATTTGTTCTTCTAACTCCTCACCTAAGAGGTAAACCAAGGGGGAAGTTTTAACAACTCTTTTTCGGAACAACGTCCTACTCTTTCTATAAGGATGACTCCTTGGAAGAAAACGACGATGGCAGTCAAACCAGCAAGCTTTCCCTCCAGCTGACAATTGAAATAATTCAGTCTTATCTAAACAATAAGGACATGACAACTTTCCATGCGTTGTCCATCCAGATAGCATGCCATAAGCCGGAAAGTCGCTTATCGTCCACATAAGGACAACCTTCATGTTGAAGTTTTCATGGCTCAACGAATCAAATGTGCGTACACCAATATGCCACAACTGCTTTAGTTCATGTATAAGAGGCTGTAGGAATACATCAAGTGATCTTTTTGGATGCTTAGGCCTTGGAACCAAAATGCTGAGAAATAAAAATTCTCTATGCATACACATTTCCGGCGGGAGATTATATGGCGTCACTATGACTGGCCACAACAAATACTGGCGACCAGACATACCAAAAGGACTAAACCCATCAGTGCAAAGACCTAAATACACATTTATATGTTCTACAGCAAAGTCCGGATGTACCGTGTGAAAGTGTTTCCATGCCTTTGCATTTGATGGATGGGCGACCACCCCTTCCTCACAATCATGTTCTGCATGCCACCTCATTGCCCTGCTATCTGCTCTGATTGATATAATCGCTGCAGCATATCTGTTATTGGAAGATACCACATACGCTTGAACGGGACTTTCGTTCGACCACTAGTCTTTTTATATCTTGGATGAGAGCAAAAATGACATTCCTGCAGCTGACCATCATCTTTCCAAAAAATCATACAATTATCAATGCAGACATCAATCATCTCAGACGGTAATCCAAGACTTGCTACCAATCTTTGTATCTTATAGTAACTCTCTGCAGAGTTATTACCCTCTGGTAAATACTCTTTAAACAATTCACCCCATTTCTCCATGCAATTTTCACTAAGGTTATCCTCGCTTTTAATTGCCATCATCCTAGATGCTAGGGACAATTTTGATAGCCCTTCTCTACATCCTTCGTAGATAGGTTCGTTAGCAGCATCTAACATATCATAAAAAAATTTAGCACTCGGGTTTGGTTCTTCAAAAGTATTATCACTAAACGCAGCAGTAGTTTCTTGAAATGCATCATTAACCATGTCATTAAACCTATTCCCATCAGTATTTTCATACGAAGACTCATTAAAATTATCATGACCATACTGATAATTATTATCCTCATAATTACTACCACCTTCTATATTCCCACGATAACTCGTACTTGAACTACACGGAACATTGACAAAAATCCTCCCCATGCGAAAACCAAACATAGTAGTTAGGTAAAAATCCCTTTGTAAATAAATATTTCCAAACAGTTTGAGTATCATGTGGTGTCAAGTTTTTGCATTTCACGCAAGGACAAAAAATATGTACGTTACCGGTATAGGTGATTCCAGCATGTGCCCTTAGGTTGTTTACCGCCTGGTTCAAAAACTGGTCAACCCCTTCTCTAAATTTTCTTGTCACTTCCCGGTTTCTGGATCACGACGATTGTACATCCATCCTCGAATCGTGTATATTTCATGATAAGACATACTAATTGATGATTAAGAATTTTTTTTTTTCTGTTTTCTTTGTTGTGTTCGTTTATGATCATACATTCGTGGTTTTTATAGAAATTCATTTCAGTTTGCGACTAATTTGCGACTATTTTCCAACACTTTTGCGACTGATTTGCGGCTAAAATATTACACTCATAAACAAGTAAGAATCAATTAAAACGTGTTCAACCTACTTTCGTCGCAAAGCCCCCGCAACTCTTAAATCGTCGCAAATTCGACGCACATGTTGCGACGACGGTTTTGCATCTATATGTACAACTCGACGCAAAACCGTCGCAAAATATACATTGACGCAAACTCGTCGCAAATTTTGTGACGGTTTTGCGAGTTATTAAGACTGTTAGTCGCAAAACTGTCGCAATTAGGACGCAAATCTGTGAGGATTTATTTCCGTCGCAAAATTCCATCGCAAAACCACATGTTTTCTTGTAGTGTAAAAGTGTCTCTGTCGTCGTTGATTGTGCTAGTTCTCTTAGAAGTACGATTTTATTTCACTATTCATTGGGTTGCAATGGCATTGTTAATTTCATGAACTGTGATTTCGCTTTAATTTTGGAAGCTGTAAGAAGCTTTCAATAACGAAGAAATATCTTTATCAAAAAAAAATATATAACGAAGAAATATCAACGATCGATGAAAAAAGTTATTAACCTGTTTCTAATTTAAGAATTGGATTTTTATATTGATCGACTGATGAATTTATTTTATTCAACAACCGCTAAAACATATATATTTTAATTGATTATAGTAAAATCCAAAACAGTTCTTATCATATATATATGAATTATAATTATATTAAAATAATAATGATAAAAGAAATTTTAACAATGGACCAACTCTTTTGTAATTGATGAGTACTCTAGATAGGACCAAGCTGGACCCAATTTTAAAACATTCATGTCTTCACTGTTCATTAAGATTCTTTGACCTTTTGACTCATCCGATTTTATATTGGGCAAATCGTTTTGTAATGTTTGGATTTAGTACTGCTTGGCATAATTTTGTAAATCAAATATTTTATAAAATAATCCATTTCATAAAATATTTGTATATCTGGAATAGTTTTAAACACCACATCAATGGTGATCTAAATCCATCTTGCATCTCAAGTTCAATTTATTTGGGAAATGTGATTTCTGTTCAATAATAGTATTGTCACAGATTGGCTATATGGGTCGAGGAAAACTTAAGATAAAGACATTTAGCTAGTAGCATAAAAACCGTAATCACAATTTCACAAAACTTATTTAGTTGTTCCCATGAGGCAAAGCCAATGACAGGCAGATTCTATTCTTCTATTCTTCAATTTTATTTGAATAAATCAATATTCGAATATTGATTTATTCAAATAAAATTGAATAATTATACGATCCAAGTCCATGGTCCATGTTATTATGAATTCATAATAACAACAACCAAAAAAATTAAACAAAAGAGAAAGAGAAAGAAAACAGACAATTATACGATCCAAGTCCATGGATCTTCCCGAATTTATTTGATTTCGATATTTATGTTGTCGAATACTTGTCCTCATTCGATGATATATTTTTATCTCAAACAATTCTGTAAATTCTTGTACTATTCTGACATTGCAGAAGCAACTTAAAATCGAACAAAAGTTACACTCTGGATTTTATTTTTATTTTAACATATTATTCGAACCAACCACAAATTAATGTTCGTAAGTTTCTAAAAAAAAAAAAACAAATTAATGTTCGTATGTATGTGCTTTTTTTTTTTTGGTTGGAAAGAGGGGAGAAGTCCCCTCATTTTATTCAAACATGCTTAAACACTACAACCGAATCAACCGAGGAACCGAGGTCCCAACAACATCTTCTAAACAAATAAAATCAACAACCTCTGGAATAAACTCTAACATATGGAAACCCAAAGGCAACGTAAACGCATAGTTAGCTAACCCATCCGCAAGGCGGTTAGCCTCCCTATACACATGATTAACCCGGACTATCCAGTCCCTTGATAAAAAGTCGTGGTACAGACGTATCAGGAAAGACAACGGGTGACACTCACTTATCCCCGTCTTGAGAAAATCAACTACTATCTTCGAATCCACTTCTAACTCCAACTGTCTCACTTGACGCTCCCACGTAATGACTAACCCATAATACACCCCCCCCCCCCCCCCCATAACTCGGCCAGCGGTGCCGAACATATACCAATGTTGAGAGCAAAACCTCCACACCAATTACCACTCGCATCTCTTAGAACTCCTCCTGATGTAGCCAACCCGGGGTTACCTCGAGACGCACCATCCGTATTCAACTTCATCCAACCTTCCCTCGGCCGATTCCACATCCCATTCATAGCATCCAACACCTCCTTTTCAATAGTAATTTCAGGTTCCCCCGTCTTCCCCGTTCGGAAAGCTCACGTTCATCCTCTCGGAAACAAACTCCTCCGCTAACAACACTTTTCGGCACCGGCCTACCACCTACACTCATCCATGTAACCCTTGACGCCCACGTACTATTTTTATCCGGAGGCTCTCCCGGTGGCCGTCCCTTATTCGCAGCGTCCGTCATCATCAAATCGTTGTCACCCAAAACCCTAGCCGCTACAGAGCTTTTCTCCATTCTTTTTGTTTTTTTCAATTCCCTTTTTCGTATGTATGTGCTTATCCATGCATGTCTTGAATACCTAATAATTTATTTTGCTATTGTTTATTCTATCATTTGATGCAATGGGTAGTTTTATTTTGACTGGGATCTTATTAAATGACAATATTGTCAAAGTCTAGACAAAAGGTAAATTTCGAAGTTATAATCCTAATTAGACACCTAAACATTGACCTAATGAGGATTGACTGTTCATCAAATAAATAAACAAAGTCGTATAAACGGATTTAGAAAAAGAGAAGTAATTTTCTTCGGTGAGCGTAAAAACAGTCAAAAAAGTTTTTCTATAAAAGACAAAGCAGTCAAACTATTTATTTGGTCTTGTTATGGTCTATTTTTGGTTATATGATTATAGGCTTGATGTAACACAAGTAAGTGGTAGCTGTCTTGTGGGTCCCAATTTCGTTCCCAGTCTTTCGCATTTTAGTTTGACCAAATTTATTGATTTTATAAATAAACATACCACACACGATTTATTTTCGTATAAATATGGTAGATACTAGTAATAAATTTGGTAGTTGTGGTTAGTGAATACAACTTGTGATGTATTTTTAACAACACAACTAGTGATATGATTGTTGATTATCATATATATTTTTTTGTCAACAGGACAACAACCAATTTATATATGAAAGACAAACTATTTACATATTTCATTGTTTGTGATATTTGTTTATATATAGAAACCAAAATCATATATGGTTGAATATGTGACAAACAAAAGCAGTTGAATATAATATGCTTTAAGCTTGACTTCTAAGATTAGATATTTTCTTCCAACAATAAAAAGTGTAAAAGACGTGAATTTTCTCAATCATATTGGGACCTAAGGCTAGGAATAATGCAAACGGAATAAGTGCTAATTAGTATTGACGGAAATCATTATAACAAAATAGAACAAGTGATTATGACCCAATATATATAACTTTTAATTTGTTTATTTTCTCAAATATGTTTCATTGATTTATTAACCTTAGTTAGCATCTTTAACTTAATTTAAGTGACATCAATTTTCATAAAAAAAACCCATGTATTGGTGATATCAAAGCGATTATAATCCGAGTTTTAAGGCGTAAATTCGTAAAAATTACAGATTTGATTCATTTATAAACAAAGCTGCATGTAATTACTCTTTAAAATTTTGGCAGAATACTTTTTGTACACACGTGTTTTAAGGCGTAAATTCGTAAAAGTTGCATATTCGATCGTTACGAACAAAGTTGTATGTAACTATTTGAACTCATTAATATTTTGGGCGAATACTTTTTCTAATCACGTGTTTTGAGGCGTAAACTTGTAAAAATCGCAGATTCGATTCCATACTGAACAAAATCCATGCAAACCCCCTCCCCCCTTTCCAAAAATTGATGCATGTATAACTTACTTGGATTCTTGAATTTTTTTCCTTTTTGTTTTTTTTCTCCTTTTCAAGAAAAAAAAACAAAAAAAAAAACCATACCAATAAACTTATTAACCTTCGAGTTAATCATAATTGATTGAAATAGGGTTGGACGAAACTCATACCAATAAACTTACTTATCTCCTAGTTAATCATAAAAGAAATGTTCCCAGAAAAAAATATATATCAATTTTGATTGGTGAATTGCAAGAATAACAAACAAAAATTTAATATAATTCATCGACTAACTAAAACTAACCTATGTGGCTTAAGCAAATCCATTAGAACTATGATAAATGGCTAGATTTTGATTTTGATTTTTTTTTTTGTGTTAGTAGAGAATTTTCGTGATATATCAGTCTTGGTATGCCACTTTACATTTATGTCATCATTTTTTTGAACTTAACTTTTATATATTTTGTGTTTGGGTTAATTATTTTATAGTTAGGGTATAGTTTTTGGGGTAGAATTTTAGAGTTTGGGTTTTGTGAGAGAAATTTTTTTTTTTTTCTATAAAAATGGTATGTTTGACATTAATTTTCAAGGGTGGCATATTTCTAATTTTCCGTTGTTAATTTTGTTTAAACTGAGGAGATATGTTTTAGAAGAAAAAAATGGTATCACAAAGGGAGATGATATGCAAAATTCATACTAACATTTTCTTAGTAATCTAAACTATATTAATTCGTAATCTACCCATATGAACTAAACTAAGTAACAAAGTTATAAAAGCCACACGTGTGACAGACACATACCCTGCACACAGATAAGACTCCTTCGTCTTCCTCCTCTCTCTCAAAATCTCTGAACCAAACCCAAAAAAGCTTCCAACTTTCTCCAAAAATGCCGGGGAATTTAGAACCATTAGATCTCGGAATCCAAATCCCTTACCATTTCCGTTGCCCAATCTCACTCGAACTAATGTCCGATCCAGTAACAATCTCCACCGGTCAAACTTACGACCGAACCAGCATCGAGTCATGGATCGCCATGGGTAACACAACTTGTCCGGTCACAAGACTAAATCTCTCCGACTTCACTTTAATCCCTAACCACACTCTTCGCCGTCTAATCCAAGAATGGTGCGTCGCGAATCGCTCTAACGGCGTCGAACGGATTCCGACACCGAAACAACCTGCGGATCCGATCTCTGTTCGGTCTCTTCTCAGTCAAGCTTCCGCAATTTCCGGTAATCACGTCTCTGTTCGCTCACGCGCCGCCGCGATTCGCCGATTAAGAGGTTTAGCTAGAGATAGCGAGAAAAATCGCGTTTTAATCGCCGCTCACAACGCCAGAGAGATTCTGATAAGGATTTTGTTCTCCGACGTCGACGCCGGAAAACAACCGTCGTCGGAGTTAGTTACGGAGTCGCTTGCTTTATTGGTTCTATTTCATTTGACGGAAACAGAGTGTGAATCTATCGCTTCGGATTCGGGTCGGGTCCTGTTTATGATCCGGCTATTGTTTGATTCGGTTATTGAAAACCGGGTTAACGCCGCGGCGTTGATTGAGATGGTTTTAACCGGAGTTAATTCGGTGGATATGAAATTGATGATCTCAGGATCCGATTCGGTATTCGAAGGGGTTCTTGATTTACTCAAGAATCCGATTTCGTCGTCGTCGCGGCGATCTTTAAAAATCGGTATAAAATCGGTTTTCGCGCTCTGTTTAGTGAAACAAACAAGGCATCTAGCGGTTTCCGCGGGAGCGCCGGCTGTTTTGATAGACCGATTAGCGGCGGATTTCGATCGGTGTGATACCGAAAGAGGTTTAGCTACGGTGGAGTTACTTTGCCGGTTACCGGAAGGTTGTACGGCGTTCGGAGAACATGATTTGACGGTGGCGTTGTTGGTGAAAACGTTATTGAGAGTGTCGGAAAGAGCGACGGAGTACGCGGCGGGAGCTTTGTTGGCGATTTGTACGGCGGAGGAACGGTGTAGAGAGGAGGCGGTGGCGGCGGGATTGGTGACGCAGTTGTTGTTGTTGGTGCAGAGTGATTGTACGGAGAGAGCTAAGAGGAAAGCTCAAATGCTTTTGAAGTTGCTTAGAGATTCTTGGCCGGCAAATAATTTGGTTAATTCCGATGAGTTTGGTCGGAGTGAAGTGGGGCCGTTTTGAAGTTTTTTGTTTTGTTTAAATAGTTGTTAGGAATTTTAATGTAGTTTAATTATGTAATTAAATTTTGAAAAACAAAAGAACAAAATCAACGGTCTTTTTCTTGTTAATTATTTTTTCTTACCTTTTATTAGTGTTAAGCAAAATGGAAGCTCAATCAAATTATACTAGATTTTGACCCACGCCAAGCGTGAAAATATAAATTTCAGTTTATTGTATAGTAAAAATATATTGTTTTGAATCATACATACTAAAAAGATATTAGATAAATGATTATGTCCACTAAAAAAATTAATTGATCGATTTTCGAATCTTGAATGTCTTAATTTGATAGGTTTTACGTTTTAAGTATATACAAAATATAAAAATAAAAGAAATTGATTTACAATAACAATACCAAAAAGCGAACATTGTCATACAATGTATGACAAAAAAATGTAATTGAGTAATATATATCTTATATTTACAAAACAAATGTTTTTTAATAACTCTATAAAATGTTTTCAAATCCAACTTTATCATTGACCAAAATACTACTACATAAATGAGTTAAATCGATTTGAGTTTCTCAATATGGTAATGGATTTGGTAAGTATATATTTTTTTGTCATCAATGCTTCGCATATATTAAAGATATTGAAAATATGTAAAGATTTCCACCATGACAAATTGAAATGTTTTGATTGGTTTATTTAATTAACGTGTTCCTTAAGTTCCTCTTTGAATGACACCTATGATTAATGTTACTTAAGACTCTCTTTGAATGACACATAAGATTTTTAACTTTTAGTGTCTCCTCAATTAATATATATAGGATTTGTATTGAAATACTAGACAATAATGTCGATTCTATGCAAAAATTATATGGAATGTCAAAAACCAGTAAAAATTATACTTTTATGTTCTTAAAGGTATTTCAAAGTAATCAAATTGTTTATATGTTTAATTCTATGTAATCGGTTTATTTAAAGTAGTCAAATTGTTTATTACTAGGAAGGTAAGATGTAATTTTCTTTCTAATTGAAATTTCTAATGGTTTATTGACTCTTAAATCTACATAATGTAGCTGGTAAGTATGCATATTTTAATGGTGATGCACAACTTAAGTTATGTATGCATTTTATCCCAAACAAAAAGACTTAAGCAGTTATGTATCCAAGTGGATGTGTTTTTGTAGCCAATTTTTTCATTTCGGTTTTGGTCCGTTAGTAATTTGGGCTTTTACATTTAGTAAGAACAACTTTTACATTTCAGATTCTATTTTACAATTTATAATATGATTCTACACGTCACAACATAGATATTCAACAACTCATCTCGTAAAGACTGGCTTCGAGCTGGATTTACAATAGGATAAAAGAGAATCCATGCGTCGTGTACAATTATACAAACCAGGCTGAATCACACATGTTCAAGAAAATCCGTAGGGAAAAATTGGTATTTAAGTATCTGGTAAGATTCATAGAATTTTTATTAGATTGATCCATATCTCTTATATACTACTTTAAAAGTCTTATCATATTTCCGATGTGTTTTAACACGAAATTGGGTATGTTCGAGTTCATCGAATATTTATTCATGTATAATATGAAAAAATTAGGAGACGGTGGGAAAACAATTTTGTCCACTCCCAAAAAAGAGAATTGGGTAAATATAAATTGCATATGGAGATTTTAAATAAAATATGCATTTTTCAGTTATTTTTTAACCAAAATGAAAAAGTAAACATAAATATCTCACTGGACAATGTTTGCCAATACATTAATAACGAAGATAAAATAAAAATTACGCAAGGTCATTAATAGGACAACAATATTCGAAGAAACTACAAATTTCCTCTATTGTTTTATGTTTTTTGTTTTTTGATTTTTCTCCTCTTGATAATGGATTTTAAAGTGCATGAATAGCCCAAACTAAACTCTATCCATATGCACATCGAAAAAGATAGGACTTTGCGGAAAACAAACCCCGAAAATGCTTAGAAATTCACGATCTAATCACTTGAATATAAATTCAAACCGAAGCTAGCCATTTATACTCATGGAGATGAAAAATATAAGACCAGTTCTTGAGCAGCTTGCTTGAAGATTTCCCCTACTCCAATTCCATCTCCCAATAACTGATTCTCATAACTCGGATTTACCTGTTACATTACAAATACTACCACATGAATTTCGGACTAGACCATCGATATAAATAAAATTAATCATATGATATTAAAAAAAATGTTTATATAAGTAAAACGTACCTGAGCTTGAATCATGTAGTTGCTCCGGAAAACATTAGAGGAGACATTAGCAAACAAAACTTCAATGTTATACTTCTCAAACAAGTAACAAACAGTTGTGAAAACTCCTGAATTCTCCTTAGGGCAGCACAAATTGAAGAAAGCTTCATTTCCACATAGATTCAGCACAACGTTACGTGAGGACCAAGTATCAAACGCCGCGATGGGGTCATTACAAGGAAAAGGCAGGTTTTGGCCGGAAGAGGATATTTGATCGGCCAAGAAAGCTTCCCGGGAGTGAGAATCTGCTGCGGCGGCGACTACAGGAAGGATTTGGGGATGGTTAGAGATTGGTGTGAGGAGAGTTGTAGGAGAAGAAGATGCAGATGGATCATAAGTGACGGCTGTAGTAGTAGGAGTTGTGTTTGAATTAGCAGAAGAATAATGAAGTTTCTCAAGCTTTTGCATTTGGAGTTTTTGTAAAGTTTGTTCAAGAGATTTGATTGAACTCACTGCTTCATCTACTATTGTTGATTTGTCTGCCTGTGGAACATATAATTTAAACTATTAGAATATATGATTTATGTTAACGTACGTATGATATGTCGAAATATATGTAGATTCCTATATACATAACACATGTAATAAAATTTTTATAAAAACACAAAACATACAACAGGAAAAAATGGCACAAAGACAAACAAGAAAAAAAAAAAAAGAGAAATCGAAAGCTTGACGGCTCTGTCCAAATTACACCAAGTTTAAGTAAGATTTATTAGATATATTTGTTTATATAAAGTGAAAAATGTGAAAATTAAACCTGAAAAGGAACTAGCATAAACACCATTTTTTTTATAAGGGTAAAACTAACTAGTAGAAACATTTAAAAAAAAAAAAATAGAAATCTCAAACATAACAATCGAAATGAGAAAAATATGAGAGAAATGTTATGTTCATGAACAACTTTAAGGGAAAAAAAGGAAAAGTATCTTATGCTAACTAATTCTGTCTATTTTCTCCGATCGTTTTAGAAAGAAAAAAATAAAGTATTTAAAACTGAAATAAATTGAGGAGTATAATTTTATTTAATTTATCACCACAAAAAAACCATTTTTTGTAGTTAGATAATATTAAATTGTGATTTTTTTGTTTATCAAAAACTTTCGCATGAAATTGTGTTTTTAAGTTATAGTATAACCCCAATCTGCAATATTTTATGATTGGTATTTCATACGTAGAATCGCGTTACAAAATACAATTTCACTGTTTTACATGAGAATCACCAATAAAAAAAATTTATTAGTATACAAAAATCATTGAATTGAGGCGTAATATTAAATTGTGTACCTTAGGAGGAAGTTGAGGAAGCAAAGCATGAAGTTTAGAGAACATGTCCCTCATCTTCTTCCTCCGTTCTCTTTCGGTCCATATATGTATTTCATGATCAGGTGACTCTTCTAAATGATTTTTACCATTTCTTTTAGCCTTCCTTTTTCCTTTTGCAATTTTCTTAGCCGTCGAAATCGGAATTTCGAACGACTGAGAAGGTTGCGATAGAGGCGGTTGCCTCTCGATTCTTTGGCAGCTGCCTCCGGAATCATCAGAATTGGATATGCCCCACATAAACCCCTCTTGCCCCAACTCTTGAACATTATTCATATTGAATTGAATGCTCATTTTTTACCCCTTTTGCTTTGTTATTTATTGTGCTTTTATGAATGACTCTTATATAAAGAAAGAGAGGCGTTTAGAGATAATGAAAGAAAGAGAAATAGGAGAAGAGAATATATATAGAGAGAGTTTCAGTGAACCTCATAGGAAAAACCCAAAATACAATCATAAGGCAAGGCCGTTACTAACACATCAAAATAAAAAAGGATACATATAAAGAGCTCAAAGCCTTTTTTTTCTTTTTGCCTTTTTGTGAAGTTCTTATGGAAAAAAATATTAATTCTAACAAAAAAAATTTGTATGACCAAAAATATCTTTATTTATCGGTTATCGGTAAAATAACAGTCAATAAATCCATACGCGTTTTCTCAATTAGGTAAGTTATTTACTACACTGTATTTACGACTAGACCAAGTCAAAATAAAATTTTATGAAGACAAAATTACTATATGATCATCTACGTTATGGGCGGAAAGTTGATACTAAGTTTTTGCTAAAAGTTATTTTCAGGATGTAAAAAATAAATAATATATACTCCTTAAAGAAGAACACTGAAACACCGAACAATGTGTGTAAAAGTTGTTTTTAGTTAATAAAGAGATAACTTATGTGTATGACTGAAACACCTAACAATATGTTTCCAATTAATTTCGTGATTTCAACCAAAATTGTAAAAATATTTTTAACTGTGAAATTCATCAGAGCTCTAAAAACTTAGTGTATCTTGGTGACATCAATAATTCAAAACAATTGTTAACAAAATTTCTTTGCATGCACCACTATGCCACCACATACTGATTTGTCTTTAGCGTATTATAGTTCTCAACGTTCGGAAATTTATAAAACAGTTTAATTGATTAATCATATACAACTCAGAATATAGTTGTATATGAAGTGTAGTTTGTAAAAAGTTTAAAGCAAATATATTGTATTTGTGAATGTATATGCATACTTATTATTTTAATTTTTCTTTGAACGCAGTCAAATAGGTTTCATATGTCTCAGATTTTTTCTTTTTATCAGTAATGTTGAGTTAGAGTGGAAACATAGAAATACATTAACACAAACTATTGGGCTATAATTTATGGTCACTATGTATTATATAATCTTAAATTTATTTGTGTTGTATTTATATATATGTTGCTAATTTTTTAATGTGATCATTTCTCACTACATGCCATCAATTTATTTGTTAATTTTCTTTTTCTATAAAATATTTCCGACTTTTCTTTGAAGATTATTAAATTTCCTTACTTTGCTTATTGAAGTGTAGTTATTATTATTTACAAAAAATTAGTTACATGTTACAATCTCATAAATTATAAAAGTATCTTATTTTCAAGTAATTCAATCGAACTATTGAAAATTTTAGTTATCTGAATTATAAAGTTATTTGACATATGTCATACTATCATAAAAAATCCATTTTTAAGTAATAAAATACAGAGGAAAACATACGTTACATTCAATACTTATTAAAAAAAAAAAAAACTTTTCCTTCTGCATTGTATATAAGATTGCAAGTTGTAACATTTTAATTTGGGTTGAATGAAAATTAATGATTATTTATTTTAGATTTACATAGAAAGAAAAGATAAAAAGAGATAGCTCCAAACTTCCAAATGTAACCTGTATAACAAAAAAACTCTTCTTGGAAATGGTTTTTTTTTCTGTCAGTGGTATTTTTATATTAAATATCAATTAATAAACTATTTACATTTATACCATTAAAGCTAATAAAGTAGGTCTGGTACCTAGTTGTACATTTGAAACCATTAGAAAGAACTTGATACTATTTATTTGGGGTTATATATGATAGATTAAATGCTTAAAATTTTAAATTGTTGCAACAAATCCAAAGTCCTGTATCTCTCTAATCGAACTTTTTATATGATCTCTCCGTTATTTATTATAAGTTGTGTTTTTTAATCAAATAAGTTGTTACTCCCTGATTTTAAAAAGGGGAAAAATGTAAAAAAAAACCCGAACTTTCAAATTGTGGACGAAAAAAGCATGAACTTTCAAAATATCATTTAAATCTCAAAGTTTTGGTTGACTTTCTTAAAAATGGTTAACTTTCGTTGACTTGACCATTTTAGGCATGCCGTTAAGTTTCCGTTAGCAATACGATTACGGGGTTAATTTTCCGTTAGAAATCTCCGTTAGGCAAAACGACGACGTTATGAAAATATAGTAAAGTGTCAAAAAAACAAGTACTTTCAAATTGTGGAGGAAAAAAGCCTCAACTTTTAAAAAAATGTTATTTAAATCCTGAACTTTTCAAAAAATGTCATTTAAATCCTAAACTATATGACTTCTTTGTGATAGTGTACAACGGAATAACCGTCTTCATGGGTTTGTGGTACCACACACATACACACTTCAACGATAAACCACGACTTATGATGCTAACAAGCAAGCTTCCATGCGCGGGAAGCAAGTCCTTAAGATCAATCTATGATACCCGATACATATTTCACGCTTTCATCCTAGAATTTTGCAAGATTGATTTTTTTGTCAATCACTCGTCTAATTAAAAAAATACAAAAGGTACAAGAAATGTTTGTTTACCTTTGTGTCACTTGCAGTTCTACTCTTGACTTCTTTGGTAATAAAATGTCGTGGAATAATTTTAAAGACACGATTTTTCCGCATGTAAGCTTGCTTGTTGGTATAAGAGAGTGTTTGAGACTGTATAGTTCTCTCCATGTTTGCACTCCAACAACAATGTTGTTTAAATCATCAAAAATATTGTTTAAATCCCAAATTTTTTTATTCCCGTGTGATAACATACAACGGAAGAACCGTCTTCCTGGGTTGTGTGGCACCACACACACTTCGACGGTAAACCACAACCTCTGATGATTACAAGCAAGCTTACATTCATGGAAAGCGAGTCCATGAGATCAATCCAACCAAGACATTGTATTACATCTTCAATCTTCATCCGTTGTACGCTATCACAAGGAAGTCATAAAGTTCAGGATTTAAATGACATTTTTTGAAAAATTGAAGCTTTTTTCCTCCACAGTTTAAAAGTTCGTGTTTTTTTCGACACTTTGCTATATTTTCAAAACGTAGTCGTTTTGCCTAACGGAGATTAGTAACGGAAAATTAACCCCATAATCGTATTGCTAACATAAACTTAACGGCATGTCTAAAATGGCCAAGTCAACGAAAGTTAACCATTTTAAAAAAAAATCAACCAAAACTTTGGGATTTAAATGACATTTTGAAAGTTCAGGTTTTTTCGTCCACAATTTGAAAATTCGGGCTTTTTTGACATTTTTCCCTTTTAAAAAGAACAAAAATGTGAAATTAGGATCCTTAATTAACTTGTGATTATCTTAACTGTCTAACTATTATGGGGTGTAAAAAGTGAGCGTTATCTTTATGGTTTTCAGTGCAAGTAATCATTGATCGCCAGAGATTTGAAGTGTCTGTTTCTTTCATTTTAACGTTAATAAATAAATAAAAAGAACTTTTTGGATTAAATTAAATTTGTCTGAATCTGTTCAAATTCATTTACGAGTTTCTATAAACTTATGTAATCAAATGAAAACGGTCTGGATTTTAATATTTTTTACATGTATAAGACAAAAATAGGTAATTATAGTGTTGAATAACGTGGCAATCATTCACACATCACAATCCATGAGCCAATATTTGGTTTAGCTATCGAAAAGGGAAAAAAAAATCACATAAAGAATAAAGTTTGGTAAAATGGTGTAAATGAAAATCATTGTTAGGAATTTTTGAGAAAATTCTAAATCTCTCTACGTTCTTTCCACTTTTCAGTTAAAGCTTAGCAAATTGTCATTGTAAATCTTTTATTTCTTTATAAATTTAACAAACATTATTTTAAAATTTTCAACATTTTTATGTATGATAGTAAATGTGATAAATCAAATTAAAAAAAGGGAATACTTTTGAATCTACCACTTTTTTCAAAAACCTTACAAAATCTACCACAATTTGAAATTCTTTATATTGAGTACCATATTTTGTCTTTAAGTGAATGTCAATTGACACAATTGCCCTTGAGTTTCTTCAACTATCTATTTAGTTTCGTCTATGAAACCATGTTTGTCCTCCGCATCTGTTTACATCCACTCTCGTCGCCGTCGCCGTCACCGTCTTTATCTTTCACCATAGTCGCCGCCGAGTCCACGGCCACCGTCACCGTCGTCGTCTTGTTCACGATCATCGTTTCCGTTTCCGTCTCTGTTTTTGTCTACGACCACCATCACTGTCACCGTCATCGTCACCGTTTTTGTCTATGACGGGCGACGCCGTCCACGGCCACCGTCTTTATTCATATCCACCATCATCATCAACCACCGTCATATTTTTATCCACGATCATCGTTTCCGTTATCTTATATCCGTCTTGTCCACCGCCGTTTTTATCGTTTTCCACGATCACCGTTTCCGTCCGTCGTCGCTGTTTACAACCATCGTATCCAGCATCATCTTCCGCACCATCTCCATTTTTTCCGAAGGAACTTTAACATAGAGAGAAAGAAAGAGAAGGAGAAAGAAGAAGAAGAAGAAGAGATGATGTCTAATGGGTAAAATTGTCTGTTCAAATAGAGATGTGATAAATTTAATACCGGATTTAGAAATGTGGTAGATTTTATAAGAAATTTGGGAAGAAGTGGTATGGGATATAATTCTCTTAAAAATATTGATTCAAAATTTTAGAAATATGAGGCTCACTAATTATTATTTGTGTTCATCATGGATGGGATAGGCTGTTTGGACATCTTTATACGAAAAACACGCAAAACAAACAAAAGTAAATAAACAATTAAGATAAAAATAAATTATTGAAAGTAACAAGTTGTATGATGCGTATTCCACAAAGTAATATTTTTATAACACTGTTATTAATTGTTGAAATTTATGGTTTGTTGCAATAAGATTATTTCACCTTTGTAAGTACACATGCCACAAATTAACTTTTCTTTGTTTTTTTTCTTTCTATTTCCTTACATTTTTCTAGCTTGTTTTCAAACGCGTGAACGCGAACTCAGCTCTCAAACGCTTTGAAACCAAACGTCTTGTGCTGAAAAAGCTTTAAACTCTAGACAAATAAATACCAATCAAGACCTATCCAATGAGCAGTGTGTAGATTTAGATAAAGAAAAGGTGAGAAAAATCCAAAACTTCCCAAAGTATTAAGATGATCAAAAACATTAAGGAAAATGCTAAAACTCTCGCCAAAAGCAAAAAACTCAAAATCCAAACAAAACTTTCAAGAACAACTCTTTGTTCCTGATCTCCAAAAAAGAACAAAATAAACACTTAAGTTGGGGGAGATAGAAACTGAGTTCTTTCAAAGATAACTTATAGAACTCAAGGTACGATGTTGTCTCCAAGAGACAGTGAAGCTAACTGATCAGCTGCACCACCAGCTTGTTGCTGCTGAGCTACACTCCTCAAAACATCCATTGCCTCTGCAACTTTAGCTTTAAGTGCATCAGGAGATTCAAGCAAATGAAGTACCTCTGTTTGGTCCATCTCGAGAAGCATTCCCGTGACTTTCGCTGCTGATTCTGGCTCGAGCTGCTCCACAAGCGGGTAGAGATTCTCACCAAGCATCTGTTACAACAACATAACAGTTTTCAGTAAAAAAAAAGTTCGTCTCGGTGGTGAAATTAAAACAAATATTTCAATCATTCACCGTTCTCTGATGCTCTGGAGTTGCATTAGCAAGTGATGTAGCCAAAGCTGTGATAGGAACAGGCTGAGAAGTAGGCGAATCACGAAGATGCACACCACCACCAGCACCACCACCAGACACGTCATATGGAACCGAAAGCATGTTTGGAGTAAGACCAGGCATTGTGTTAACATCTCTCTGTGGATACCTATACATTCTACCCCTTGGATGCATCTGGAGGAAACACATAAAATATAAGAACGCTAACGATTTCCATTTTCCAAAGTGAAAATCATCGCAAAACAAGACTTAACCTGCGGTTGCATCATAGGAGAAGGTTGTTGTTGTTGCGGAAGAGCTCCTCCTCTTCTACCACCACCAGGTCGCTGCTGCTGCTGCTGTTGTTGCTGTTGTTGCTGGCCTTGTTGCATCATAGGCATGAAAAAGTTCGGCATTGGGGATCCACCAGGTCTCATTCCCGGTACAAGCTGTTGTTGATACCCGAATCCAGGCTGTTTGATAAATCCCATACGAGAAGAAAGAGATATAAGATTGGTTTCACACATCTTTTTGCTAAAATCTGTAATCATATATACCTGAGGAGGAATCATAGCAGGAGGTCCTTGACCATAGAAGAGTTGTTGACCAAGCGGTGGACCACCGGGTGGATACATTTGCATCCTTGGACCAACCGCAGGTGGCATATTAACTGGCCTCATCTGTGAAAATTGAGCCTAAAATGGCCGAAAAGGAAAATTGAGCACGATGAGAATAAGATATACGTGAATCATTTACTAACATTACAACAGGATTACGCTAATCATACCTGTAACCTAGCCTTACGGTCTTCTTTACGCTGTGCAAGTGCAACATATAGAGGCTTGGTAACAATCATTTTTCCATTCATCTCCGTAATCTGAACCAACGAAAAATATGTTTTTTTATTATTGATAGCAACAGATTCAACAGTCATCTTCATGTAGTATAAAACTTACAGCTTTAGATGCTTCCTCGGGAGTTGAAAATGCGACAAATCCAGATCCTCTACTAACTCCACTAGGGTCACGCATCACCTGTCACATTCAAATGTAACATCTTTAGTACGAATCTGCGTAAGATAATAAACAAGAAAGGCTTTTATTGTTTTCAGTCACAGACCTTGCATGATGTAATAGTTCCAAAGGGAGCGAAATGTTCTCTGAGCTTATCATCTGTGACGCTCTCATCTAAATTCTTAACATACAAGTTCGATCCCTGAGACTTATCAGCAGCTTCCTTCAAACTTTGCTCGAACTTTTGTTTCAGTTCGTTTTCTCTCTCGGACTTCTTTTGAGCTTTCCCAACAAACCACTCCTTGTCATCGAAAGTCTTTCCATTTAGAGCCTCAACAGCTTTAGCTGCATCGTCCGTATTCTCGAAATTGACAAATCCAAAGTCTTTAGACTTGCCTTCACCATCTCTCATGATGACACAGCTCGTAGTCGTTCCAAACTCTCCGAAAACTTTGTTCAGCTCTTCATCAGTCATGGATTCAGAGAGATTCTTGACGTAAACATTCGTGAACTTCACCTTCTCACCCGAAGGATCTCTCTGCAGCTTGTGAACAAAAGGTCCAACGTATACTTGCTTATCGTTAAGAAGCATTCCGTTAAGTTGCTCTATGGCTTTCTGAGCTGCTTCTTCGGTATCATACTGCACAAACCCATAGCCTTTCGACTGACCAGCGGGATCAACCGCCACTTTGCACGATAGAATGGGTCCAAAAGCCGAAAATGTCTCGTGAAGAGCTTTGTGATCGATCGATTTATCAAGATTCTGAGACACCAATATAATAAACAATGTTATATTAACCAAGATTTCTTTCCAACAATGCGAAAAAAGGAGTTTTTTAAAATCTGTACCTTGATAAATATGTTACCAACTCCGCTTTTACGGAGACTTGGATCACGAACCGAGTACATAACTCTAATAGCCCTTCCATTAAGAGCCATGAAATTCAGATCATTCAGTGCCCTAGAAGCTGTTCACCAACCAGGTCATATTATGAGAATCATTTCAACATCATAATACTACTTCAATCATTCAAATTCTATAAGAAGACAATCACTGAATCCACATATATATTTCAATCAATCATCAAAACATTAACAATACCTAAATCTTGAACAATTGTTTATTTAATAAATCTCATTATTAACTAATTGATTCTTAACTAAGAGCTAAGACCTCAATAGAAAACACACCTCCCAAAACAACTAAGTACCCTCAAATGTAACCAAACTAACCTCAAAGCTTTCACATTTTATCAAAAAGATTCATAATTTAGATCCACAAACATTAGTCAATGTTAGATTCGTTAAATTAGATACACAATTCTTAATCAAACCCTTCAAATTCAATCTCACTACAAAAAGAAAAGCCTTAAGAAGAAAAAGAAGTTACCATCTTGAGGAGAAGCATAGTTAACGTAACCATAACCAAGAGATCTCCGAGTCGTCATATCTCTACAAACACGTACAGAAACCACCTGACCGGATTGGCTAAACGCTTCAAACAACTGCGAATCCGTAACAGTCTGATCCAGATCGCCGACATACAAAGACGTCGTCCCTTGTTGCGCCGCAGCTCCGGCCGCCGCCGCAGCCGCACCACCGGAAACAGCTACTCCACCGTTAGCATTTTGACCCTGATGCTGAATCTGAGCCATTTTCTCAATCAATTACTCTAAATTCTTCCAAATTCTCTCGAATTAGCTCAATCAACACATACAAACAAACAAAAACAGAAAAAAGGAGATAAATTTCTCAACGCCGGAGTTAAAAATTGGGGCTTTTTCCTCAGGGCAATGAAGGAAAATGGGATTTGACCGGCGGAGAGAGTTGCAGTGATGATTCTGATAAATGGGTCGGAGGAAAGAAGTGACCTTATTAGAGACACCAATAAAAAAAACTGCAAAGAGGAAAGAGACTGATTTGAGGTTTCGGAGTTTATATATGGAAGATTTTCAACAAACCCTAAAAGCTTTTGATAAATCTCAGCCGTTGGATCTTCTTACTCTATAAGTGTCGTGTTTTGGGTCCCACTTGGAGGACTTAAGGCGTTGTGAAATATCTGGGGAATGCTTCTCTTTTTTTTCCTTTAGCAAATTTATTTCGTAGGCCCAAAGTAATACTATTATTTGTATTTCTTTTTTTGCTCTATAATTGTCTTAAAGTTATAACTGTAGGCAGGCAAAAGGGGAGAAAATAAGGCTAGTAACAAAAAAGATATATTAATGTTGATGTTTAACTATAAGTTAAATGCATTCACGTCAAAAAAAAAGAGGTTAAATGCATTTTTTGACAACACTTATATGCACATTATTTTGAAAATTTGCAAAATTGTTATCTTAGTATTATGTAATCCAATTAGCTTAGATCGCTGAAGAGTTATGGAGTTTGGTTGGTAAAACTTCTTGTACTTTTAGATTTCGAATTATGTCGGTTATTAATTGTCCGTTGATTTAGTTCATGCTATGCATTTGTATTGTATTATATTTTTATTTTGATTTTAATTGTCTAGATAATCATATAGATATTACATCTGACTATATTTGATCTATTCTTATTATGATGATATTCGACTACGTGTTGTCTAATGCGATTAGGATGAACGGCTTCCAAATACGCCTCATGATGCAGTTTTCTATGTACGAGATCTCTAATGATTAACATGGTCTGCTTGGACGATGAATGACTCAATCGATTGCACTCTATAACCTCTGAAAAGCGTTTGCAATAAGTTGTATTTTTTATTTCTCTTCAACTATTCTACCCAATAAACATGTAAAGCGTGAATATACGATTTACACACCAAAATTAAACATAATCTTTGTAGCTTGCGTTTGAGAATTATCGAAAAGTTCAAAATCATTTCCAATTTCATACCTAAAAATAGTAATGGATTCTGAAATGGGCCAAGAATTTGAAAACCGGTTTATAAGGGGTTGAAACGATCTGGACTAAATTTCTACCCAATATAGGGCCCAATGTTATTCATGCTAGATTTTTTTTTTTTTTTTTTTTTTATCCGCATCCATGCTAAGATTAATCGAACATATTTTCACAAGTACTGTATTTTACTATTTTTTACAATGGTTGTAATTGAATAACAAAGATCCATTTCTTTTCGTCCATTTGACTTTACTGTTGATCCTAGTGGAAGCTAGCTCTCCGTTAAGTGGTCAACGGTTTATACCTTTTTTTTTTTAATCCGATTCCAAGAAAATGCAATTTCTATAGATTAGTAAATACAAAATTTATCAGGGTTTCCAAAGTATTGCAGGCAAAATATTACGAAAATGTTGTCTGTGTTGTGAATCAAGAGAACGAATGGGGAAGATTGTATTTATTCATTAATCATAAGATCCTTTATATAGGATTATTACAAGAGAGAAAAGGAAAATTCCTTTTCCTAATGGGAAAAGGAAAGTACATAAAAGGAAAATCCTAATTCAACTAGGATTCATTAAACCGGCCTAAAGACTAAGTGTTAATGGGCCGTAAACGGACCAGAACTAGTTATGACAATCCACTATGATTTATAACACTCCCCCTTGGATGTCATAACTCTAATGGGCTTGTAATACGCTTTGGATGTTGCCTCATTAAAACCTTACCAAGTAAAACCCATTTTGGGACAAAACCGTGGTGAAGGAAAAAGAGTACAACACGTATTACTCCCCCTGTTCTGAACCTCACTGCAAGTCTTTCAAACGACGCATTCCAATCTGATAAGTAAGTTTCTTGAACGTTGAGGTTGGAAGTGACTTGGTGAATAGGTCTGCTGAATTCTCACTTGATCGTACTTGCTGCACTTGAATTTCTCCATCTTTCTGTAGATCGGATGTGAAGAAGAATTTTGGCAGAATGTGCTTCGTCCTATCACCTTTGATGTATCCATCCTTAAGTTGAGCTATACACGCTGCATTGTCCTCGAACAAGACCGTCGATTCCTGCTTACCTTCGGCCATTCCACAATCCACTCTTATGTGCTGGGTCATCAGCCTTAACCAAACACACTCACGACTAGCCTCATGAATTGCCAATATCTCTGAATGATTAGAAGATGTAGCTGCAATGGCCTGCTTCATTGACCGCCAAGATATTGCAGTTCCTCCATGAGTAAACACATAACCTGTCTGGGACCGTGCATTATGAGGATCTGAAAGATAACCTGCATCAGCAAAACCAACTAAACCGTCCTTAGATTGGTTAGTATAAAATAGACCCAAGTCTTTCGTTCCTTGTAGGTAACGAAGAATATGTTTTATCCCGTCCCAGTGCCTTTGGGTCGGACATGAGCTAAATCTTGATAATAAATTCACGGCAAAACATATATCTGGCCTAGTGTGGCTTGCCAGATACATTAAAGCTCCTATGGCACTGAGATATGGCACTTCGGGACCAAGGACTTCTTCAGAGTCTCTCTTAGGACCAAACGGATCCTATTCTAGATCAAGAGATCTCACCACCATTGGGCTGGACAATGGGTGACATTGATCCATATTGAAACGCTTGAGTACCTTTTCAGTATATGCCATTTGATGCACAAGGATTCCATCATTTATGTACTCAAGTTGCAATCCTAAACAGAACTTAGTTTTGCCTAGGTCTTTCATCTCAAATTCTTTCTTGAGGCATTCAACTGTTTGGACGATTTCACCAGGGGTTCCAAGGATGTTCAAATCATCCACGTAAACTGCTATGATAACAAACCCTTTGTGTGCAAACTTTTTTATAAAAATACATGGACTGATGGGATCATTCTTATAGCCTTCTTTGACTAAGTACTCACTCAATCTATTGTACCACATACGCCCACTTTGCTTCAGTCCATAAAGGGATTTGTTCAGCCTTATGCAGTGTTGTTCTCGAGAACCTTTCTTATCTTTGAGCTCAATACCCTCTGGTAATCTCATATAAATCTCATTATCCAGTGGACCATATAAGTATGCAGTTACAACGTCCATTAACCGCATATCCAACTTTTCTCTTATAGCCAGACTTATCAAAAATCTAAAAGTTGTAGCATCCACCACAGGGGAGTATGTCTCCTCATAATCTATTCCCGGTATCTGTGAGAATCCTTGTGCAACAAGCCGTGCTTTATATCTCACGATTTCACCATGTTCATTTCTTTTCCTCACAAAGACCCATTTATGTCCAACTGGTTTAATCTCATAGGGTGTCCGAATTATTGGACCAAAGACATCCCTTTTCCTTAAAGAATTCAACTCCACGTTTATAGCTTCTTTCCATTTAGTCCAATTTTCACTCTGAGTGCACTCATATATCGACGTGGGTTCTAGATCCTCCATAAATTCAAGTGCTACCTTAAAAGCAAATATATCATCGATTTCCACACACTTTCTATTCCATTGTATTCCAGACATAACATAATTCATTGAGATCTCATTATTTTCAGGAACGTCAGAACCATGAAACTCGGCGTCCCGAGTCTCATTGCTTGGAACTATCGGTTCAGTTATGTCTGGGGTTCCATCAGATTCCTCAACCACGATTTCAGCACCTTTCTTTCTTTTCCGAGGATTCTTATCTTTGGAACCTATTGGCCGGCCACGTTTTGAGTGTGGTTTAGATTCTGTAGCAACTTGATTGTGTCCCTCTTGAACATCAATTCTAATCGGTGCATTAACAGCTGGTATGTAAGACTTAGTTACTCTTTTCGGGTCAGCAAAGGAATCTGGCAATTGATTAGCTAGCTTTTGTAAATGTATAATCTTTTGGACTTCTAATTCACATTCTTGAGTCCGAGGATCTTGCCATTTTAAGGACGTTTGATTCCATATAATTTCCTTTACCAGTCTGTTATCTCCTCCTAATGTTGGATAGACAGATTCGTCAAAATGACAATCTGCGTACCTGGCCTTAAACAAATCACCCGTGGTTGGCTCAAGGTACTTAATGATAGTAGGAGAATCATATCCAACATATATCCCCATCCTCCTTTGAGGTCCCATCTTTGTTCTCTGTGGTGGTGCAATAGGCACATAAACGGAACATCCGAATGTTTTAAGATGGGATATGTCTGGCTCTTGACCCGTTATTAACTGTGATGGGGAATATTTATGTTCACTAGATGGCCTGATACGAATTAGCTCTGCTGCATGTAAAACTGCATGTCCCCAAGCTGAGACCGGGAGTTTTGATCTCATTAGCAACGGTCTAGCAATCAACTGTATGCGTTTAATAAACGATTCAGCCAAACTGTTTTGTATATGTACATGTGCCACAGAATATTCAACACTTACCCCCATGGACATACAATAATCGTTAAACGCTTGGGACGTAAATTCACCAGCATTGTCAAGACGTATAGTCTTTAAAGGAAAATCTGGAAAGTGTGCTCTTAAACGTATGAGCTGGGCAAGCAATCTTGCAAATGCCACATTTCTAGTTGATAATAGGCAGACATGTGACCATCTCGTGGATGCATCAATAAGGACCATAAAATATCTAAACGTCCCACAAGGTGGGTGTATTGGTCCGCATATGTCTCCTTGAATTCTTTCCAGAAAATTTATCGTTTCCTTAGTTACTTTGATTGGTGATGGCCTAGTAATGAGTTTCCCTAGTGAACATGCTTCACACGTGAGATTCTTTGGGATAACTCTCCTTTCTTTCAAGGTGTGCCCATTAGTACTTGCTAATATCTTTCGCATCATGTTAGCACCGGGATGGCCAAGCCGGTTATGCCAAAAAGTGAAAATCTCAGTAAACTCTTTGTTTACCATAGCATTTGCTTCTATCATTCCGATCTTAGCACAATAAAGGCCCACAGAAATGGCAGGTATAGTCTCTAGGACTTTCTTATAGCCATGGACGGTTTCAAAGATTTGAAGGAATTCTTTGTTATTCTCGTCCTTAGTTTCAACATGAAGACCATTCATTCGAATGTCTTTAAAGCTCAATAGACTTCTCTTTGAACTAGGTGAATATAACGCATTAGAAATTTCTAGATGCGTGCCCTTAGGTAATAAAATATGGGCTTGACCGTGGCCTTCAATTAAATTTGCTATACCCGCAATTGTGGTTATATTTGCCTTTTTAAGTGTAAGATCAATGAAGTATCTCTTATCTCTTAATATCGAGTGGCTTGATCCACTATCCACAATGAACACATCCATATCGTTCATACTTCAAAAGAGATAACAATAGATACTTTTTAAATAACACTCTTTCATTCCATAAAGTTTAATAGAAAGCAATAACACAAAACCAAAGTATAAAGTGTAAAACGTAAAACAAGCAAAACACAAAACACCAAAACAGAAAATCAAAATCAATCACTTAAGTATATCTGAGGTTTCAAAATTCATCAAGTCATCTTGCTCATGATCGAAATCTCCTTCATTATCATGCTGGATCATATGAGTTTCTGGATTCTTCCCTTTAAGGCTCTCTTGATAGAGTTCAACCAGATGCTTAGGAGTCCTACATGTCTTAGCCCAATGATTACTCATTCCACATCGATGGCAAACTGATTTTGGGTTTGATTCTCGTGGTTGAGAAGTAATACCACGGTTATTACGATCATAGTCAGTTCGGTATCCGCGTCCTCGTCCTCGCCCGCGGTTAGAATGATCGTTATGGAATCCGTGACCTCGGCCCTGACCTCGGCCGTATGGATTAAAATGGCCACGGCCACGTCCTTGCCATCTACCCCCACGTCCACGACCACGATGTCTATAATCACTTTGGATGTGGTTAATTTCTTTCTTTTCATCTGTGGCCACATTCGCTTCAGGAAGTGGGGCTGATCCAGGAGGTCTCATCTCACTGTTTCTCATTAGCAGTGTATTATTCTCCTCGGCTAGTAATAGACATGCTATAAGCTTTGAGTATGTCTCAAAACCTCTTTCACGGTATTGCTGTTGAAGCAACACGTTATTAGTGTGAAAGGTGGAGAAGGTCTTTTCCAACATGTCTTTCTCAGTTACCTTCTCACCACATAGTCTCAATTGAGAAACTATTCTGAACATAGCCGAGTTATATTCTTCCACGGACTTGAAGTCCTGGAACCTGAGATTCCTCCAATCATAATTGGCCTTTGGTAACAACACCGTTCTATGGTGGTCATATCTTATCTTTAATTCTTTCCAAAGGTCCAAAGGGTTCTCAATGGTTAGGTATTGATCCTTGAGACCCTCAACAAGATGATGACGAATGATCGATATCGTTCTGTATCGATTCCTTTCATTCTCATTATTATCCTCAATGATACATTCGCCAAGTCCTTTAGACTTTAGATTTATCTTAGTATCCAACGCCCACTGTAAGTAATTGTCTCCAGAGAGATTGAGGGCAGCATAATCCAAATTGTTGATTTTCGACATCTGAAAACATTCATCCTATTCTCTAAGAACTATAAGATTTTAAAGTTTATGCATATGATGCAAAATAGGTCATGGGTGCTTATATAAACGGGTACGGATGCATGATGCTTATGAAACCAGATTTTTATGTTTAACAACCTAACATAATGTTTTTATATGCTCATGATGCAAGCCTAGTATTCAAATTCTAAACCGTATGATGATATGACCGGATTTTAATCAAGCATGTTATGTCTATATGATGCAATCAGTTTCAGTTTCATGTTTATCAATCAACGAATCAATCCAAACAAGCAAACAAACAAACGAGTTCAAATAAATATGCAACCAAATTTGGACAGAGTGTTTACTGTCGATCGACGGGTGATTTGTGTCGATCGACACAGTTTAATTCAAACAACAAATTCAGGCAGAAGTTTACGTGTCGATCGACATAAAACTAGTGTCGATTGACACGGGTACAGATCATGCAATCGGTTTGGATTTTAATTGAATTAGGTTAGGGTTTCAAGTTAGGGTTTCAAGTGATTACGAATCATGAATCAATAAACACAATCAAGCAAGCAATAACAATAACAAGCATGATTTAGATTAGGGTTTCTAAGATTATCATGAATCTAGGTTCTTTAGATTAGGGTTTCTTATTGTTTACCTTAACCTCCGTGAGTCTTCTAGTTCGCCGTAACCGTTGATAGGCTGTATGAACTTTCTTCTAGTTCGCCGTAACCTTAAAGGCTGTATGAACTATGATTTGAACAGTAACGCCGGATGAACAGTAATCGTCGATGAACAGTAATCGTCGATGAACAGTGCGCGATGAATAGTGCGCGATGAACAGTACGCGATGAACAGTACGATGAATAGTAACGATGAACAGTAATCGCGTTTTTTGTGTTTTTAGGGTTTAGGGAGCAACTCGTGCTGATAACGTGTTGTGAATCAAGAGAACGAATGGGGAAGATTGTATTTATTCATTAATCATAAGATCCTTTATATAGGATTATTACAAGAGAGAAAAGGAAAATTCATTTTCCTAATGGGAAAAGGAAAGTACATAAAAGAAAAATCCTAATTCAACTAGGATTCATTAAACCGGCCTAAAGACTAAGTGTTAATGGGCCGTAAACGGACCAGAACTAGTTATGACAATCCACTATGATTTATAACAGTCTGTTATCAATTTGATGCATATAAAACTCTCTCGTAGATTCGTGTATTGCAGGGAAAATAACACCGTAAAATTGTTATTCATGGAGTTGTTCATCATAATCGTATATGATGCATATAAATTTAATATTAGATTGAATATCTATGTATAGATAATATAAAAAAAAACTGTATTTGGTACTAACATAAAATTAATCATACATATGTAAATACTAACATTAGTTAATAATACCATATTTCAAGACCAAAAAGGTATGTAACCACACCCAATTATTGCATCTCCCACTACCCAAAAAGACAATATCCCATTGACATCACAAGATTCTTATAACTTATAAGTCTTCTCATTTTCTATGCTCTCAAAAATCTCTACATATACACACATTGTCACAAACTTATCCTCAAATCTCACCACATAATCTCATCAATTCAATGGCTTCAGTTTTTCCATTTCTTCTCCTTCTTCTTTCACTTTCACATCTTCACTTCACTCTACCCACCGAAAACAACCACATCACCGAAAGAAAATCCTTAGAGATCATCATCGGCGGCGTTAATGACGACAATCCACCCCCGGAACCTTCACCGGAACCCGAGGATTGCCCTCCTCCACTTCCTCCTCCCCCATGTCCTCCTCCACCTCCTCCACCATGCCCTCCTCCACCTCCTCCACCATGCCCTCCTCCTCCAAAACCGCCACAATCGCCGCCTAAACCGCGAAAATCGCCACCTAAACCGCCAAAATCGCCACCTAAACCGAGGCCGAATCCGCCGCTAGTCTTTGAAAGCTTACTATTAGCGAAAGTATATCCAGTCCTCCAAAGATTCAAGAGCCTAGTCGAATGCGATCCAATGCACATTCTTGATTCTTGGGAAGGCGGTGACATTTGCAACAAATACCGCGGACTCGAATGTGCGATTCCCCAGGGATTAAACAACCAACGCGCGCTCGCGAGCGTCCAGTTCAACGGGTTTAACTTCACAGGCAAAAAACTCCGGTTAGATAGCTTCCTCGACAAGTTAGACGAAATCACAATCTTCCACGCAAACAGCAACAATTTCATTGGTTCTGTTCCTGAAATCAGCCACTTGAAATTCTTATACGAGCTTGATCTAAGCAACAACAAACTCGACGGAGAGTTCCCAAGTTCTGTCTTAAAAGCTACAAATCTCACGTTTCTTGACCTAAGGTTCAATAATTTCTCAGGTTGTGTTCCTCCTCAAGTATTTAATCTTGATCTTGATGCTTTGTTCATCAACAACAACAATCTTGTTCAGAATCTTCCTCCCAATCTTGGATCCATCACTGCTCTTTTCCTCACATTTGCCAATAACAGGTTAGGTTTCATATTATTTTTATTTTTTTTTGTCAATTATTGTGCATAACCATAAATAAGTAGCTTTTTTAACAATATTTATTGTGATGTGACTTAGGTTCACGGGTTCAATTCCGGACAGTATTGGGCTCATCAAGAACCTACAAGAAGTCCTTTTCTTGAACAACCAGTTAACCGGATGCTTACCATACCAAATCGGTAATCTAAGCAAAGCTACGGTTTTCGATGTTGAGGTTAACCAGTTAACCGGTCCAATACCGTATTCTTTTGGTTGCTTAGACAAAATTGAGCAACTCAATTTAGCTAGAAATAATTTCTATGGAACCATACCGGAGATCGTATGCGAGCTTTCTTGTCTCCAAAACCTCTCTCTTTCCTACAATTACTTCACTCAAGTCGGTCCGAAATGTCGAGAACTCATCAAGAGTAACACTCTTGACGTTCGGATGAATTGTATACTTGATCTTCCAAACCAGAAAACGCCAATGGAATGTGCTAAGTTCTTCATGAAGAAACAAACTTGTCCTAGTATCAAGTCTATGTTTTTGATCCCTTGTGGTAAGAGTCCAAACCGGATTAAACCGGATCAAGAACGATTGGAAGATGAAGAAGCTCAAGTTTCTTCTCCGGTATCTTACACCGCGCTTAACCCGAACCGGATTCGGAATCTATAAAGATGATTTGAGCCAAGTTGTTTATAAATGTATATGCATCTTTTTAGTACAATATTTGTTTCTCAGATTTTGAACCATTGAATTTCTCCTTTACCTTATCTACTTTATATAAAACTTTCAAGTACTACCAATCAGTTTTATATCTAAAAGTTGATAGGCTAAGACTTTTGTTTATAGTGTATCCAACACTGGGAATCTAGACTAAGAAGATGCATAATTGCTTTTGAAAATAAGAGCAATGGAAGACAAACAACTTCACCCAATATTATAAATTACGTATTTATATATACAACAAATGGTGGAAGTGTAATTGGAAATGCAAAGCAAATATATACATGATATATCATGTGACAAATCCTAAAATTTAAAATGTTGCGATATATGTGTTCTTATTTATGTCTTGGAGCTTCTTCAATGGATTTACTCAAGTTATGTGATTCCTTTTGTGAATTTTTTCTTTTTTTTTTAAATGAGTTTAAAATGATGTTTTCTCTAATATCTGGCAACTAGTGTACGAAGAAACAAGTTGAGCCATGTATATCTGTCGTAAAGCAAAGGGCACATTCATTGACAACTTACTTTTGTATTCATTTGTTTTTCCCCCCATTAAATAAAGGGCACACCAAGAAACACAAGCGGCAATATACATGTTCTTTTTGTCTTTGAATACACTTAAATGTTTTTTCGAGCAATGACAAGTACCCTTTAAAATATATGAACAAATAAATTTTTTTTTTTTCTGAAACTTTGATAAATAGGTTTTGTAGCATACACATTTTTTAACCGACGATCCAAACCAAAATTCAGACTAATCTTAAGGCCTTTACCGCTGCTATTGCAATCACAATAAATAAACTCGAACCTGATCGTCCAGTCACTAAACAAATATATAACTACTAATATGTTTGAAAACATATAACTACTTAAACTGAACAAATTTTGAATTTTTTTCACCAACCATGCAAGTATCAATAGATGACATAAGTAATTGGATCTGATCTAACTTGTTCTAATAACTAAAACCGAATTGAATCGGCCATGTAGAAGTCCTTGGTTTGATCGTACGTATATAGTTAGAAATCTACAATAATGTAGTCAATTAACCAATACACTAAACATTTCAAGAGAAGTGACACAAAGGTTTCGTAAATCCATGACTAAAGCCTTTGGTCATGAGAGTTGCCTCCGGTGAGCTCAATCTTACTATCCACAACTTCCGTCCGCCTGCAAATTATATCGAAATTTTTACAAACTATAGAATTTACATAACAATTTCAAATTCAAGAAGGATAACGAAACTTACCTTGCACGCAGCAAAATTGTTGCAACCGCATATCAAATTGCCATTCGCAACATCAACCGCTTGTGGAGCTCCTCCACCATCACTTCTCTGAACCACACGTACACATATATATAACACAAAAATGTTAACTTCAGTTAAGATTGATTGTTATGAAATCGACCAATATTGAGTTAGTCCATGTTACTTATATATTATTTTCAGTTTTTCCTTATTTCTGATATGAAATTTCTAACAAGATTAATACCATGTAGAAATCGACTGCTATGTAGTTAGGCCATCGCTGTCCCGAGGCTTCGTAACATGTCTTCATGGATTCAAGAAGAGAAGCAGAGTTTTGCCTACATGCTACTACCAAATCCGGAGCATCGGGAAAATGGTTAACAACAACAAGAGATTTCGATTTATCGCTCATCGGTGCTGATTCACCCCTGTTTGGACATACTCCTGCCTTCAATCCTCCATTCCCATCTACAAATATATTATAAAACATCAATATAAATGTTCATACCAATTATAACATAATTATGGTTTGCATCACATATATAGGACTCACATTGATTCTCAACCGTATACTTATATTGATATGCGATTCCTTCGGTTGCTTCTTTACTTCTATCGGATGTAAAAATTAGCAACCTCTGGTTTTGGCGTACCATATCGTCAAGCGTTGGCCAATCCCCTCCATTTTTTGGCATTCTAGTAACCGGAAACATAAACTTTCGTAGCCCGGCCGCATCAAACACTTTCGTGAGACCTTTAGGCGATTTTACATAGTCTTCGATTATAATCGTTACAACCTCCTCCGTGTTCTTCTCTAAAAACACTTGAATCTCCCTCAAAACATCAATCGCTGGTCGCTATCATTGTATAACCATAAAAAACACAAATCACAAACATTTTCAACGTACAATTATACATAACAAAATAACAAACAAATGTATCAAAACTTACGAAAGCTGTGACATTGTAACATTTCCCCCCGAAAGAATGACAAAGCCAAACATCGTTTTCGAAGTCGTACATGTCGAGCATAAACCCTCTTACACCATTCTACAATAATCCAACAAAACCACACACAAAAAAAGTTCACATTTTGCATTAAACTTTTAAAAGGGTTTACTAAAGTTTGAGGAAGAATCTTACACTGAGTTGGCTTGTGATTGAATCTTGCTGATTAGTAGGAGCTAAAATCACAGAACCGGTTCTTGATGCTTCTCCCAATCGAGCAAACGAGTTGTGTGTTGTTAACCATGAGTACTTGTTAAAAGGCAATCCTTTTACCTTTTATATATAACAATTTCATTTATCAATTTTTTTTATAAAATTGATCTATATGATTATAAATTGATATGAGAAAATAAAAAAAAAGTGTGAACCTTAGAGATAGGATTGATTGGTTGTGTTCGAGAACATCTAGGTCTGAGATTACTATTGGCTAGACATGTTTCACAGTGTAATCCAGTGTCACAGTTCTTGTTTGCTATACATGTTTGTCCCTCCTATCATCCAAAACAAAAGAATCAAGACCAAGAATTTTTTTTTTCTTAATATTTTTGATATTTCATGGAAACACATTTATCAAAACTAATATCTTCAAAGAACCCATTATTCAAGATGATTCTAAAAATGGTAACAACATGTTTCTTGAAATAAAAATAAAATATATAAGGAGACAAAGATCCTCTGCTTTTTTGTTGGAACAGAGGATTGTCACAAAGAAAGTGATGAAATTTGGTTTACCTTGAGAGCAAAATGGAAAGAAGATTGAATTAGAAGAATAGTGAGAAGGAAGACTAATCTTTGAAACATAGTTTTCTTCGTCAAAAAGTGAAACAAGAACCAAAAATTTAACAAGAAGAAGAAGAAGAAAAAGCAACACAAAGCTACTTCTTGATCACTGTTAGATTTAAATTGGTGGTTTGTTGCATTTGCGTGGAGATTCTTATGAAGAAGAAACAAAAAGAAAATTAAATAAAAAAGAGTGTGAAATAGAATAAAAATCTGAGGATTTTAAGGAAAAAAGAGAGTGAATGGTTATGGAAGTGCGTGCGTGTAGGTAAAGACATGATGATAATAAAAGCTGCTAAAGTGGGTTTGTTGGTTTGCCTCTTTATTTTTCCATAGACTATTTCTTCTTTGATTATTTAAGGGTTTCACACTCTTAATATATACGTATCATTTAACATGATTATTTTAGAGAAAAAAATTGTTTTGATTTTGAAGGTTATGTTTTCAAGTTTCTATGCAAAATTAGTTGTGTATTGGGTAATTATTATACATATGACGATTGATTATAATGTTTCCAACGATCACAATAATGATTTATGTTAGCTCAATAACCAATTATGTGATTGCATTAAAACATTTTTTTTACTTAATCTACTACTCCATCCGTTCTCAAAAGATTGATGTTGTAGAATTTTCACAACTATTAAGAAAACACATTAATTCTTAGTTATAAATGTCTTATTTTTTGTACAAAACAATTTTCTATGATTCTAAACCAATAGTAATTCAATAAAACCAATTAATGTGTCTTGGAATTTACAATTCATCATTACTTTTTTATTAAAAATGTATTGAGAATGTAAAAAATCATTCTTTTAGAAATATTTGTTTTTCCTACAACATCAATCTTTTGAGAACGGAGGGAGTATTATACTCCATCCGTTTGTTTTTAAGTGATGTTTAAGGTTTCTACACTCTTATTAAGAAATCATTAAATTTATCTTGTTTTTTGAAATAAAACAATACATTTTATTTATCTAAGACATTTTAACCAATAAAAATTCAATATGCAGAATTTAAAGAGTCAAAAACACTAAAAATTCAATTAATTGTGCATTGGTTAGTGAGAACATCACTTATTTGTGAACAAAAAATAACGTCTAAAACATCACTTAAAAACAAACGGAGGGAGTAGGATATATATGATACCAACCAAACATTATTACCCCATTATACTTAACTATATAACGAATTATTTATATGTATATATTTATAACATATATATATATATATATATATATATATAGAAAAACGTCTATATGGTTCTAGGGTTTTGCTATGAGGCGATTACACTAGGGTTTTTTCGTCAAAATATCGTACGACCAAAACCTTAGGATCTCGACGTCCTTTCATCACCAGAGCAATTCTAATCCTTTGGTGATCTCTTTTACTGTGTTCTACAGTCCTATTTTTCTTTTTCTTTTTCTTGTTTCGTCCCGTAGTTGCAGAAGAACAGCACTCTAGGGTTACGTCATCCTCACGCTCAAGTAAAACCTAGGGGCTGACTCTGTTTGGACCTACGAGATAGATCTCATACTACGGTGTCCTTTATACTGTGCTCTACAGTTTTCTCTTTTGCGTTTTTTGCCCGAAATCTAAAGTCCTCTGCTTTGTAAGTTGTTTGAAAGATTGGTACTCGGTTGTCAAAACAAACTCACGCTACAACTAAGTCTTATCTGAATCCTCTACCAATCTTGGCATGACAAGCCGTCGGTACTCCAGAGAGGAAAAGGGTGAGGCGATTACGGGATCTCGACAATGGGTCCGTGATCCGCCGATCCTACTGCCGGATGAAGAAAACCAAGAACTAATCGAGGAGAATCATTAACACTTATAGGCAGAGTCCTTCATCCTGAAACACAAAGCCCTGCAGCGGTACTGAGTTTTTTACCCCATATTTGGGGTCTACTAGGTTGAGTAGACGGTAAAGTTATCGGAAGGGAACGATTTCAATTCCGTTTCCATACGGAAGAAGAGTTGAACTCTGTGTTACGCAGAGCCCCGTTCCATTATAAAAGGTGGATGTTAGTTCTTCAAAGATGGGAACCATCAACTTCAACCTCCTTCCCAAGTAGCATTCCTTTTTGGATTAAAGTCAACGACCTGCCCACCCAGCTTTGGACTCATAACAACTTAAAAGCCATAGGAGGTGCTCTCGGGAAATACCTTGACCAGGACTCCAAAGAAGGTCGCATACAAGTCGAGGTAAATGCTTTTAAGCCACTAAAAATGAAGGATTTGGTTAAACTCAAAGCTGGAGAAGAAATCCCGGTGGAATTTCTCTATGAGAGATTAGAAAAAAATTGCTTCTCTTGTTTCGCACTAACTCATGAAGCTATGGAGTGTCCAAAAAGAAAGTCGTCCCCAACACAGTCAAGCCTAATTCTTGGTATTAACCAACAAAAAACAATCTCACACCTTGAGGAAGATAAAAGAAGGAGGGGTAATCTACGTCTCCCGGCTGAGAAGAGCAAAGACTTGACCATAAGGAACCCAAAGTACCAAGTGAAAAGACCGAGGAGCAGATCTCCGGGTAGAAAGAGTCCTCCGAGAAGTAGAGAAATGGGGGCAAAGCGCCTGAGACAATCAGATTGGGAATCTTCAAAGCAGTACAATAATGGGAATAGAGATGGGGAAGCATCACGTAACCATCAACAATACCAACGGCAGTCCCCGCCCACTGATGCCAGGAGGGAGTCAAAGGAGCAGAGCATAATCAGGGGTAATCGACTAGAATGGGTCCGTAAAAGTAATGACATTCAAAACTTTGCTAACGGGTACGAGTATACCAGATCCAGAATCAACCAAATACCTCTAAATGAGGACAAAAATTACTCCCATGTGGAGAAAAGCTGTGAACATGAAATATACACGCAAAGAAAACAAAGCATGGACATAATTGAAAGGTCTAAGCATGGCCAAAGTTCACTCTCTCCTCTCTTGGATAACTCTGGAAGATCAAAACGGCCAGCTATAGAGAGATTGGAACAGTCAGGAGACAGAGAGATTGAGAGCTCTACAAATTCAAAATCTAAATCCAAGAGACCGGCACTAGAAAGATTGTCACTCCCTGGAACCTCAGAGAGGAATCATCCGTATCCAAAATGCCGAGAGGTGAATCAAGAACAAAACAGAGAACGAGATAGAGCGTATGACAGAGACTCTCCATCAGAGGTTCAACAAGAGAGGTCGAACCGAGCTACTCCTCAATATGTACCACCTTCAGGATCAATAAGAACTGGTGGTACTGTACGAGAGCCCAATAAAGAAACCCTCTCCTCTCCATCATCAGAAGCCACCATTCTAGAGTTGCCAGAGCTGCAGAGAGATGCCAGAGGAAAACCACCAATCACTTCACATCTGGGAGGAAAGAAAGAACCAAGAAGAACAGTCACGCTGCCACTAGTGACTAAGAGAAGAGTTCCTCCAAAGACTGCAGTGAGGAAAAGAGGTGGTAATAGCCCTTTGTTAGGAATAAACTCAAGAAAATGCAATGCGACGCGCATGACCTCCTCAGCTAAGATGAAGCTCAATATCAATACCACAACTGAGTTTATTGTTTCTCCATGTTTACCTCTGAATGAGGATGTTGCTAATTATGTTTCAACTAATAAGACCAATGTGTCATCTAAGTGTAAGGGTTAGATGGTTTTCCAGAAACCATCCAAGTCTCAATGATTAAAACCAATTGGAACTGTCAAGGGCTTGGAAACTCCCTTACAGTTCGACGCCTAATGGAATTGAGGTTATCACTCTTCCCGGACGTAATGTTTCTAATGGAGACTAAAAACCAAGATGACTATGTGTTCTCTGTCTTTAATTGGATGGGTTATGGACATAAATTCACTTTACCACCGAATGGACTAAGTGGAGGACTCGCACTATATTGGCGTCAAGACATTGATCTTGAAATTTTATCATATTCCACAAACTATATAGATACAGTGATAAAGACAAACAACAAGCGGTTTCAGATGACCTTTGTTTATGGTCATCTACATACGCAAAAGAGAAGAGAAGTTTGGAATAGTATTTCAGCATTAGCTGCGTCTTGGAATCCGGCTTGGATTCAGACAGGTGACTTTAACAAAATCTTGGAGAATAGAGAGAAAAAAGGAGGCCCAACTAGACCGGAAGGTTCTTTTATTGATTTTAGAAGCTTTATAGCAACGAATGGTCTCTGGGATGTAAAACATACAGAAAATCCGTTTTTTTGGCGCGGAATGCGTTATGGTCATCTGGTTCATGCAAGATTAGACCGAGCCCTTTCAAATAATGCATGGATAGAAGAATTCCCTTCGGGATACTGCAAATATCTCCGGTTCGAGGGTTCGGATCATCGTCCATTACTCACATATATTGACGATACTAGGAAAAAGAAAAGAGGCATGTTTCACTTCGATAATCGGCTATGGGTAAAGGAAGAAATTTTTGAGCTCATTACCCAAGTATGGGCATGCTCTGATCCGGCTACACTGGAAATAAAAACCCGACATGTGAGGTCGGAATTAACTAGATGGTCACGAGAGAAAAATCAAAATAGTGCTATGCTAATTAAGGAAGCACAATCTGCACTCGAAATTGCCCTCTCTAGTACCGTGCAGGACTCGAGTGAAATTGCTAAACACACAGCCATACTAGAACAAGCATATCGAGAGGAGGAACTATTTTGGAAACAACGTAGCCGTATTGCGTGGCTTAGTAGCGGTGATCTTAACACCGGTTATTTTCACACTATCACGAGAGATAGACGCACTTGTAACCGATTCACGGTGATGGAAGATGAAATAGGGAATTCATACCACAAAGAAAAAGATATTACCAAGGTGATTACAAAATATTTTCAAGCCATTTTCACCTCTAATGTTGACATAAATACAGAGGTGGTACAAGAAGCAATCCAGCCGAGCGTTACTAGTGACATGAATGATAAACTCATTAGGATTCTTACGGAAGAAGAAATCAGAACAGCGACACTCTCTATCCATGCGGATAAAGCACCAGGTCCCGACGGATTCACTGGTGGTTTCTTCTATTCTTTTTGGGCTATTGTGGGCCTAGATGTTGTCAAGGAGATCACATATTTCTTTAGGACAAGATCCTTTCTGAGAAGAATGAACGAGACACACGTTCGC